>CM024589.1:18219618-18649618 GCA_014182565.1 Eucalyptus marginata | reverse complement strand
AGTGACCACCTCCCCCAGCAGGCCATTTACGCCTTCCAATAAGGACCTTTCTTGTCCTCCATCTGTTGGGAAAGTACTGCTTCGAATAGGGTAGAACAATGAAGACGGATCTTTAGAGTACTCGAGTCGAACTTTGAGGCGTGATATCATTTTCTTTAAGAATTTATTTGCCCCACAAAGTTGCTAATGGTCACCAGCAAATATCCTCCAGGATACAACAAAGTCTCAATTTGAGAATACTAGATAGCAATTATAGTATTTCTCCAAGATCTCTCTAGGAAACAATTGAAAGGATGGATGTCGTTTTTTTCCAGAAAGAAGACTCGAAAAGATGAAAAATGATCATTCTCGTTCTTCCTCAATCTGACAAGTATATATAAAATAGTCTTAAAATGAAGACAACTCTTTGTGAAAAGTTGCGAAATGAACAAACACATTCTTTCGAAAATTGCTCAAGTGAACAAATGTGTCCATTCGTAAGAAGTTAAAACTGAACCAATGCAACCCTTCGGGAAAGGTTGCAAACCGAACGGTTATCATATGCAAAGGTTGCCTTGAAAAGACACAAATAAAAAATTCGGAATAAAAAATAATAATTAATATTTAATAAATAATATTTCGAAATTATTATTTATTAATTAATTAATTTCCGAAAATTCTCAATAAACAAAAACAACCTTTGAATTGATTAAACTTAATAAGACAACCGTATGAAATAAAAATAAAATAAAATAAAAAGACAATGATTAGTGCTAATTAAATCGCCAAATAATCGCGCAATTATCCGCACACCTGGGGGTATGGTGGGGTCTAGCCCACCCCAATCATTCCTTTAGATTTACAAAGGAAACTTCACACTTATAAATTAGCCATTTTTCCTCCCATTTCTCCTATGTGGGACAAGGTAAAAAGAACTTATTTTTGTTTTAACAAACAAAAACTCCAACACCATCTACCTCATCATCTCTCTCACCTGGGCTTCCCGTTCTTCCTCGAGGTCATGGTGGCCACTGTGTCTATGGCTGCCTCTCCCAACTCGCCGTAACAGTTGCAGGACAGCTCTTCACCAGCTTCGTGCCATTCTCGCTCAGGACGCCGGTCCAGATGGGCAAGTATTACGTGTGGGCTATGTCCGAGTGAACTTCATCAAGTAGGAGGCGCAGTTTACTCTCGATTAATTAATTAGTTTGTTTAGTTCTAATCTAATATTCAGCCTCATCTTGCTCTGAGGATCAAGTACAGTGTGATGACTTTGTGGGAATAATTTAATTTTGTCAGAATTAATTTGTTCAATTTGGATCATATCTTCTTTAGGCAATTTTATTTCTTACATGCTTGTGCAAAATTTCTAATTCTAATTCCTTTTCTTTTATATTTTGAATTCACCAAAATAAATGACAAAATCATGACGATTTGTCAATATGATTTAGATGTTTCTTTATCTATTTATATATCATTTTTGATAAACTTCAGAGCATAAACATTGAGAAGTCCGTGCATGGCGACCCTCGAGCCGCCGTCGCCGATCAAATTCCTCTCTCTCTCTCTCTCTCTCTCTCTCTCTCTCTCTTCGGGTAGTAAAGGACCCGCTACGGCAGATCGGGGTCGCCACGGGTCGATATAAGGAAGTTCGACGTTTAGGCTGCCGTTTCATGATACGACTGTGACAGCAGAGGTTGAGCTCATGGCGTTGAACGAGCGAGCCCTAGGCCGGGTTCACCGCGGGACTGAGGGAGGAGAGAGATAGTTCGACGGTGTAGTGCGGCAATGTGGCGGAATTAGGCAGCGCAACGTTGGTCGTGATGGCAAGGTGGCTGGTGCACTGGCTATCGGAGAAGAGCGATGAAATGTGTTTTAGGCTTTTTTAGATGTGTAGGGAAAATTTGCTTAAAGGCAAGTGGTATTTTGATCCGATGGGGTAACTTTATTGGGTAAAGATAATCATTAAATTCTATCCTATCCTTAAAAGTCATTTAATGTACGAACTATTCTATGGATAAATTATATTTTAATCGATGAATAAATTCACATTACACTTTATTATGATTGCTCGTGAATTACACAAAGATTTAGATTGGGTGGTATATTTTCAATTATTCATAAGAACAACGAAGTATATGTGCGAAGCGTGCTCATGCCTTCTAGCTTCATAAATAAACTATTCTTTGGACAGTAAAAAAATGATGATGATTATTGAGCTCATTCCTTTAGCAAAGCTCGAGCTTTTCCGAGCTAAATTGGCAAATTACAAAGAACGAGTGCCGTCTTGATGTTGAGAGAGTTGGCATTAATGATGAGTATTGTGACTCGACTACAAACATTGAGTTAAGATGAAGATTTGTGTGAATATACGTTTCGAGTTCGAGCGGCTGAAATAAAACTTGACTCGAAATTAATCAGGAAAATCTGGATTGTTGCCACTATCTTTAGGTGCGTGAAAAAAACTAGGAAATGAACTTCCAATTGTAGCCAGCAAAAATCTTCAAGAACTTCCCTTCAAGGTTCGGCCAACCCCATCTTTAGGGGCCCACTCATTGTTTGAACATATATATTTGAAGTTTGTGAGGTTGATATATATATATTTGCAAAATATTATTGATTTAGGTATACTTTATGATTGCAAAATACTCAAGTGTAAGAGTGATTGTAACTCTACGATATGTAATTTATTAGTAAGTTTTATGCAACTAACTTTTCCATGAAACAGATATTGTCACTCGAATCAAATCAGGCAAAACTCTCGTGCGCTTTATTATTTTTCATTGAATTCTTTAGTAATCTGATTTCTCATGTTTGACTTCGATAGTAAGATTCATTAGCTTTCGCATTTTTGTGGTAAGATCGAACAAAAGGAGTATGTATTAAAAAAAAAAAAAAAAAAAAAAAAAAAAGACCTGCATTGAATTCGTGCGCATGGGTTTTTGGCCAATGGGTCGTTCATCTGGTCATTAAATGGCTTTTTAATCCACCAGAAATTAAGAAGTGAGAAAAGTTTCAAAAAACTCTTGAAGTGGAGCATTTTTCTCAAAGTACCTCTTGATTGGTGTCTGTCTCAAAGTTGCCCATGAAATTGACGACGTGGAATTTCAGCTCAATTAGATACTTGATAAAAACCATAATTTTTCCGTCTCAGTTTTCTTTCGTTCTTTCTGTCTTCTTGTTTGTTCCTTGCAAACTCCACTAATAGAGGTGCTAGAGCTCAAATCGGATTCGCACAACCTCAGTGTGGAGTCGCGCGACCCCCGATCATGACCCCAAATTTGAGGTTGCAGTTGGGTCTATAGAGTTTTGAGGATGGCTGAGTGAAGATGGTGGCCTATAAAAATGCCTTCTTGAAGCTTGAAAAGTTGGAACAAGAAATAAGGGTCTCGGACGAGCTCACAGGATATTTTTTTGACAACTGCTAACCATTGGGGAGGGGTTGCTGGAGGTCGTGGTGCCGCGTCGAAGGTCTCGGTGGCGATGGGTAAGGCCCGGTGGAGCTATGCCAGAGAGAGGCCATGTAAAGAATATTATGAACATCAATGAGGAGAAGCGTGAGCTTGACGATCAATCTAGGTTCCAATGTGTGAAAAAGTTCAACTCAAAAGACTAAACTAATAGGTAAAGGGGACATGTATATAAAGATAGCATAAAACTCATAGATAAATGTGGTGAGATACTTTCAATGGACATGTATATAAAGATAGCATAAAACTCATAGATAAATGTGGTGAGATACTTTCAATAGCCCCCCCCCCTCTCTCTCCCTCTTATTAAGGCGTGACTTGACTCTAATATCATGATTAAGAATATCCAGAAGAAATAATTGTGTTATATCTACATGTTCAATAAGGCTATAGAAGATAAGTAATTACAATATTGATTTACAATCAATTAGAATCGATGAATGATATGAATAATCAAATGAGATATATGCACAATCTTGAGAATTAAGGGAGATTTGTAAAATCAAGAGAGATATACAGAATTTCCTAGTTATCATAAGTAGAACAAGGGATGAGAGATCATGATATAAAAGGTCATCCATGCTGTCGTTCCTTCTCTTTCATCGTTAAGAGCTTGCATTTGTGCATCCACATTATTATTATAGGAACCAAAGGAACCTATTGGAGAGATGGAATAGACGTGGTTAAGTGAAGCTGAACTCACTTAGGTTGTCGATAAGCAAAACAAAAATATAATTTGACGTTGTGGCTTTTGAACTTTTATTGTTATGGCTCATCATCCTGTGTCATGTGAAACTAAGGTATCAACTGGTGAGATTGACTAGGAGCTAAGATAGAAGGCAAATAAGAGAGTTTAAGATGAAAATTGTTGATAGAGATTTGAGCTCTGCTCCACCTCCATTAATGGAGGTTGCAAGGAACGCAAAAGAGAAAGAAAATAAGGAAATATAAAAAATATTTTTTTCTATAAGAGAAATATCGAATTGAGCGGAAGAGAGACATGCACGTGTGAAGTTGACATGCAAACCTTTAGTGGCAATATCGGATGAATATTTTAGGGAGCTAAGATTGAAGTACGGAGTAAGAGTTGATGATTTTTTCATGAGAGAGAGTTCAGGCCAAAATAAAGATTCCATTTAAAGTTTGTGTATTTTAAAGGAATTGGACAATTTTTATTTTATTTTTTGGTAGCATATACCCGTGTTTCTCATTGGCAAACCTCATTTATCATAGAGGCAATGTCTTTTCTCTTCAGTTAACTCTTTTCGGTGGAAATATAGTCAATGTGCAAGCCAATTGCCTCTGTGACTTTTTCAAATGATTGCCCTCTGTGGCTATCACTAATCTCACACTTTTCTTATCTACTTTTCATATGAAGGATAATTATTCTATTCTATCCATGACCCAAATCCCATCGAGATGCTAGCAATTACAAAATCTCTCCACACGAAATGTGTCGCAATTAAGCACCACAAGCCGTTCAAAGATTTGTTCACAATCAAAGTTCAGATGACAACCGGCCTCTTCATCTCTAAACCAAACACCTTAGTGCTAGATTGGGTTTGTTAACTTTGAAACTCCTCGTGTGTGGAAATTGGATGAAAGTTAATTTTGTACTCCTAAAATTGTGGAATGGACGGCACTTATGAAAGCACCTTTCTCTATGGTTGATGGAGCTCATAACTACGTACCATCTTTTTGTGAGGGAAAAAAAATGAGATAAGTTCATACGCAATCATGACGTGAGACTCGTTTTATATTATATTATAGAGACATATTGTCTATTTCCTTCGACGTTTGGAAAGCTTGTGGATTTACTGGGTGTTCTTTTTTATAAGTTTATTAGTCTACCTATTTTAAAGCCCCAATTCACTTAAAAAGCATCAACTTTCAATTGGATCTCAATTCTGTTTCCAACTTTTTAAATTTTATAAAAAATCATCAATATTCATGTTTTTACTGAAAATATGGCCCCACGTTAACTCTCCATCCAACGTTGCTGTTAAAGTTTAATGTGCCAATTCTATATGCACTTCGCTTCCTCAATGTGTCATTGATGATTTGCAATTTCAACTCAATTAGATATTTTTAATAGAAAAGCCTTTGTTCTTTCTAGTTCCTTATGTTCTATTTCTTCTTCTTCTTCCTTCTTTGCCACCTCCATTATGTTCTTTTTTCTATTTCCTTGCTTGATCTCCATTAATTCTTCCACCTGCTCTAGCAGAAAATTCATTCTCAACCTCACAAAGACGTTTTACTTCATGGCCAATCCATCTGAAGCAGCAAAGACCAAATGAGTACTTAGAACAGAACTCGTAAAGCCACATCTCCAAATCTCGACCGTTATTCATGAAGTTACAAACCTCATATAAACTCACAACACAATTTATTAGGGAGATATAATACAGTGGATCACTTGCAGACATCACACACTCAACTACAGAGAATCAGGGACATCAATCTAACACCTGACCTCATCAAACAAACTCCAATTCTATACTGCTAAAGGCTCGCATGTCTTAGCTCAACCTCAAGGAAAGAGAAATACCACCATCATTGACAACCAAGACTTTGGTCCTAGTTACTATTGCGCAAACGGCCCAAGCATCGAAAGATCTCTTCCGAGAAAAATTTTAAAATCATCACCAGCTTCTTCTGTATCAGTAGAAGAAAAACTGCTATCATAAGAGGCAACACGTGCAGGGCCTTTTTTTCCCCACCACCCGTGTATTTGATCAGCAGGGATAACGTGAAGCAAAAGTAAGTTAGAACCATTGCGATCATAGATAGCATAATCAACCAGAAGACATACCGTTCTTGCTTCTCTTCTTCTTGGACCATTTGGATATTTTTGTCTTGTGGTTTCTTTTTGTCTTGGATCATTTTGGTGAGGCAAATGATTATCTGGATCGACACCAAGAATCCAAATGTGTTGCCTCCCAGGAAAAGGACGTACACCAGGCCCGTGTCATAAGTTTTATGAGTTGTACTGGGTGCAGGGGCAGGGGGAGTACTGTCCTTGGATCTCTCGGGAGTATCGTCATGTCCCACAACGCTTGGAGGCTGAAGCACGGATTGGTAGGTCGCGCTGGCGATGAGCCCTGCAACGACCAGCAGTGCCTCAATCTGGCCCCACCTCTTTCCATCATCTTGGTTCGAATTTTTAATTGTCAAACGTGATAATGGCTGAGGAGCATTTGAGACTGGTTCCCCATCTGATTGATGACCGTTACCTGCCTCGATATCATCGTCGTCCCCCGAGACTGGTCTTGAAGCTCCGTGTTTGGCTCCCGCTCGTACGAGAATTTCTCTGATCTCTCTATCTCGTGCTCCCCTTTGCGAGGGAGTTGAGACATCAGGGGCGCGCCAAGAACGATTACGTTAGGGAACAAATTCGATCGAAATGATTATTTTTTATTGTTCTCCCTGAACCGATTCTCAGAAAAAAACACGTGTTTGGAATCGTACAAAATTTTTGATTCGGAATAGAATTGCGTTTGGTAACGTGTTCATTAATTTGTTCCAAATCAATTTATTTTAATTTTTAAATAATTTTTTCCTTTTTTTCTTTATTTTTATTTTTCCTTTTTCCTTTATTTTTTTATTTTTTTTAATTTTTTTAATTTTTTTAATTTTTTTTAATTTTTCTCCTATTCTTCTTTCTTTTTTTCCTTTTTTTTTTTTTTTTTTTTTTTTTTTTTTAATTTTTTAATTTTCTTTTTCTTTATTTTCGTTATTTTCTTTATTTTATTATTTTATTGATTTTTTATTTTTTCTCCTATTCTTCTTTCTTTTTTTCTTTTTTTCCTTTTTCTTTTTTTTCTTTTTTTCTTTTTCCTTTTTTTAATTTTTAATTTTTTAATTTTCTTTTTTTTTTTTTCTTTTTATTATTTTATTATTTTATTTTTCTCCTATTCTTCTTTTTTTTAGTTTTTTTATTTTTTTATTTTTTTTTCAGGCCAAACGAGAGCCTCCGGCGACCGGCGGCGGCGAATGGCGGCGGTCGCGAGATGGCGGTCGATGAAGAAGAAGAAAAGAGAAGAAGAAGAGTTTTGATTCTCAATTTTGTTCCAGGAACAAGAATCAACTTTTTTTTGATTCTTGATTCTCGTCCCAAACCGATTCGGGAACAAATTTGTTCCCGAGGAACAAAAATTTTACCAAACGCGATTCTCGTCCCAAACCGATTGGGAACAAAAATCGAATCCCAAGACTGTTGGGATGGTTACCAAACAGCCCCTAGTGGCGTCAAGCCACTCTCGTTCGGGCGTTCACCTCCACGACCTCGTACTCCAGTATGCCCACGAAGCAGGAAGTCGACCACCTGCAACTCTTTCCCATCTTTGTTTATCCTCATTGATTTTTAGACATTAAGATATTACAGATTTTTTTTTTTTTTTTTTTGCATAGACAAAACAGCTTATATTCCCGTGATGATCAAATAAATTCCTTTGCACGGAAGATTTTCGCATATGGTAGGATACCAAATTAACCCAGGAAAAGTACCAAAAAGTTTTAAATCTATTGCATTGGTATCAATTCAGTCCTAAACTTTTAAATTGGACTAATTCAGTCCTAAACATTTTAATATTTGTACCAATTCAGTCTTAAACCTTTTAATATTGATACAAATTCAGTCTTAAACCTTTTAATATTGGTACAAATTCAGTCTATCGGGCCAATTTTGGCCCGCCGCCGACGTGGACGCCGACCGGTGGCTGGACGTTGACGTAGCAATTTTTTAATATTTTTTAATATTTATTCCTTTTTCTTTTCTTTTTCCTTTTCTTTTCTCCCTTCTTCCTCCTTGGACTATTCCGGTCATTGGGCGAGGGCCGCTAAGCCCTCGCCAGCCACCGGCAAGGGTCGTGACCCTCGCCCTGCAGCCCTAGGCGAGGCCGGGCGAGGGTCGCGACCCCGCCGACGGCTGGTGAGGGCTTAGCGGCCCTCCCCAAGTGTCGGCGAGCCTCCGGCCTAGAAGCCCTGGCCTCTACCCTGGCGATAGCTGTCATGGCCTCGCCTAGATCTAAGCGAAGCCTCCTCGCCGACAGCCCTGGGAGAGGCCAGGTGAAGGGCGGCAACCCTCGCCGGTGGCCCTGGGAGAGGCCAGGTGAAGGGCGGTGACCCTTGCCGACGGCAGGTGAGGGCTTCACGGCCCTTGCCGGTGGGCCGAGCCTCACCGTCCAAGGAGGAAGGGAGAAAATAAAATAAAAAGGAAAAAATTCAAAAAAATTCAAAAAAATTCAAAAAAAAAATATTAAAAATTGCCACATCAGTGTCTAACCACTGGTCAGCGTCCACATCAGCACCGGTCAGCCAAAATTGGCTAGATCGACTGAATTGGTACCAATATTAAAATGTTTAGAACTAAATTGGTTCAATTAAAAAGTTTAAAACTAAATTGGTACCAATGTAATAGGTTTAGGACTTTTTTTGGTACTTTTCCCAAATTAAAACCCTCACTGAAGTAATGCACAAAGAAAAGTGCGATAAAATAAGGGAACTGCGAGTCTTGCCTCGAAATTTTTGCTAGCGACAGCGAGATGCAAGGCAGTGTTATCTTTGTGGTCCTTCAAATTGATCACCTGCTCCTTCTTGTGCCGCTTCAGATGCTCCACCAACCGAACCAGCACTTTAAACCGGTTGTTCTTCACGGCAAGGTGAAGCGCGGTCTCCTTCCGGGCGGTTGTCTTTTCAACAGACTCAGGTGAAGTAGATAGCAGTATCTCCATGACATCGACCTCCCCGTGGATGACGGCATAATGCAAAGGGATTCTTCTCTCCCGTCCCTCCACGGAGCACAGGTGTGTACCCACTTTCAAGAGCTCCTTCGCGATCTCAACATCACCACGAGCTGCCGCGATGTGCAGCGGGCTGAAACCACGCGGGTCCACTTTTTCCGCAAGCTTCGGCATATGCTTCAGGAGCTCTCGGACGAAATCCAAATGGCCGCCCACACAAGCGATGTGCAGCGGCGTGTGGCCGGCTCCTTCGAGAGCCGTCTCCTCGAGGATTTGCTCATTGCTGCTGATCAAGTCATTCAGCTCATGGATATTGCCCTTTCGAGCTGCTCGCTCCATTTGATCGGAACTAATAATGGCCTCTCTCTCTTCTCGGGACACCTCTGGACTTGGACATCTATTGATCATTGATCCATTTTATAGATTTTTCGAATATCGAGAAGTTCATTAGTGAATGATGAAGTAAGACTAGCAACAGTAAAGTTCCATGCACATAACCACTTATGATAACCCAACTATTCAATAAAATATTGACAATATCAAAGTACAGATCCAACCAAGTAGGACCACGTGTTAAACGAAAACCAGCGTTGGAATCGTGCGACATTGGTTCGTAGCCAAAGGTCAATTTTTTTGGTCATTAAATGGCTTTTTAAATACATCAGAAATTAAAAAGCTGGAAAAATCTCGAAAACTCACCTCAAGCGTGGCATTTTTCTCAAAACGCCTCCAAGATCATTGTTCGCCTCATAGGAAGCTCTTTAATTGGTGATTTCTTCTCAATTGAAACACCCTAATCTCGTCGGTGGCATAAATCTTCGCCTGACGACGACTGCGTGCATGTCACAGGCCATTATTTGCGCCATGGACAGGGACATTTTTTTCCCGAAAGAAAACGCCTTCGGTCCTTCCGCTCTGCCTCCTCAGCCGTCCGTGCCATTCCCTGACTTCAGCCTCATAACAGAAGATTCGGTAGAAGAAATTTCTTTTATTTTTATCAGTAGAACGAGGAAATACATAGTACAAGGATTTTAGAACTTCATTTTTAAGGTAGGGCAATTTTATTGTCCTACAATTCTGAAATGAAACGGCACCTATGGAAGTACATTCCTATGTCGTTTCGTTTCATCTTATGAGGGCAGAGAGCGTGAACGTCTCCCGTCAGCTGTAGCGAAGTCAATGCTAGGGTCTTTGTAAACCAAGTTCCATCATTGTCGGTAGCATGACCCTAGGATAACGTCATGTCATAACGCTAGGACAACGTCACTTGCCTCCACGTCATCATCATATGAATTGATTTATGAAGTTCCATCTTGTCGGAAGCATCAAATTGACGAGTCCTTGTATACAAATTATTGAACTCCTTTGGGACCCTCGTATCATAATTTCTTTGCTTTACATATATTTAGGGCAGCTATAGGCGTGTCTATATTCGTGTCGATGTCTATGTCGTTTGATTGAGAATGCATGTAATTTTCATATAAGGGCATTGCTCTTATGTTGGCACTAGCCAAATTGGATATCACGTCCTTAGTCTTGTGTCTCTTATTATTATTATTTTTTAGTTGTTTTAATTATTTTCCCCTAGACTTTTTCATAGGGTGTAAAAAAAAAAAATCAGAAACAAACTGAATAGTTTAGGTTTGCATTAGTTTTTAACCGAATAGTGACCCGTACCAATTTGGTTCTCTTTGTTGTAATATTAAGAAGAAGTTTAGTGACAAAGGAGAGAGATTGAATAAATTGTATCATTAAAAATGTTACGGAAAGCGAGCGATCGATTAATAAAATAGACATAATAAGAAAATAAATCGGACATCAAATTTACATGATTTGGTCGTAGAGATTTACGTTTATGAGGAAAGCAGCGATAAATTTTATTATAGATTAAGCAATACAATGGAAATTATATACTCAAGTCACTCAAATACTCTCAGTGTTTTCTACTCTCAATTACATCCAATAATGCATGCGGTGTTTAGCCCCAAATTCCTCGCTAACTAGTTTCTCAATCTCACGAAGAAATTCACAAATCTTATCACAAAATTTCATGGCTACAAATACTAACTTGATAAATGTAATTTACGAGTTTCCTTTGCATGTCTTCATCCACCAAGCATTCGTACACAAACGACACTTTAAGTCTTCTCTCTTGCTCTAGACATGGACTCCACCACAAAGACCGCACTGCTTTCGATCAACAACAGCGTGCTCTTGCGGCAAAAAGAACAAATATATATAATAGAATATGCATGACGCGTACTGTGGCCAACTTCAACTCGGAATAGGAAACTTGAACACTTCGATCAACAAGTCCAACTTAGAGTTTCCTATTTTGTTCCTCGGCCGACTCAGGCAAGGAATTTCCGTGTTTGTGCCCTATCAGTAAGCCCATACTTCTTTGAAAATCAATTTCCACGGTCAAAGTCTAAAAACTCTTTTGGACTTAAACGTGGAAGTAACAGGCCAACTCCAAATCTTGAAAAACAAACCGGTCGTGTCCTGCTTTGCTCGATTTCGTACATCCATAAATTATTATCTATTTTGAACAATTTTATTTAACAGACTCACACTCGAAATATTTATTATTAAAAAGAGGATCGATTTTCAGTTTGGTTCTGTCGAACCCAACCAAAATGAAAATAGTTATTTTTTCATTATTCAAATCGAGCCAAAAATGCACGACCATTCGATTCAATTCATTTTCCGGTTTGGTTTTCACACCCTACTTTTCTAGGCCCATTCATACTTATCATGGGTTGACCAAGCGACTCAACTTTTGATCCCTGTTTATCTTACGGATCAAATTTCTGTCCTTTTTTTTTTTTTTCTCATCGAGATTCTGGCCGAGTATGTTATTTTGTGAAATGCTATCCACATCCGTTTTAACCAATTGTGATTTCATATAAATATCTGCCTAAACATGTGGGACATTTAAATAGGCAGCATACCCATCCAATGTCGCCTCTGTCAATGCTAATCCTCATATTTAGTTATTAGACGACACGAACTACTATGAAAACATAACACATCTCAAAAGGTTCAATAGAGTTCACAGTTGACCAAATCTCTCTTATCCATTTACCGAAGGAATTCGCGGTGGCCATGGACGATGAGAACTCCACCAATGAAATGGCATAGCTTGCCCTTGAGTTAAATTGTTTTGCAGTTTGTACAAGAATGTTCCAGTAGTTTAATGCCTTGATTGTCTTTTGACCCACCGAAAGAACATTATCTAGGGAGCCTGTACCGCAAGCCCATCTAGGCCAGTGATCATATGGAGTCCATGGCAGCACTCACACAATTAATGATTTAGATGATGTTAGTCTACATTATCTGTACTAGGAACGTGCACAGCTAACGCTTTTGCTGATACTGAAGCCTAGCCCGAACATATCAAGCTTGCTCACTCTAGGTTTGATATACTGGTCCAAACTATAACAAATTTAGTTTTGCACCCCTTGCTTAGTGGTTGGTGAGGGTTAGCCAATGACCGTTGTTGGCCTAGAGTTGAAAGGAAAAATGAAAAGAAAAAATAATAAAAAAATTGGAAAAATTAGAAAAATTATCAACATCAGTATTGGCATTGCCACATAGAATGTTCGGTGTCCGCATCATCGTTTTAGATTAAAATTAGCTGGAAGGATTACATTAATAATATCAAAAGGTTAAGGACTACACAAGTAAAATTGAAAGGTTTAGAACTGAATTAGCAATCATATAATGGGTTACATGACTTTTTTGGTAATTTTCTTGAGGACGAACTTAATAGCAGCTACCAAAGCTTTTGCATCATATTTCACCCCCACCTCTCTATAGAACCAAGCATCCAAAGTTCTAGAGATGCTGTTAAAGACCTCACATTCAAATTCCCAGGTTACTTATATTGATTTCAGAGCAACCACAAAGGACGACAAAGAGAGAGCCAAGTAGGCCTAATTTTTGCAAAGGAGTGTCACAACCTTCCTGGAGATGAACCACCAAGGGGAAGGCTAAAATGGGAATGAAGGTTCCTCTATCGAGGAAAACGCTTGCGTTTTGCATAGGCTCTCTCAAGCCCTACCAATCACAACATGGTACTCAATTAAACATGCAATTAAACCTACCCATTGGAGTCACCACAATGATGATGACAAAGACACATTTCTCCTTTTTTTTTCTTCTGCCTCTCAATGGCTTGTGAATTCTCTTCTTATAGCAAAAATTTCCATAATGGAGGGAAAACCGCAATAGTTCAAATCGGTGGATGAAGAATTCATCGTCAAATCATAGCCTTTGATTTACCATAAGCAGATCGTATCGATTAATGGTACTTATTGGAAAGTCACGAATCTTGCTCCTTTTATGGTGGGGATTGCTGAATTTTAGTCCCGATTTGTGCGTCAAATCCCATCCATCCTTGTAATGCTGCCATGGATGCGTCCATATTCATTCACCATTATATACAATTCCACGGCCAGCTCATTCCATAAGTTTGAGCTTCTTGATTGTTTCCCTTAATTTCCTCTCCCCTCAGTTTTTCCTTTCGGCTTTTCTTGGTTGTATTGCCTTGCACATGAAAGTCCGATATTCGGCCGAGTGAGTGTCAATTTTATTCCATATTACTTGATAAGTTCCGCCGATTCCTCTCTCACTATCTTCACAATTTCATTCCAGCAGCCCGAACTTTCCACAAACGCTATGATTTCTTTCCTTTATTTTGTCCATTTTCACCAAGTTGTCTCTCAATTGCCACACTTTCCTTTCCTGCTTTTACCAATGCTACCGTGAATGTGTCCACATCATTCACTATCATTTTCGTCTTCTTCTCTTTCCAAACTCCGCTCGATCTTTTGCTGATTTTGCCTCCCGCCTGCCATATCTTCGAGTAAAAATGTTCCATCGATTTCTCCTCTTGTCTGGCCACACTTTCCCGATATTGCCTCCTCAAATCATGTCGGAATAATAATTCATTTCACATTTTGGGGGGAAAATTCCAAATAAGGACCTAAAGTGAATCTATTTTCTCAAATAAGGACCCAAAATGAACTTTGTGTCAAATAAAGACCCAAAGTAGACCCATTGTTTCAAATAAGGACCTGAAGTGAATTTTGTATCAAATAAGGACCCGAAATGATTAAGTTAATCTCTTTTTAGGACCTTAGCTCACCGGCAGACATTTTCCGGTGATTAAAATAGGGGCAATTTTGTCAAAATTTTGTGATTGGAAAAAAAGGGAAAATTCTAAATTAATTAAGTTTAGGCTATTCATTTAGATGTTTACGTTTTCTTCTTTCTTCTCCTCCACCGCTCCTCAACCAAATTGCTGCCCGGTCATCGTCGTGACTCGATTCTCATCGCTCCTCACCTTGCTCGACCGGGCAGAGAATTTGGGTCTCCACAAACAAAGAAAGAAGCATATGGTTTTCTTCTTGTTTTTGAGTTCGTGCCTCAACCTGTAGAGAATTTGGGTCTTCGACTTTGCAGAGGATGGGTACAACGAATAGGGAGAACTTCGGTCTTTGACTTAGCAAAGGATGAGTACAAGGAATGGAGAGACTGTAAAAAAACCTAGGTTTTATTTATTTGTTTATTTATTTATTTTTCTATTTTAAGATTTGTTAATTTTCCCTAGATTTTTTTTGGACAAAATTGCCCAAACTCTGGTTGTTGGAAATGTTGCATGCTTGATAGTTGGCGAATATTTGATTAACCAACAAGCTCAAGTCCTTATTTGGAATTGATTCAACCACTTCTGGTCCTTACTTGAGACAATGAGTCTACTTTTAGGGTCTTTATCCGACACAAAGTTCATTTCGGATCCTTATTTGAGAAAATTGATCCACTTCAGGTCCTTATTTGGAATTTTCTCCATTTTGGGGGGCTGATTTGCTTTGGAATCACTTACCTTCTTCATTCAGAGCAACATACGAATTGCTCATGTGATTTTCAATCGTGGGTCGGCCAAAATTCGCTGGGCAAGATTTCCTGATTGTTTGGTCTATTTCCTTCTTGTGGATGACCGGTTATTCACTTTTCCCTCATGATCTATATACCCATTTTCTTACATCTTGGGCGAGATTCATAATCGAGCACATTCCGAGGACATTTGCTAATCTATGAGGCTAGCTCATATGAAATTTATTGGATGTACACATGCTTTATAAGAACTAAACATGCAAAGTAAAAATTGATATATATGTAGGGGTCAGTTTGGATCCCTAATTTTCTTATGCAGTAAATGACTAAACGTGAAGCCAAAATTTAGGTGTCAACAATGATGATTTTACTAGCTTCTATTTATGCAACCTCTTGAGTCTATGAATTAACTATATAAAAGTTTTGACATAGATGAAAAATGTTAAATATATTCAATTTTGATATAGTTGACGACTATGCTTTCAAAAATTTATTGCATGTCATGATGGTAGATTATTTCTTGCTCAATTGAATTACTTTAAGTTCAATTTCAATACAAGTGTATTCATTTCATTTGTCTCCTTTTTCCGTTTTTAGTTGGGTTTGTCTGTGGAAATATTGTCCCACATCTCCTAATAACAAATCAATATAGACTCTTTGTAGTCATGTGCTTTTTTTTTTTTTTACGCATATTAATTTAAACTTTTAGAATGAGATTTCTAACATAGTACGGGGAGGTGGGGAGGGATTGATAACTAGCGACAAGTGTAAAAAATCTGACTGTGTTCTGGGTTTTAACGTATGAATTCCATAGCATACAAATTTCAGCATATCTAAAAGCAATTATAGCACAACCAAACCATATCAAATAAATCCTCTCGTCTCTACTTCCAAGCGTAGGAGGCTAGAAGAGAAAACCCTCAGTTCGGGCTGGTTTTAGGTTCAGCTGCTGACTCATCTCTCAATCATTGGAGCTACAAATAATTGGAATTTTCACCTTCACAAAGCCCTCATCAGATTAACACAAAAGAAAAGAAAATAAAAGAAACAGCCAGAACAGAAGCTAGCATGTGTTTAGCGCAGCTGAGCTTCTTAAATGTAATTGGCCAGCACGAACCCTCCAATTTCAATAAAGCATGCATGTCGTACCATGACCATATATTTTAGAAAACCTTTCTATGGTCACAGCCATCACCTTTCATAAAGTGACCAAATGACAAGAAACGAATAAACTTGAAGTAGATCTCCTAGAGAACATCATCAAAATTCACTGTCTGATTTATCCAAGGAGTAATTTTAATTCTCTCTCTTTCCAGTGACAAATTGTCCAGTGAATGCAGTCAAGTTGCTCAAGGTGTTGTTCAACCACCGGGATCACGACCCCCTAAAAGAGGGTCGTCGTCACCCTCATCAGAGCCGTCACCTTCCAGGCCGAGATCAGCCCCCTAGCGGCATATAGCAAGAAAGCTCCAGTGACCACGTCCCTGACCAGGCCATCGATTCCTCCCAGGCTGCACCATTTTACTTGTTCCTGGTATGCAACGCTGGCGCTCTCATTGTCCATCAACCTGATCATCTCCCTCACTCGGGGCATGCCGTTGTTGTTATAATATTATTAATATGATCCCACATTCAGTTTAATATTGCCCACGTTAATTTCATTGACGTTTTATTTTCCCAATTAAATTGCCGATAACTATGGTCATTGCCTAATTAAAGATAACTATTTTGATGGGAGACATTATCTGTAAGGATTTGAACGCGCATATAAATATATCATCTAAGTTAAACCCTCTGATTAGTCTGATTATCTGATAATTAAAGAACACACTATTAACATTTAGATATAAATTGGCTAAAAGTGCTTATTCACAACCATTCAAGCTCCGTTTATCTATTCTTGATTTCATCAATAGCTGGAGGTTTGTATAGATTTTACACATTTCCACATTCGATCCTGATTATCAGGATCTTTAGTTTTCCCCAAATTTTTAAAAATTCTTTCTCGAGGTCGTTCTGGCCACAATTCCAATGGCCGTCACCTATGGCTCAGCGGTCTTTGCTGTTACTCCTAAGCCGCCCAACCAATTCTGGTGGCCGCTCTTCACCGGCTTTGTGCCGTTCTTGCTGAGGCCGTTGATTCAAATGGGCAAGTATTGCGTTTCAGAAATTGGTCGATGTTGGTCGAAAGTATAATTAATTTGAGAAATGATGAAATGGAGAGACAATTTGATAAATGTGTGCCAACAAACTTTCCACTTAAACGTCTCCTGCTTGAGCTTGTATGAATTTAGAAGCTTATGCAGTGTTGACTCAAATTTTATTTCTTGTTCTTTTCTTTTATATTGAATTCACCAAAATACTTAAGAATATTACTAAGATTTTGCGTTCTAAATAGATGTTTCTATTTATATTGTATTATATATTTTTGTCGGCTTCATAGGACAGAGTATGGAAAGCATGTGCACGGTGAAAAGTATCTAACGCAATTAAATTTGTCGCAAGTCTTGTTAAATTTTAGCTTCTGACCAATGTTGGTCAGCTCAGCTAGTAAGATTTGAACTCTCCATATACCCAGTCCAAGTTTGAATTCTGTTGCCGGCTCTTTTTTTTTTTTTTTTTTTTTTTTTTTTTTTTTTTTTTTTTTAAGGCAATCCGTAAACCAACTGTATACATATAATTATTAGGAGAAACCACTCAAAGAGCAATGGTTTGTTGAGTTAATGATTTACAAAGCTCAAGCAGGAGCATTAGATATAGCGGACGTTGTCTAGAGGTTATTGCATTGGTGGCCTTAAGATGGAATGAGAAAAGTA
The DNA here is from genome assembly GCA_014182565.1 of Eucalyptus marginata. Taxonomy (NCBI): domain Eukaryota; kingdom Viridiplantae; phylum Streptophyta; class Magnoliopsida; order Myrtales; family Myrtaceae; genus Eucalyptus; species Eucalyptus marginata. Next base: position 18,631,714 of record CM024589.1, on the reverse strand, counting down.
ATTTTCGATCTTATGACTTACATATGTAGTATGGCTTTATGTCTAGTCTAGTGATGATGACAAACCAAATACAATGTATTCTAAAGGATTGAGAAACTCTAAATTTATGGCTAAACTTACATCTCAGTATAATCCCTCGAGAGTTTGGCTAACACATTCTCCGTCATCATCCCCATCCCATTACACGAGCCTGGTGATTCTTGAGCCGTCATTAAAGTTCCTCCGCCCCACCCAAACACATTGGCTAACAGTTCCGTCCATCCCCATCCCCACGAGCCTGGTGATTCTTGAGCCGTCATTACCCGACCAGTTCCTCCGGCCCCACCCAAACACCCCCCTCTCTCTTCTTGTGAATGGCCAACTCGAGTGGTGAAGGAGGTCGTTACAGCAGACTTAGGGTTGCTCGACCTCAAATCCAAGGTTGCTAGCCTCGAGCGACTATAGAGGCTAGATCTGGGGTGGGCCGAGGCTTGGGCCGTGGTTTCACGCTATCACTGCGGCCACAAAGGCGATGCTTGCAACTATGTTGAGTGAGCAAGCCCTCAGCCTGGTTCATGAAGGGGTTGGGAAAAAGAGAGACCATTCGACTGGCAACAAGGCATGTTTGTGTAGTGCTACAAAGTGGCGGAGAGTGGCTGCCGTTCTTTCCCTTTCATCATTAACAGCCTGCATTTGTGCATCCACATTACGGTTATAGGGACTGAAGCAACCTGAGCAAACTGGAGAGATGTTAGTAAATGTGGTTAAGTGAAGCAAAACTCACTTGGGTTGTCAATAAACAAAACAGAAATGCAGCTTAATGTTGTGGCTTTTGAGCTCTTTGTTCACAAAGAGCATGTCTAGATCCATTATCATTGTGGCTCATCGTCCTGTGTCATGTGAAACTAAGGAATCAGCTGAGATTGAATAGGAGCTGAGATAGAAAACAAAGCAGAGAGTTGAGATGTACCAGATTTGAGCTCGAGCAGCTCCACCTCCATTAATGGAGTTTGGAAGGAACGTAGAAGAGGGAAAAGAAAACAAGGAAATATAAATAAAATTCCTTTTCTATCAAGGAAATATCAAATTGAGCTGAAATTTTTAATTATTTTTATTTTTATTTTTTAAGAAAATGATTTTTAATTTTCTTTTTCTTTTTCTTTTTTTTTTTCTTTTTTTTTCTTCTTCTTCTTCTTCTTTGGCCGGTTGCCGGCCACGACGACAGCCGGCGACCGGCCACAAGGCGAGCCTCGAGCTCGCCCGACCCGCCGACGCCGGCAAGCTCAAGGCTCGCTAGATCGGGCAAGGCTCGAGCCTCGCCGGATGCGGCAAGGCCTCTACCTCGCTAGATCCGACGAGCTCGAGCTCTCCCTGTCACGCCCCGATCCTCGAGTACACACCCATCCCTCACTTGGTTGATTTAATAGCGATGTCTCAGGACGCATCGCCGACCCATTCATTTTAATACACAAACGGAAGCATATAAATAATCCCCAGACAATAAAACAATGGGATAGGAAAGCAGGACCAAATTCTTAAAACCACAACAAGTCTTTTATAAACAATGGGTTTATACACAAGACTAGATTGGTTACAAAAATCTCGGCTCATCAAAAGGAACTGTCCTATGACTAACTAGTCATACAGGTTCGCCAATTCTCCGGTCTCCACCTTCTTAGGTTCCGGGGTTTCTGGTCCTCTATCAACTTCATCTACGGACCTGAAAATGGTTATACAATAATTAGTGAGACAATGTCTCGGTAAGTTCAACCCCCTAAGACCCGATTAGGAAGAAAATTATGCTCTAAGGGCCGCTTAAGCACAACCGGCGTTAAAGGACTTACCTTGGTCTCAATTCCTTCTTACAAGTCGGTTCAATTCATAAATACTAACAATCACATAATCTAATCAATCAGATTGAATCATCGATCAATCGACTCAGTCGATTACATGTCAATGAGACCTTTCTCCAGTCATCTCACTTACTCAACCCCAACGCTAAATTACGACTCGCGCAGCACGCCTTACTAAATCTTCGACGGTGATCACGGCCTAGTGGGCACAACCTAGATTAAGTGGTCATCATGGCCCCACTGGCAACTTTTCTATATTTGGTGGTCATCACGGCCCCACTTGGCAATTTTCTAGGTTTAGTGGTAATCACGGCCCCACCTGGCAATTTTCTTAGATTGGGTGGTAATCACGACCCCACCGAGCAATTTTATAGATATAGTGGAATCACGGCCTCACTCGGCAATTTTCGATATTTATTGAGATTTAGTGATATCACGGCCCCACTCGGCAAATTTTAAATTTATACCCACATTAATCAATTTTTGGGATAAATCCTCATAATCACCAATTTCACTCAATTATCACAATCCGGTACTCAAATAATTAAGCAAAAACCACCACTGAATTCAGCATGAAATTCTGGTCACCGACCATCTCGGTTGAATTTCCGAAAAATAATTAATTAATTAATTATGGAATTTAATAAATAAATGCAATAAATCCAACTTAGGCCTGTTATAGCTTAATTGGAAGCCGAAACGAACCCGGAAAATTTCCGAGATTTGTTAAATAAATACTAGATTCTATTTACTCACTAATTGCACTAACTAACCACCTAATATGTATCAGCAAGGCATTAAATTAATTGCTCTACTCTAATTTATCCACATAATCACACTTAATTAAATCTAATCAATCCCTAAGCATCATTAACCTATTAAGTGAGGATTAGTGAGTTAAACTCACTGGATTTGCGAGACGGTGAGTTCACGGCGACCACAACGCAGAGGCGAGTGACAATCCTCCAAGCGGCGACACCAACGGAGGCTAGGAAGGGCTCAAAAATGGGCCACAAAGTCCTAGACTCCTTGCTGGTTCGGTTTCTGCTTCTGCTCTTGTTGGACAGAGGAGAACCAAGGTTGAATGGCAAAGAAACGGGTTGATCGAAGCTCCGACGAGTGGGTGGTCGGCAAACGGTGGCTCCCAGGAATCAAGGGGGTCTTGTAGGTGGATGGAACGGCCAAAGGAAGGGCCGGAATGGGAGAAAACAAAGAAAATCGCGAAAAACTTGTGTAGACGGGCAGGAGAGACCGACGGACCGGTGACTAGTTCCTTCTTGCCGACGTATCGGATGGCCGGCGGCCCGTTCGGCAAGTGGCGACTACCGTCCGTACGGACCGGGGTGTGCTAGTCACGGCGATGGGTGGCTCGGGGCTGATTCGCACGGAAGTCGACTTTTCACTCGGATCTTTAGCGAAAGGTCAACTAGAGCGAAACCGGAATAAAGGAAAACGAAAAGGAAAACGGTCCGGTGGGCGTGCAACGGTAGAGGGGAAGGTGCAGCTCGATTTCTCTAGTTCTTTGAAGCTTCAAAAGTCACTCCACAATGGAGAAAACAAGTTGATTGAGGAAGAAAAAGGTTGCTGCAAGAGGGGATGAGGGAGAAGAGGGGCAAGGTGGCCACTTGGCCTTGTTTTCCACCAATTTGTCCCCTTGACTCACCCACAGCCAAGGCTGTCTTCCATGGCTCATATTCAGCCACCAAGGCTCTTCTTAGGACACTTGAAGTGGTCCAAAAGTTGTGGGGGTGGGGAACATACGAATTTCATGGGTTTTGGCATCAAATGGACACTAATTGCTTCTCAATTCAATCCAATTTGGCCCTCATAATTCCACTTAGCACCTCAATGATCAAATTGATATTTTTCTTCACCAATTGATCCCACTTGCTTCCCAATTTTGCGATAAAAAACGGTCCCTGGCTTGTTCTGGACAAAAACGGCCCTAGGATGATTTTTTCCCAAAAAGTCTCGGGTTGCAGAAAAATCTTCTAAGACTGAATCAACGTTCCTAAAATTTATTGTGACATGACAGAACCCTCAATTTCTGAAATCGGATTTAAATTCGTAGTAAATTTCAATTCGATGCGTTTTTTAGCGTGACTCCAGCTACTAAGTAGCTTTTCGGAACTTTTTAGTGCAAATGACCCGTGGTCGATTTTCTCTTCAAGCCACAATGAACCCCTTCGACGCATTAACAACTTTCGGTTGTCGTGAAAATCTTGAGGTTTCAAATACGGACACGGTACCAAAACGATAGAAAAATCAAACTAGTCCGATCGATGAGATTTTTTGCAATTTAGTGGGATCACCCACGTTTAACCACATGCAATCATGATGTGAGACTCGTTTTATTTTATATTATAGGGACAAAGAGTTTATTTCCTTCAAGATTCAAAAATCTCATGGAATTATTGAGTGGTTTTGTTTACAGGGTTATTAATCTACCTATTTTAAAACCTCAATTCACTTAAAAAGTATCAACTTTTAGTTGGATCCAATTCTCTTTCGAACTTTTTTAATCTTATAAAAAATCATTAATTTCCACCTTTTTATTGAAATCTGGCCCTTGTTAACTCTCCGTCCAACATTGCCGTTAAAATTCAATGTGCCAATTCTACATGCATTTCTCTCCCTCAACGTGTCATTGATGATGTGCAATTTCAGCTCAATTAGATTTTTTTATAGAAAAACCTCTGTTCTTTCTATTTCCTTATGTTATGTTATGTTCTGTTTCTTCTTCTTCTTTCTTCTTTGCCACCTCCATTATGTTCTTGTTTTTCTATTTTCTTGCTCGGACCTCCATTGATTCTTCCACCTGCTCTAACAGGGAAATTCATTCTCAACCTCACAAAGATGTTTTACTTCATGGCCAATTGATCCGAGGAAGCGAAGACCAAATGAGTAGTTAGAACAGAACTCGCAAAACCACATCTCAAAATCTGGACCGCTATCCATGAAGTTACAAACGTCATATAAACTCACAACACAATTTATTAGGGAGATACAATACAGCGGGTCACTTGCAGACATCACACACTCGAGTACAGAGAATCAGGGACATCAATCTAATAACTGACCTCGTCAAACAAACTCCAGTCCTATGCTGCTAAAGGCTTGCATGTCTTAGCTCAACCTCAAGGAAAGAGAAATACCATCATCATTTACAACCACGACTCCGGTCCACCACCTCAAGTTCGTACAGATCGCCAAAGATCTTCATTCGAAAAAGCCCATGCAAGAAAAAAATCTAAAACTATCGCCAGCCACTTCTGTATCAGTAGAAGAAAAACTGCTATCATAAGAGGCAGCACGTACAGCACAGTCCGGGTTGCCGTACCATTCGTTGATGTGATCAGCAGGGATAACGAGAAGCAAAAGTAAGTTAGAACCATTGCGATCATGGATAGCCTAAGTGGCCACCTGAGGGGGAACTTTTTAGTGAGGTAAATGATCATCTGGACTGACACCAAGAATCCGAATGAGTTGCCGCCCAGGAAAAGGATGTACACCAGGCCCGCGCCATAAGTTATATCCTCCGCGGAAGAACTGTTCTCGGGATTCTTGTCACGTTCTACAACGCTTGGAGGCTGAAGCACCGATTGGTAGGTCGCATTGGCGATGAGCGTGGCGACCACCAGCAGGGCGTTGCGTATCTCGCCGTCCGAACGTGATAATGATTGAGGAGCACTTGTGACTAGTTCCCCATCTGATTGATGATCGTTACCTCCCTCGAAATCGTCATCCACCGAGACTGGTCTTGAAGCGCGCGAGTTTGATCTTCCTCTTCTACGTATGGCTCCAGCTCGCACGAGGATTTCTCTGATCTCTCTATCTCCTGCTCCCCTTCGCGAGAGAGTCAAGACATCTAGGGGCGTTGAACCACTGTCGTTCAAGGGGTTCACCTCCACAACGTCGGACTTCACAGCATGCCCACAAAGCAGCAAGCTAATCACCTGCAATTCTTTTCCATTTTCCAGACATTAAGATTAATTCGGAAAGATTTCAGACATAAACGAGACATCCTTTATTCCAGTGATGATCAAAACAGACCCGATCTAATAAATTCCTTTTGCCTAGAAGATCTATGCATATGGTAAGGACACCAAATTAAAACCCTCACTGAAATAATGGACAAAGAAAAGTGCCATAAAATAAGGGAACGGCAAGACTTGCCTCGAAATTTTTGCCGGCGGCAGCGAGATGCAAGGCAGTATCGCCTTTGTGGTCCTTCCAATTGATCACCTTCTCCTTCTTGTGCAGCTTCAGATGCTCCACCAACCTAACCACCACTTCGAACCGGTTGTTCTTCACGGCGAGGTGAAGCGCAGTCTCCTGTCGGGCAGTTGTCTCTTCGATGGATTCAGGCGAAGCGGAGAGTAATAAATTCATGACATCGAGCTCCCCTTTTATGGCGGCATAATGCAAAGGGATTCTACTCTCCCGTCCCTTCACAAAGCACAGGTGTGGACCCACTGTCAAGAGCTCCCTCGCGACCTCAAAATTACCTCGAGCTGCCGCGATGTGCAGCGGGCTAAAACCACCCGCGTTCACTTTTTCGGCGAACTTCGGCATACGCTTGAGGAGCTCTCGGACGAAATCCGGATGGCCGGCCACACAGGCGACGTGCAGCGGCGTGTGACCGGCTTCTTCGAGATCCATCTCCTCGAGGATGAGCCCATTGCTGCTGATCAAGTCTTTCAGCTCATCGATATTGCCCCTTTCAGCTGCTTCTAACAACCTTCGCTCCATTTGATAGGAATTAATAATGGCCTCTCTCTCTTCTCGGGACACCTTTGGACTTAGACATCTATTAAATTATTGATCCATTTTATAGAGTTCCCGAATATCGAGAAGTTCATTGCAGAATGATGAAGACAGACTAGCAACAGTAAAGTTCCATGCACATAACCACTTGTGATAACTCAACTATCCAATAAAATATTGCAATATCAAAGCACAGATCCAACCAAGTAGGACCACGTGTTAAAGGGAAACAAGCATTGGAATCGTGCGACCTTCGTTTGTGGCCAAAGGTAAGTTTTTTTTGTCATAAAATGGCTTTTTAATCACGTGGAAAATCAAAAAGCGGGAAAGTCTCGAAAACCCTCCTCGAGAAAAGGGAGGGGAGCGAGGGAGGGGGGCGGGGAATTTCTCTCAAAGCACCTCCGAGATCAGTGTTCACCTCGAATTAAGCTCCATAATTTGGTGAATTCGTCTCAATTGAAGCCTCCTCAATCTCACCAGCGACACAGATGTTCATCAGACGATGATCATGCGCGTGTCGCATGCCATTATTCGAGCCATGGACATGGGCATTTTTTGTCCGAAAGAAAACGCCTCCAGGCCCGTCCGCGCCACTGCCCGTCACCGGCTACATGAGGCAAATTCTGCAGAAGAGATTTCTCATTTTCTCTGTTTTATTTATTAGTAGAACGAGGAAATATGCAGTACAGGGACTTTATTAATGAAGCACCTTTCCTTGTCGTTTTGTTATCTTTTTTTTTTTTTGGGGGTCATGTGTTTTGTTTTATCTTACGAGAGCGGGAGTGAAGTCATTGCCACAGTCTTCGTAGGCCAAACTATTACATCCTAGTCAAGACCCTAGGATGATGTCACTTGCCTCCCCGACATTATCACGTGAATCGATCATATTGTCAGATGCATCAGATTGACGAGTCACTGCATACGAATTATTGAACGGTTCTGGACCCCATGTCATAATTTCTTTACTTTACATATATTTAGGGCAGCAATGGGGTGTATTTGTATTTATATTCGAGTCGATGTCTATGTCGTTTGGTTCAGAATGCAGTGTCGTTTTCATATAAGGGTCTTGTTTCATTTTCAAAATTGATTTTTTGTTATCGCCAGCCAAATTGAAATATTGTCACATCACTTTAGGGTCTTGTGCCTCTTATTATTATTATTTTTAGTTGTAATTTTAATTGTTTTTTCCACGAACTTTTCAATAGGGGTGTCAAAAGTTTAGTTCACTTCATATATACATTAGTTTTGAACAGAGTAGCAACTAAAACTCCACCAATGAAATGGCATATATTGCCCTCGAGTTGAATTGTTTTGTAGTTTGTACAAGGTAGATCTAGTAGTTTAATTGCTTGATTATCTTTTGACCCACTGAAAGAACATCATCTATAGACCCCATGTGAATAGAGTTCATGGTAGCCACTCACACAATCAATGATTTAGATGATATTAATCTACATTATCTGTAGTAGGAATGTGCATAGGTTGTGCTTTTGTTGAAATTGATGCTTGGCTCGCTGGCCTAGACTATTACAAATTTAGGCTTTTGTATCCCTTGCCTAGAGGTTGGCGAGGGTGAGCTGACGACCCTTGCCAACCTAGAGTTGAAAGGAAAAAAGAAAATAATAAAAAATCAAAAATCAAAAAGTTTATAAAAAAAGATGTTGAAAAATTATTCACGCCACACTCGGCCAAAGCCGCGTAGAATAGTCAACATCCATATTATCGATTTCTTACTAAAATTGGCCAGAATGATTAGATTGACAAATTGTGAAAATATTTATGATTAAATTAGTCAAATTGAAAAGTTTAGAACTAGATTGACCGGTATACAATAGATTTATGATTTTTTTTTTGGCAATTTTCCCCTTTTTTTTTCTTGAGGATGATCTTAGTGGCAACTAGCATAGCTTTCGCAACATACTTCACCCCAAACTCTCTATTGAACCAGCCGTCTGGAGTTCTAGAGGTGTTGTTAAAGACCTTGTGTTGACACCTAATATTTCTAAAAATAATAAGTTAAATTGGTTTTTAAAATCTTTGTTTCAAAATTCAAAAAAATTCAGTTTTTGTTATTTCTTTATTTTCCACTTATTAATACTTAATTTAAAATTAGTTTTTTTAGAAATAAAGGATAATCTTGGTTTAGAGGGAGATTTTGAAAAAAAGAAAAGAAAATTTGAATTCGAAAATTAAACGGCCGTGCGATTGGAGCCACTTTGTTGTTAAAGGAGTTGAGCGAATATCGCAACATCTCGAACAGCTTTGAGTCTTTGCCCTATAAAAAGAAGCGAAGTTAGACGTGAATGTGGGGCTTCTTTGTTCGGATTTTTTGGGGGTCCCTCTTCGTTCAGAAAAACCAAAAAGAAAGGAAAGTCAGAGAGGGAAGTGACGTGAGGAAGCAAAGAGGCAAGGATCCGTGCATTGAACGAGGGAGAAAAGTAGAGAGGTTCAAAAAAGGTGAAAAGTCAGCAAATGTGGCAGAAATTCTGCAGAGAGTGAGAGAGAGACCAGTGAGTGAGACGTGAGAGAGAGGTGAAGGCAAAAAGTAAAAGGAAAAGGGGAAAAAGTAAAAGGTGAATTACTGTTCATCTTCTTCCTCTTGGGTTTGTTGGTAGTCCCTGCTCAGCCGGATCGACGTCTCCACTCGCGACCTCCGCGCGCCGCCTCCAGCTCGTCACTTCCGCCTACCGCTGCTGACGCCGCCCGAAGCCGACGCCCCCGCCTGCTGCCGCCGCACCACCTGCGCCGAAGCCGTGCCACCGCCCTTCTCCGACGTTCCGAGCTGCCCATCCGCGCGACACCACTCCCTGCCTCACCGGAGTTCCCTGCCTCACCGGAGTTCAACGCAGGCAGCCCAGCGACCCACGACCCGCGACGCCACTCCCTGCCCTTAGCGCCGCCAGCACGCCTGTCGCCGTCCTCCGACGTCCCCGCCGTGCCGCCATCTAGCCCTCACCGGAGCTCCGGTCGCCGGCCATCCTTCGCTCGGTTGCCTTTTGTTCCAGTGGTTTGCCTAGGTAGTTTTTTTTTTTTTTTTTTTTTACTTTTTACTTTCTTTATAGTTTAATTCAGTTTATTTGTTAGGTTATATTTTTAGTTATTTCATTTGATAGCAATTTTTAGTGATATTAGATGTTAATTTCTATATGCATTATCCGTAGATTTTACCTCAAATTACTATAGTTATTAATTTGATCCGAGAGACATCGAGTCATTTTTTTTAATTATACTAATTTTGAGTTTGTTTTGGTTGTTAAATCACAATAATTATTTAATTTGGTCCGTAAGATTTCGGACCAAATTTGTAATTATTTTGATTCCCTCGTTGTGATTTGTAGAGTTAAAATAATTGTTAACTTAATCCGTGAGACAACATATTATCCATTTAAGTTATTGGATTGCTTGTGTTGGTTTCAAAGCAACCACAAAGAGGACAATGAAGAGAAAGAACCGAGTAGGCCTAATTATTGCTGAGGATGACTTAACTAGCCCTTATCTATGCAATCTCTTGAATCCATTTGTTGATTATATACAATTTTTTAAACCGGTGAAAACCATGGAAGATATATAGTTGACAACTATGCTTTCAAAATTTATTATATGTGACAATCGTAGATTATCCCTTGCTCAATTAAATTGCCTTAAGTTCGATTCCGTTAAATTTTATCGTCAAATTGCTGAATTGGATGATATGTAACAATTGACAAGTGTATTAGTTTGGAGTTTTATTGTCACGCCCCGAACCCCGAGACACATGAACATCCCACCATGGTCATACAAATGCGACATTCCCAGGTAGTGTCACCGACCCAATTGATTCATTATGCGCATGCGGAACATGTTATCTAACCCCGACAAAAACTCATGAGATAGGAAAGCAGGAAATAATTACAATCATAAACAAACGTACTTCCATAAACAATTAACCTCCCAAGGTTTACATGTATATACCAAAAAGGGGCTAGTTTACAAAAATGGATCAGTTCACCAAAAAGAATAAACGGTCCTAAGACTACTAGTCTAGTCGGACACGCTCCTCGATCCCACTTCAGACTGGACAGTCTCTAGAGGCGGTGATTCCTCCATCTACGATCCTGAAAAATTTTGGCCCACAACGGGGTGAGACATTGTCTCAGCAAGTTTAACCCCCTAAACCCCTATTAGAAAGCAAATACGCCCCGGGTGGCTTAGCCATAACATCAAGAAGACTTACCTCGCATTAGTCTTCATCTGCAGGTTAGCACAGTTTATATAATTCAATCACGTGCAATTATGATAACCAAACCACTGTAGCACAATCACATTATCAGAACAATTCAACCACTTGGATTGTCTCAACGATCAATCGACTCGGCCGATTACATGTCAGTAAGATCATCATACGATCATTCTAATTATTCAATCACTGCCTTCACTCGCGACTCTACAGGTAAGTCTAACATTTAGTGGTAATCACGGCCCCACTCAGCACAACCTTTTAAGAGGTGGTAGATCACGGCCCAATGGGCACGAGTTTTATCAGGTGGCGAATCACGGCCCAATTGGGCGCGACCTTTATCAAGTGGCGAATCACGGCCCTATTGGGCACAACCTTTATCAGGTGGCTAATCACGGCCCTATTGGGCGCAACCTTTATCGGTGGCTAATCACGGTTCAACCAAGCACAATCATACTTTGGTGACTTTCTAAGTTCACTCATAATCACATCACGGTTATCTTTCCATCAAATTTTGACACTTGGGATTTTATGAAAGAAATCTCTATTTATCACAATCAACACTCAATTCGCCACATCCATTCATCAAATTCAAATTTTAAATGCACTTGCGACTATTCAAAGCACGAAATTCTAAGCAATTGAGGTCAAAAATAATTTTTTCGAGTTTTTTTTTTTATAAATAATAATATTTTAATGATTTTCTGAATATAATATATTATTCTATTTTCCAGAATTTCGAAACATAAAAATAAATCAAAAATAAAACCATTTAAGTCACATCAAGGCTTATATTAAATAAACCTACTTAACCTTAAATTAAACACACTTAATACTAATTAAATCTCTTAATTCAAATCACACTTAAATAAAATAAACTAACCACCTAAACACAATTAACTTAGGCTAAACACACTTAGGGCATCATTAACCCTCTAATCTAAATTTAGTGAGCTAAACTCACCAGATTAGCGAGCCGAGCACGCCAAAACGACGGGGCCGACGCGAGGATCGACTTTCCTCAAGGCGGGCCAAGCAACTGGGGTCGGGAAGTCGGCCAAAAAGGGGCCCGAAATTCCAGATCTTGGCTGGAATTTTCAGCCTTCGTCCAAGGCCGAACGAAGGGGAAGAAGGGGGGTGGCTCGGCGCGGGACGGCGGGGAGCGGCGGCGGCGAGCTGGCGGCGACGGACGGTGGCGAAAGGGCGGTGAAGGCGTGGACGGAGGGGCGGCTCGACGGCGGGCTGAGCGGCGCGCGGGCGCGGGTGTCGCGGCGCGCGGGCACGGGCGTCGAGGCGACGGGCGGTGACAGCGGTCCGGCGGCGGCGGCGGGCGGCGATCCGGCGGCGGCTAGTCCCCTTCCAAGCTCCTCTTTGGTTGCTGGTTTTGAAGCTCAAAGGAGAAGGAAGATGGAGGAAGAAAACCAACGGGGAAGAAGAAGAAGAAGAAGAAGAAGAAGAAAGAGGGAGGAGAGAGAAGGGGGGCTATTTTCTTTTCTTTTCTCTTTTTTTTTTTAATTTCCACAAAAGGCCCACCATGACATCATCATGTGATGTCATACCCCATTATCTCAACTTCTCCCACAACTTTAGTCCGATGGGCCCATTTCATTTTTCCGGCACAAAAATCTCGTACCTTGATTTCTTCAATTCTAATCAATTCTCTTCCAATTGAACCCAATTAAAATCCATAAAATTAATACATGATCCTCATAAGGTATGTGACACCCAGGACTTCCAATTTCTTAATTCGCCGTCACAATTTCACGGTTAATTTCATTTCGACACGATATTAGCGCGTCCCGACCTATCGGTTAGCTTTTAGAAATTTTTATGCATTCGACCGTGGTTGATAAATCTCAAGCCACAATGTACATCTTTGACACATTGGCGACCCTCGGTTGTCGTGGAAATCTTAAGGTTTCAAATACGGACACAGGGTACCCAAACGACAGAAAAGCCGGCCCAATGCCGCTCGACAAGAATAATGTGATCTGGTGGAATAACCCACACCCGATCACATGCCTCTGTTGAGCCGACCTATCTCCGGCTTCTAATCGATTTTTAACTGTGCCATAATGACCATTGATTAGCCCGGTCGAAAGGTCGTTTCCGAGTCAAATTCTCGAAGTCGATGCATTAGAATCTCTTACCGGCTTCACCGATAGACGGTTTTCGCATGAGTGGCCAACTCAAGGAAATGAACTATATGCGTGCAGATGAAATGCCCGTCTCAATTTACTAAAAATAAAATTGGAAAAATCGGGATGTCACATTTATCCTCTGTTTGTTTCAGGTTTATTAGTCTTCGGTTCTTTGCGATATTAATCCAATTTAAAGGAAACTAATGAAGGGTAAATTTATTACAAATGTACCAGTTTGGAGCTTTTAGTTGCCAAAACATTAAATTTGAGTAAATTTTTTGTAAGTGCACCAATTGAGGGTCTTTGGTGGTAAAAAATTAGTTTTTGAAAAATTTATCACAAGTGTACCAGTTTATGATTTTTCGTGATATTAACCATTTTTCTTAAAGCACCTCCAAGATCATTGTTTGACTCAAAGTAAGCTCTATAATTGGTGATTTCTTCTCAATTGAACCCCCACCCAATCTCACCGGCAACATGGATGTTCACTGGACGACAACCACGTGCATGTCGCCTGCCATTATTTGCGCTGTGAATCAAGGCATTTTTGTCCTAAGAGAAAATGCCTCCGAGCCTCCGACTCCACTTTTTGCGTAACAGAAAATTCATCAGAAGAAATTTCTCATTCTTTCTAGTTAGTAGAATGAGGGAATCTACATCAAAGGGACTTTAGTAGTTCATTTGTAATGAAGGGTATGGGAGTACCTTTCCATATCGTTTTGCTTTTTGTCATATGAGGCAAGAGTATTTATGTCTTCTGTTGGTGGAAGTGAAGTCAATGCTATGGTCTTCATAGACTAATACTATTACGCCATAGTCATGACTCATGACCCTAGGATGACGTCATTTTCATATGATTTTATTATGGAGTCCCCCCTTGTCGAAAGCATCAGACATTATTGAACTACTTTTTGACTCCCGTATCATAATTTCTTCGCTTTACATATATTTAAGGTAGCAAGGGGAGCATATTTGTATTTGTGTCGGTGTTTATGTGGTTCGATTCAAAGTGCGTGTCATTTTCATATTAGGGTCATGAGTGGTTTTTAGAATTGCTATTATGTTAGCGCTAGTCAAATTGAAATATTATGACATCTTTAAAGTCTTGTGTCTCTTTTTATTATTATTGTCTTTAAACCATCATGTCTGAATCTAAAACGTAGAATTCGGGAATGTTCCTTGGGTAGAGGGAAGAAAAACTTTAACCCCAATTTGGGGGCTGAGGCGTGCGAGCACTAACACATTTACATAAGGAATACAAGACTGTCAATCCACTAGGGTATTTTGGCAGGCTAGGCAGCCCTTAGCCGAGCCATCAGGACATTTGGCTTTTTACTATAATTTCAAACTCCAAATTTAAGGTCTAGGTAGAAATCATTGCCCTTTATAAAGATTTTCTTCTCATCACATCAAATGAGTTCATCTGAACCCTAGGACGTAAAATATCAGAGGTATTCGCTTTTGGGTGGGGAAGAAAAAATTACACTCGGGAATTAGGGGGCCCTTTAGGTGGGGAGAGTAGACTCAAATGCACTTCGTAGGGTGTATTTGAGGAATTGGTAGGCCGGTATAATAGCCACTCGTGTCGATAAAGGTGGAGGGTGGGTAAAACAACCACTACAAGGTCGACCTATGCTTTGCACGGTGTCTCTCAACTGACTTGTCGGCCTTGTTACCCTGGTTGAAAGACACTGCAATATCATTTCGTCTTTTTGTTTCATTAATCATGTAAAATTGTCAATCGTAATCTTATTACATTCTAGTAATAGATAATTCAATAGGAGAAACTTCTCATTTTTTTTTTTTTAAATGAGTAGGGTGAGGAGACATATATTATAGGGAATTTAGTGGTTCATTTCAGTGGAAGTTGATTTTGTACTCCTAAAGTTCTGGAATGAACGGCACTCACGAAGGCACCTTTCTCTATGGTTGATGGAGTTCATAATTAAGCACCGTCTTTTTTTGAGGAAGAAAAAAAAAACATTAGATAAAGTTGATATGCAATCGTAACGTGAGACTCATTTTATTTTAAATTATAGAGTCTATTTCCATGGAGGTTTGAAAAGCTTGTAGAGTACATGAACATGAACTTGGGGGCGTGCCAGAAGATCATTAACTTTGGAAGGAACAGTTCATATATTCCTTCCTAAGTCTCCCTTCTGATCTGGGTGGTTTCCACATAGGAAGGCTGCCTATGGTAATCCCCTAGTGGGGCAGTGGGGCATTCAATCAAGCTGTATTCTTTATTTTAAGGGTATCGATACCCACACGTCTCATACCTCTCATTGGTTGGCGGATATTTTTCTTTCCCATCAATAAGAAAATACGGAAGGTGACATTACAGAATTTCTCACCCTAGGCTAATCTCGCGTTTGTTTCTTCTCTCTTGAGCCTTTTAATGATATATTTAGGTCCACATGGAGTTCATAACTAAGCACCGTCGTTTTGTGAGGAAGAAGAAAAACATGAGATAAGTTCATAGGCAATCATGACGAAGACTCATTTTATTTTAAATTATAGGGACAAAGAGTCTCTTTTCTTCGTGGTCCAAAAAGCCCCTGGAGTTATCGAGTGATTTTGTTTATAAATTTATTAGTCGACCTATTTTAATGCCCCAATTCACTTAAAAAGTATCAACTTTTAACCAGATCCCAATTATGTTTCGACCTTTTTAAATCTTATGAAAAATCATCAATTTTCACTATTTTATCGAAATATGGCCGCCTGTTAACTCTCTGTCCAATGTTTCGGTTAAAGTTCATTGTGCCAATTCTATATGCACTTCTCTCCCTCAACACGTCATTGATGACGTGCAATTTCAGCTCAATTAGATATTTTTAATAGAAAAACCCCTGTTCTTTCTATTTCCTTATCTTCTTCTTCTTCTTCTTCTTCTTCTTCTTCTTCTTCTTCCTTCTTTGCCACCTCCATCATCTTCTCCTTTTCTATTTCCTTGCTCAACCTTTTATCAATTCTTCCACCTGCTCTAACAGAGAAATTCATTCTCAACCTCACAAAGATGTTTCACTTCACGGCCAATCCATCTGAAGAAGCAAAGATCAAATGAGTAGTTAGAACAAAACTCACGCAATCACATTGCAAAATCTCAACCGCTGTCCATGAAGTTACAAAATATGATATAAACTCACGACTATACTGCTAAAGGCTTACATGTCTTAGCTCAACCTCAAGGAAATAGAAATACCATCATCATTTACGACCATGACTTTACTGCTCCCTCCTTAGACTGTACATTTTACCTAGGAGGTGAAATCCAAAAAGACAATCCAAGAAAGGACGCGTAACTGCCGCCAAAAACCTCTGTATCAGTAGAAGAAAAACTGCTATCATAAGAGGCATCACGTGCAGCAGTGTTTTCTGCCGTACCACCCGTGGTGGAGATCAGGGATAACGTGAAGGAAAAGTAAGTCAGAAGCATTCCGATCAGGGAAAGTATAAGCGGCAGCTTGACGGGGAGACTTTTGGTGAAGCAAATGATTATCTGAACCAACATCAAGAGTCCGAATGTGTTGCCGCCCAGGAAGAGGGTGTACACCAGGCGGCCATCGTCAGACATGGTTGGAGGCTGAAGCACCGACTGGTAGGTCGCGCTCGCAATGAGCGCGGCAACGACCAGCAGGTCATTGCGTATCTCGCCTAAAGAATCTTTTTCTGTGGCTGGTTTCCCATCTGATTGATGATCATAGACTCCCTCGATGTCGTCGTCGTCCCCCAAGATTGCTCTTGAAGCTCGGTGCTTGGCTCCTGCTCGTACGAGAATTTCCGTGATCTGTCTGTCTCGTGCTCCCCTTTGCAAGGGAGTTGAGACATCTAGAGGCGTCAAGCCACTGTCGTTCAAGGCGTTCACGTCCACGACCCCGGACTCCAGAGCATGCCCACGAAGCAGGAAGCCGACCACCTGCAACTCTTTCCCATCTTTGTTTTATCCTCATTGATTTTCAGGCATTAAGATACTATAGAAATTTTTTTGCATAGACGAGACATCTTATATTCCCGTGATGATCAGATAAATTCCTTTGCATGGAAGATTTTCGCATACGGTAGGGATACCAAATTAACATCCTCACTGAAGTAATGCAGAAAGAAAAGTGCGATAAAATAAGGGAACCGCGAGACTTGCCTCGAAATTTTTGCTGACTGCAGCAAGATGCAAGGCAGTGTTGCCATTGTGGTCCTTCCAATTGATCACCTAATCCTTATTGTGCTGCTACAGATGCTCCACCAACCGAACCAGCACTTTAAACCGGTTGTTGATCACGGCGAGGTGAAGCGCGGTCTCCTCTCGGGCGGTTGTCTCTTCAACAGACTCAGGTGAAGTGGATAGCAGTATTTCCATGACATCGACCTCCCCGTTGATGACGGCATAATGCAAAGGGATTCTTCTCTCCCATCCCTTCACGGAGCACAGGTGTGTACCCACTTTCAAGAGCTCCACCGCGATCTCAACATCACCGCGAGCTGCTGCGATGTGCAGCGGGCTGAAACCACGCGGGTTCACTTTTTCCGTGAGCTTCGGCGTATGCTTCAGGAGCTCTCGGACGAAATCCAAATGGCCGCCCACACAAGCGACGTGCAGCGGCGTGTGGCTGGCTCCTTCGAGAGCCATCTCCTCAAGGATTTGCTCGTTCCTGCCGATCAAGTCGTCCAGCTCATGGATATTGCCCTTTCGAGCTGCTTCTAACATCCTTTGCTCCATTTGGTCCGAGCCTCTCCCTCTTTTTGGGACACCTTTGGACTTGGACATCTGTAAAATTATTGATCCATTATATAGAGTTTTCCGAGTATCAGAAGCTCAATGGTGAATGATGAAAAAAGAGTAGCAACAGCTAAGGTCCATTCACATTACCGCTCGTCACAAATCAACTTTTCAGTAAAATACCGACAATATCCAAGCACAGATCCAAACAGTAGGACCACGTGTTAAATGAATACCAGAATTGGAATCGCGGACATTCGTTTGTGGCCAAAGGTCAGTTTTTTTTGTCATAAAATGGCTTTTTAACCAAATCGAAAATTAAAAAGCGGGAAAGTCTCGAAAACCCTCCTCGAGCGGGGGTGGAGGGGCGGGCTCAAAGCACCTCCGAGATCAGTGTTTGCATCGAATTAAGCTCCACAATTTGGTGAAGCCCCCTCAATCTCACCAGTGACACAGATGTTCACCAGAAGATGACCGTGCCCGTGTCGCATGCCATTATTCGAGCCATGGACATGGGCATTTTTTGTCTGAAAGAAAACGCTTCCAGGCCCGTCCGCGCTACTGCCCGTCACCGTCTATATGACAGAAAATTCTGCAGAGGAAATTTCTCATTTTCTCTGTTCTTCATTAGTAGAACGAGGAAATATGCCGTACGGGGACTTTGTTATTGAAGTACCTTTTCTTGTCGTTCTGTGTAATCTTATTTATTTTTTTTGGGGGTCATGTGTTTTGTTTTATCTTACGAGGGCGGGAGAGAAGTCAATGCCACGGTCTTCGTTGGCCAAAACTATTACGTCATTGTCAGGACTTTAGGATGACGTCACTTGCCTCCACGACATTATCATGTGAATCGATCCATCTTGTCAGAAGCATGAGATTGAGGAGTCACTGCATACGAATTATTGAACAGCTTCGGGACCCCCATGTCATCATTTCTTTGCTTTGCATATGTTTATTGTATTTGTATTCAAGCCGATGTCTATGTCATTTGGTTCAAAATGCAATGTCGTTTTCATATGAGGGTCTTGTTTTGTTTTCAGAATTGATTTTTTGTTGGCGCCAGCCAAATTGAAATCTTATCACATCTCTTTAGGGTCTTGTGCCTCTTATTATTATTATTTTTAGTTGTCAATTTAATTGTTTTTTCCCTTGACTTTTCAATAGGGTGTCAAAAGTTTTGTTCGGTTTGGTTTGGATGTATACTAGTTTTGAACCGAATAACAAGTAGAACTCCGCCAATGAAATGGAATATATTGCCCTCGAGTTGAATTGTTTTGTAATTTGTACAAGGTAGTTGTGGTAGGTTAATTGCTCAATTGTCTTTTCATCCATCGAAAGAACATCATTTATAGATCTTGTGCGAATAGAGTTCATGGTAGCCACTCACAAAATCAATGATTTAGATTATATCAATCTACATATCTGTAGTAGGAATGTGCATAGGTCGCGCTTTTGTTTAATTTGAAACTTAGCTCAAACATATTGGACCTACTCACTATGGGCTTGATATGCTAGCCTAGATTGTTACAAATTTAGGCTTTGCATCCCTCGCTTAGAGGTTGGCAAGGGTCAATTGATGACCATCGCCAACCTAGAGTTGAAAAGGAAAAAAAGAATAAAAGAATAAAAAATCAGAAAATTTTATAAAGAAGATGTGGAAAAATTATTAACGTCAAAATCAATCTGGTCATATAGAACGGTCATCATACAGATTATCGATTTCTTACCAAAATTGGTCAGAATGATTAAATTGACAAATTATAAAAATGTTTATGATTAAATTAACTAAATTGAAAAGTTTAGAACTAGATTGGTTTTTGTATAATAGACTTAGGATTTTTTATTTTTTATTTTTGGAAAATTTCCTTTTTTTTTTTTTTTCTTGAGGATGAACTTAGTGGTAGCTAGCATAGCTTTCGCAGCATACTTCACCTTGAGCTCTCTACTGAACGAGGTGTCTGGAGTTCTAGAGTTGTTGCTAGAGACCTTGCATTTAAATTCTTGGATTGCTTATGTTGATTTCAAAGCAACCACAGAGAGGACAATGAAGAGAAAGAGCCGAGTAGGCCTAATTTTGCAAAGAATGACTTAACTAGCTCCTATCTATGCAATCTCTTGAATCTATTTGTTGATTATATGCAAATTTTTTACACTGGTGAAAACCATGGAATATATATAGTTGAAAATTATGCTCTCAAAAATTTATTATATGTGAGAATCGTAGATTATCTCTTGCTCAATTAAATTTCCCTAAGTTCGATTCCGTTAATTTTTACCGTTAAATTTTACCGTCATATTACTGAACTGGATGACACATAGCAATTGACAAGTATAATAGTTTGGAGTTTTATCCTCTGTTTGTTTTAGATTTACTAGTTTTAGGTTCTTTGTAATATTAATCCAATTTAACGGAAACTAATGAAGAGTAAATTTGTCATAAATGTATTAATTTAAGTTTTTTTGGTTGCCAAGAAATTAGGTTTGGATAAATTTACCATAGGTGCACCAGTTTAGGGTTTTTAGTTGTCAAAAAATTAGTTTTTGAAAACTTGTCACAGAAATATTAGTTTAGGATTTTTCCTAATTCGACTCAAAGTAAGCTCTATAATTGGTGATTTCATCTCAATTATACCCCCCACCCAATCTCACCAGTGACCCGGATGTTTGCTGGACGACGACCACACGTGCATGTCGCGTGCTGTTATTCGTGCTGTGAATTAGGGTGTTTTTGTCCGAAAATGCCTCCATAATAGAAAATTCGACAGAAGAAATTTCTCATTCTTTCTAGTTAGTTGAATGAGGGAATCTACATTAAAGGGACTCTAGTAGTTCATTTTTAATGAAGGGTATGGGAGTACCTTTCCATATCGTCTTTTTTTTTTTTTTGGTCATACGAGGCAAGAGTATCTATGTCTTCCGTCGGTGGAAGCGAAGTCAATGCCATGGTCTTCACAGACGAATACTGTTACACCATAGTCATGACTCATGACCCTAGGATGATGTCATTGTCATATGACTGGAGTCCCACCTTGTCGAAAGCATCAGACATTATTGTACTACTTTTGGACTCATGTATCATAATTTATTTGCTTTACATATATCTAGGGCAGCAACGGGAGGATATTTGTATTCTTGTCGATGGTCTATGTGGTTGGATTCAAAGTACGTGTCATTTTCATGTCAAGGACTTAGGTTTTCAGAATTGCTTTTATGTGGCACTAACCAAATTGGAATATTATCACATCTTAAAGAAGGAAAAAGGAAAAGGAATTAAAAAAATTGATTTCTTTTAAAAAGAAATTAAAATAAATAATTAAAATGAGTGCACAGAGAAGAATGTGCTTGGTATGGGTGAAAGAAAGAGGAGGCAAAATGATTTCCACTTTCTGTTGATGGAAAACATTTATAAAGACCTCTTTTCCATATTTCATAATCTGTTTGTTTTTCACGTGCCAAACACTAGAAAATCCAGAAATCATTTCTATGGAGGCTGTTTTCTGCGAAACGGATGGAGCCATTTCCCTTGACAAGTCAAATGCTTTCGTTTTGAGGAAAACTTTATGATAAAGAAAAATGCTTTCTGGGAAATTATTTATTATGAAAGTGAAAAATTTTCCTTTATTTGGTGATATGTGATCGAAAAAGTTACCTATTGTATGGAACTCATTTAGAAAGTGATTTCAATCTTATGACTTTATTTCATGGCAAAAAATCAAATTTTCAAATAATTACTTTCTTTTCTTTTTCTTTTTCTTTTTATTTTTTCTTCCCCTCTATTGGTCACTGGGCCTCGATGACAACTAGTTACTAGCCATAGGCATGAACCAACAAGCTCGAGCCTAGCTAGCTTGTGGTGAGGCTCAGCTCGCCTATGGCCAGTCGCCAACCTTCATCATGGTCGACACACAGCCAAAGAAGAAGAAGGAAAATTAAAATAAATAAATTAATTAAAAAATAAAAGTAAAAATTAATATATTCAAGATGAGTAATTCCATAAAATGTTTTCACCTATTTAGATTTAGGAATTCACTTTCCTAAATTTATGCATTAACATTTCCATTGACCAAAAAGTGTTTTCGATTTATTAGTCACTTTTCACAAAATAAATGAGTAAAAGTCCGGAAAATCAATTGCCATTAAACACTTTCTCCTAAATAAACGCACCAAGTCTTATTAATTTTTGCTTCTAACTTCACAAAAACCAACTGAATACATATGGTTATTAGGAGAAGCCCACTCAAAGTACAGTTCTCTGTTGAGTTGAGGATTTACAAAGCACAAGCAGATTTGATTAAATAAAAGTACAAGTAGAGATGGGGTGAAAAGTCATTCCCGATCAAACTCACATCTCAAATTTATCCCGTTGAGAATTTAACCGCCTCCTCCTCTGTAGTCGCCACCATGCCATGGCATGAGCCCGGCGACCCTCAAGCCGCATTGCCCGACCGATTATTGGAGGAAAGTGAAGAAATATACTTTAGAGATTTTTCAGGATGCGCGGGGTAGATTTGCTTAAAGTCAAGAGGTATTTGGATCCGATGGGGCTGTTGGAAAAATTCTTCGAAATTGGACAGAACGGAATCGGACTCAACTAAATTATGGATCCCCAGTAATGGAGTCTACAGCACTTCTTTAGGTCTAGATCATCAATCTTAGAATATAAGAAAATGCACAATCACAATTTCTCAAATGCAGAACCGAAAAAGTACTTTAGTGCAAGTGAAATCACTGAAAGACAAGAGGCCAGAAAAGCATCACGCACCAAACTAATCCAAACTTTTTTTGGTTTTAACTAACTGTAAAATTAAAATTCCATCTTACAAATTACTCCTGCATCTCTAGCATGCAATCAAATTCCATCTTATGGGTTGATCAGAATCTTAATATAGAAAATGAACAGATGAAAAAACTGCACTTTGACATATCTCAGGTACACTGGGGACTAATCGAAGCATTACATAAGAACCACGTGAAGTGCATAAACCAATTCATCATCTCTCTCTCCTCGGCCCCCTCCCCAATTTCAGTTCAAAGTATCAAATGCGCATAAACGGGAATTGAAAGGGGCAAATAGTAGAGATGAATCGATCTGGCAAGAGA
Organism: Eucalyptus marginata; assembly: GCA_014182565.1. Taxonomy (NCBI): domain Eukaryota; kingdom Viridiplantae; phylum Streptophyta; class Magnoliopsida; order Myrtales; family Myrtaceae; genus Eucalyptus; species Eucalyptus marginata. Next base: position 18,608,938 of record CM024589.1, on the reverse strand, counting down.
CTAAAATCTCATTTTACCATGCCAAATCCAGCAAGAGACAATGCCATATACCAAATGCACCATTACTCCTTTATCGATATGCCACACACGAAGAAGTCGCATTGTTTTAACAAGACGCTATAGTTAATTTTTTTATAAAAATAAACCCAAATTTTTCATTAAATAAAAAATAATTATCCATTAGTGTCAAATCTCATCCACGTGAATACTCGTACCTTTTCGATGTAGGACAATGCATCTCTTAGTTTGTTTTACAAACAAACTACCAACTAGGTAACTTTAGCTGGTAAAGTTCATCCCTAAGTTTCGAAGATCTCGAACCTCTTCTAAATAGTCATTTACTTTACAAACAATTTTGTGGATAAAGCATATGCTAATCCATTAATAAATTCGTTTTGGTTTTTATTCTAGAACATATCAATTTAAATCATGCAGTATTTTTCAAATAGTCAAAAGACCAGCGAATGTATCTGTGCGAAATGTACTCATCCCTTCCATTTTCATGGATATTGTCAACTTTTCGATTAATGGTACAACTATATGGTATGTAATTAGATTTAATTATAGTCTAGGACAACTATGGTAGGCTCAATATATTTCGAACAATGATGATATCGATGGTATAGTTATACTTTGCAGCATTACTAGAGGATCAATGTCACTTAGATAATACATAAGTAGTATACAAACTATACCCTCATTGGAATGAATTCAAACCCACTGCTACTAAGATGTAACAATCATAATTACGAAGACGAACACCACAGAACTTCTCACAACTAGAGGAACTTACAATGATTTATAGGAAATTGTCTTAGCTAGACTCGGATACTTTGCCCATACAATTAATCCCAACTTGGTCGCCGCCGTAGGGAAAGACCACCTCCTCAGTGCCGCCGCCACCGTCGTCTCCATCGTGTTCCCTTCCTCATCTAATCCCCCGGTGCTTTTGTAACCCCGCACGGTCACATTTATCTCTCTAATCCCCTTGCTTTTACTCTATCTCCCTTGCCTCGAGCTTGTGCTGGCGCGAGCTCGTTGGCCACGATGGAGCGTCATATTCAGATGAGATTTGTGAAAGCCCCACCTCCAAATATGGCCATTTTTATCGGGTCTTGCGAGATCTCAAAAGGTAATGCCAGGTCTCGACGGCATCTCGATAGAAGCGACAAGGCCTCGCTGAGATCTAGCGGTAGCCAATCATGGTGTTGGTGTTGTGGCGGCGGCGGCGGCGGCGGCGGGCAAAAAGGAAAAACAAAAAGACGTGGAAGAGGGTGGATAAGAATCGGGTCACAATTTTTGGAATCCACCTTAAAACCCATCGTATTTATATTGTCCGGTTTTAGGATTTACCAAAAAATCAGTTTCTTTCTTACTCTAAGATAAATTCCAACTATGGCAAAATAGTATGAGCGACAAAATGGCTCGAGTAAAACATCAATATAAAAATATATAATAATAATAGACAAGTTAAACTCATTTAAGAATAATAAATTATCTTCTTCCAATTTTAGAAAAAAAGATTCTAACCAGTTTATGAGTGATTGGGTGGATGGGTAGGTGGGACAAGTTAAACTCATTTAAGAATAATAAATTACCTTCTTCCAATTTTAGAAAAAAATGTTCTAATTAGTTTTTGAGTGATTGGGTGGGTAGGTAGGTGGGTCGGTTTAATACTTAGAACCTGAAATCTACATGCACAGTACCAATTTCAAAAATTTGGAACTAGGAATCGAACTTGTTTCCACTGAAATCGGGAACTAGACCTATTTATTTGGGTGGTCTGGTTCAGTTCCGAGATAGGACATGACCAATTGCATAGCCCTATGGTAGGCAGTTGAGGATCCGCATCTAGTCTTATTTAACTTTGACATACTGGAATTTTAAAATATGTATCGCCAAGCACATAAATTTTAGCAATTTGTAACATAATTATAACACAATCATAACTATATTAAAAGAACGCTCCCGTTTCTATTTCGAAGGATCGAATTGGCTCTAGGTTCAGCAGCCGACTCATCTCTCAACCATGTAGTTTTGGGAGCTACAAATAACTGGACTCGCTACCTCCAGAAGGTCCCTCCTATCAAATAAACAAAAAGATAAAAGAGGAAGAAAAGGGCCAGGCCAGAACAGGAAGTGGAATTTGTCAACATGGTTGAGAGCACACAGGACCTCCCCAATCACAACGAAGCATGCATGGAGGGACCATGACGAAACATTTCACAGAATCTTCCTATGGTCACAGCCATCACTGACCAAAACGACCAGAAAAATATGTATTTGAACTAGTCCTCCTTTGTATCACCATAAATCTCCAAGAAAACATCATCACAACATTAGCACAAGTGAAACTAGCTAAGAGTTTCCATATTTGAGGTAAAAATTTCTCTCTCGAGATTTCGGTCATCTTAATACTGTTAGTTTAGGTGTTTGATTTACTTAACTAGTGTTAGTTCAAGACTGTTTCATTTGATTTTTAGGTGAATAAAGTTCTATGTTCACTAAAATCTTTCCATCCAAGCGAAAGGGGAAGAGCGGATAAGTGGACTAGCCCTTGGCCTCCTTTTAGAAACTCAAAACATCATCATAATGCCATGGTGATATTGGCACTGATTATTTTTTATTCAGATGATTTTGCACACAAAAAAAAAAAAATGTAACTATTACTGCACTTGAGACTCAAAAAAAAAAAAAAATTTAATTCAAGTCACAAAGTGATCTGATTGAATTTAAAAAAAAAAAAAATTCCTTCTTGTTTCGACAGCAATTGATGTGGTTTTAGAGTTTATTACTTTTTGTTTAAGAAAAAAATAAGAATAACTTTGTTGCTTTCTCAATAAAATCTAATACATCGTCCAAATTTTAAAAAATTATGAAAATAATTATATCACCTACATGCCAACATTTACATATTTTGAAAAATCTCATGTGCTTCGCAGCGAGAAAGTCATAGTAGACGTTTTACAAGATTTTAAGAAAAAAGTAAAAACATTAAAAGTCATTTTATTACGCAGATACTATCTTTCTATTGTATTTTACTTCATTTTCTCTTAAAATTGCAATTCAATACAAACCGTGAGATGGTTGGGATGCCATTTAATTTCATATTCACTTCTTTGTTTATTTTGCGTGAATGATTTGAAAAACATTTTCCTAGAACAATTACTTGTATCGCTTACAAGAATGAATGAATGAAAAATATTTTCATTGTTCACAAAAATGTTTAGATATAAATTATTGTTGATAATGAAAATATTTTTTTATTGACTAATTATTTCAAGCAATACCATGAGACATTTTTAAGAAAATATTTTCCAAAGTATTCATTTTTCATTAAAAAACCGATCCTTAATATTGAAGTTTCTGTATGAGTTAAATAACCCAAATAGTTATTGAAAAATCATAATTTAAACCCCTTTTTTGGCTATTTCAATCCTAAACCTTTTGCAATAGTGCTAATATAGCACATTCGGCTAGCGCTATGTCGCGACCCAATTTTTCGGGTTCATCACCTAAAACTAGGTTAATGGACTGCTAAGTTTTTAAACTTAGCTCGGGCTCTCCCAAGCCCATACCAAATCGCGACTTAAGTCTAAAAATTTTTAAACATGCAAAATATTATCTAGGAGTCGCCACTAATCGGTTTAGGGTAGGTCGATTAGACACCTAAGTAAAATAACGAGAGCATTATCTTACCCTACGAGAACAGGAGACATGTGGGGACTTGATTACACTAGACTATCCTAGTATCTTCGGTTCCTTTCGGTTCCTTTCATTTCATTTTTAAAAAATGTTTTTTGCGAGCGCTTGGATTGATTTTAATTCATTTTCCTAACATGTGAGGCGATCGTGCGAGGTGCACAAACCGCCAATTTAACACCCGAGAAGCGAATAAAATAATGCAGGACTTACCTCAAAGCAACGAAAGCAACTGCATTGTTAGGTCAAAATTCATATCAATAATCCTATATATGATTTCTAATTAATAAGCAATCACTCAATTTTTTGTTTTCACTTTATTTAATGAAAGTCGTGCAATGCATGCTACTAATTTAACATGAAATGATATGACGTGGCAATATGACCTAAACTATATAACATGAATAAGCATGCAATTCATCCTAAAGCATGAAATGAATTTATTCTAAATTTTTGTATTTTCCATGAAATTCGAAATTAAAGAAATGCAACAATTAAATATGCAATTTAATCAAATGACTTAGTTCTAATGACGAGCAATGAACTTAGCAACAATCACTAGATGACGAAAAATTCAAAAACCTAATCCTACATGTCTGATTTACTAAACCTATATGCTCATGCAGAATTTTGATTTTTAAATAATTAATTATTAAATAAATATTAAATCTAAACTATCAACAAAATAAAGCAAGAAAGGATTAAAATAATCGAAAAAATAACCTATTGTCTCACAGTCAAATTAACGGTTATTCTAACCCTAATTGTCACAACAAGGAGATCAAAACAATTACAAATCTGATCCAAAGTCTTACGGACCTAATTAAATAATTATTGTGATTTAACAATTGAAATTTCACCAAAAGCCCAAAAATTAATATAATTAAAAAAATGATCCGATGTCTCTCGGATCAAATTAATAATTACATTAATTTCGGACAAAATCCCTACAGATAATGCATACAAAATGCACAAATATTAACATTGACAAACCATATTCTAACTTAAACAATAATAACAAAATTTAAACACAATAAAATAACATAAAATAAGCGAAAGAAAGAAATAAAAATAAAACTAAAGGAGGGGAATTGCAGCAGCATTGGTGGGCATATGGCTAGTTCTTGATTTGATCATTTGCTAGTCTCCTCCGAGAACTTTTTGAGTGGACGTCCCCCTTCTCTTGTCGTCTCTCTCTTGTCAATTATGGTGGAATATGGAATTGTGTGGTCTTTTGTTCGGCATTGAATTGCCTGTGACCACAACATCATAACAAAACAAAGTAAATACCAAAAATATGGAGTGGACAACTTTAATAGGGAGAGAAACAACCCGGTTTTATCACGGTGAAATCACTGGATGGCAATCGCCGCTTAGGTACGTTGGCCACTTCGATGTCTCGCTGCTGGAATTATCGTCGGAGGTGTAGGAGTTTAATCTAGGCAAGAAACAAAAATAAAATCACCTTAGTTTGAATATCAAATTGGAATCGCACACAATCAAACTTTAAAAAAAAAAAAAAAAGAAGCTTGACTTAGCTTTATGCTTGTCGTCAATATCCATGAAGCATGATGAACGTGGAACGTTGTCAAGAAGACTACACCATCATCCGAGATCCCCAGGGTGTCTGCCGCTCTCTCCCTTTTTCTTTGCCTTTTTATAGTGAAAACCTCTATTGTCTTTTAGAAAGTTATGCTTCCTTGATTGCGGGAATTACAGAATTTCAGCCCTGATTTGCCATCGCAAATTAACATTTCGGTTTTTCACTCATGTTACCAGAAACGCATCCAAGTTCGTTTTGATTTTTGCAAGCAATTCACCTAATGAATATAATCCTTTGATACTTTCCCTTTGATTTATCAATCGGCCATTATCCTCACCAATTTTGGGTTTGGTTTCCATTTTGACTTTTATTCTCTTGATTTCTTGAAGATCTAATTGAAGCAAGAATAATTAGTCGAATTCCCACCTTCCATGCATAATTCAATCAAATCGATTTCCCCATTTTCATTTTTTTCTTTTATTTGTTCAAAATGCAATTTTATTTTCCAAAATTAGGTGTCAACACGCTAACATTCTTTTCTTTTCTTTTCTTTTCTTTTTCCCTGCACTTAAGACCAGCGACTCTCGCTAACCAAACTCTCACCGGTCACAGGTGAGGGCTGAGGCGCCCTCGCCTGCCTAGCAAGATCTAGCGAGGGCATGCGGCCCCTTGCCCAACCTTCACTAGATCTAGGCAAGGGGCCATGACGCCCTTGCCCAATGTCGATGCCAGCAAGGGTGTCCCAACCCTCGCTAGCCCTAGTGGATGGGAAAATATTAAAGAAAAGAAAAGGAAAAAATTATTAAAAAAATATTATAATACTATTAAAAAAAGTCATGTCGGCACCGGCCGGTCAAAATTGGCTAGATAGACTGAATTGATATAAATGCAAAAAGTTTATGACTAAATTGGAAAAAAAAAAATTTATTATTGAATTGGCACTATTACAATAAATTTAACACTTTTTTATAATTTTGCCCAAGCTTTCCTGTTCATCAACTCTTCACGAGTGCCTACATTAATAATCAAAGGCTAAGCATGTTGCTGATGCGAACGGTCAGCTTACTACCTGAAAGTCAAACACTGGAAATAGAAAGAAAAAGGACGACGGTTTTTCACCTAACTCTACTTATTTGTGGCGGAAATAGGAAAATTTTCATATGTAATTTTTATTTGAGGAAATATTTTCAAAAAAGTTATATTCAAAAAACGACCGTATTGACTAAATTGAGAGAGACCACATATGTATAAGGAGCATATAAAACCCATAAACAAATATAATTTAACACATCTCTCACATGCAAGCTGGATTAGAAACAACGTGTAGAACTTGACTAATGAAAATTTGCACACGCGAAATAAATCAGGCCAAAACTTGGCATTAATATCATATTATAATTTCCAACTCAAAACCTTAAGCCAATAAGTTAAGGGAAGGCATATATATATAAAGAGTATATAAACTCGTAAACAAGTGATGTGAAATACTTTAACACCAATAATGTTTTTTTATTCTTGGCAAACAACCATATTGTTTATCATATAGACTTCTTGGGTAACATATTTTTAGCTTATTTTCATAATTAGAAGTGTAATTAACAATAATCACAGTAATATTATGTTTACTTTCTTACAAGTTTCTACTTCTTGTACAAATTTCTCATCTGTGATTCGAAAGCAGGAAAACATTCGTCCCTTTTATCTTGCAATCTTGATAGATAGAATGAGTTAAAACAACAATGTTTTGACGCAAAGAGTTTCCTTTTTATTGGATCCACAGGCTCTCCCATTCCCGCAATCAAGGACTCTCCTTATGCACGTTGCTTCTATTAACAGCACAGCAACTCGTGCTATGCATGGGTCTCCCTAGGAATTCACACATTACTACAGAATTTTGCAATTCTTATTAGATGTTCTTTATATGTTGTATTATATTGATACATCGCTTTAGATCAGCTTCCAAGCATAGATTATAGAAATAGTTATATACCTTACAACCAATTTCACAGATAAAGTATATGCTAATCCATGAATAAATTCGTTTTGTGTTCTATCATGATTGCTCTTCAATAACATATCAATATCGTGTGGTATATTTCAAATAGTCATAAGACCAGCGAATATATCGGTGTGAAGTGCACTCATCCCTTCCAGTTTCATGGATATGGTCAACTTTTCAATGAATGCTAGAAATATATGGTAAATAATTTGTTTAAGTGTAGTATAGGATATCTATGGTAGGCTCAATATATTTCGAACAATGATGACATCGATGGTGTAGTTATACTCTGCAGCAAAACCAGAAGATGCATGTTACATAGATAATATGTAAGTAGTATCCTCACTATATGCTCATTGAAATAAGTTCAAACCCATTGCTACAACTTACCAGTAACAATCACAGTCATGAAGACGAATGCCATGAACTCCTCGCGACTACAGGAACTCACGACAAATTTTAGGAAGTTGTCTTGGCCGGACTCAGATCCTTTGCCCATACAATCAATCCCAACTCGGTCGCCGCCATTGGGAAAGACCACCCCCTTAGTGCCGCCGCCGCCATCATATCCACCGTGTTCCCTTCGTCATCTACCCCCCATTGCTTTTGTAACCCCACATTGTGACCTTTATCTCTCTAACCCCATTGCTTTTGCTCTATCTCCCTTGCCTTGAGCTCGCACTGGCGTCGAGCTCGTCAGCCACAATGGAACGTCGTATTCAGATGAAATTGTGGAAGCCCCTCCTCCAAATCTGGCCATTTTCATCGGGTCTCGCGTCATCTCGAAAGGTGATGCCAGGTCTCGATAGAAGCGACAAGGCCTCACCGATATCTGGTGGTAGCCAATCGTGATGTTGGCACTATGGTGGCGGTGATGGGGAGGGAGGGAGGGAGGAGGCCAAAAAGGAAAAACAAAATAAGGACGGGGAAGAGGGTGGGTAAATCTCCTATTAAAATCAATTTTCAATTTTTGGAACTTGAAACCTATCCTATCTGTATTGAAATTAACCCTGGAACCTACCCTATTTGTCTAGTCCAATGCCATAGTCTACCCGGGAACCGGTTTCTTTTTCTTTTTCTTTTTTTTTTTCATTTAAAAAAAACCAAGAGAAATAACAATTATAGCAATATAGTGTGAGCAACAAAATGGCTCAAAGTAACACATCAATACAAAACAATCATAAATACAAAGCAATAGGAAAGTTAAGCTCATTTAAGTATAATAATCCAAACAGGTTATAGCCGGTTCTTGAGTGATTGGGTTGGTGGATAGATTCAATGGCCAAAATCTAAAACCTACCCACAAAGTACCAATTTAAAAAATATACTTTGCACAAAGTCTATGTGATGACATACCTATACTTTGCCAAAATCTATGTTGGCACTATGGTGGCGGTGATGGGGAGGGAGGGAGGGAGGAGGCCAAAAAGGAAAAACAAAATAAGGACGGGGGGAGGGTGGGTGGGTAAATCTCCTATTAAAATCAATTTTCAATTTTTGGAACTTGAAACCTATCCTATCGTATTGAAATTAACCCTGGAACCTACCCTATTTGTCTAGTCCAATTCCATAGTCTACCCGGGAACCGGTTTCTTTTTTTTTTTTTTTTTTTTAAAAAAAACCAAGAGAAATAACAATTATAGCAATATAGTGTGAGCAACAAAATGGCTCAAAGTAACACATCAATACAAAACAATCATAAATACAAAGCAATAGGAAAGTTAAGCTCATTTAAGTATAATAATCCAAACAGGTTATAGCCGGTTCTTGAGTGGTTGGGTTGGTGGATAGATTCAATGGCCAAAATCTAAAACCTACCCACAAAGTACCAATTTAAAAAATATACTTTGCACAAAATCTATGTGATGACATACCTATAAACCAGCACCTGTATTTTCAAAATTATAGAAAAATATAGGAAAATACACTAAAAATGCACGTTTTTAGGGTTTCGTATGTATTTTCATACCCATAAAATTATCAAGTATGTAAAATGAATACATCAAAAGGTAGAGAATCACTGTACGAGCACGCAATCGCCGACCATGCACCGATCAAAGGCCCCACGCACCCGCACGCGCCACTTGAGTGCGAGGCTTGTGGAGCACACGCACGGGCGGCCTCACCCGGCCTGCTTTCCGGTCTAACTGGTAGAGGTTCAACCTGTTCCCAGTTCGACCGTATGGTCTAACCAATTGACCAGTCCTGTCAACAGTAAATCGGTTCGGGCGAGGTTAACAAGTTGGACCCGGGTCCGGTCGCCAATCGTTGACGTTATGATGACGTCATCCCTAGCGTGCTAGCTTCGCCCACGCATGAGAGTGCGTGAGGGTGTGTGAACGTGTGTGGGGTGCGTGCTCGACACCACAGTGGCATGTGGCTGCGTGTGGAGCACGTGCGGCCTCCCCCGGTAGCGGCCACCCATAGTTTTACTCATCTCAATGAGATCGTTCCATTTATATAATAAAAAACAATTTTTACTGTACAAAAAATCATGAAAAAAGGAAAAAACTATACGTTCGTGTTCTAATCTACGGAGGCTTTGATTCCAAAGTTGGATGGTTTTGCACCTCTCTCACCCCAAAAGCTAGCTCAAAAGGTGAGTTTTCCTTCACACTTATGAACCAATCATCATCCCATTCCACAATTGATATAGGACAACCTTAATAATTTCCCCCTCACACATCAAGCCTTGGGTCAAAGGCGCAACAACCCGTAATTTTCTCATGTGACTTTTGAGTCCAAACTTGTCGGTAACTATGCTCCGATACCAGATATTAGCAATGAAAATACAATCCCACGATTTCCATAGCTAGAACAATAACACATATAATCAAGTAAAAAGATTAACGCACCTATTTTGGAATCTATCGTTTTTTATGCGGAAAAGTGATTATCCAAGCGCAAATCTTTCTCTTCTATTGCTGTATGTATCACTAGCTCAATGAGATGCTCCCATCACCCTTTAGTGCTAGGTAAACGTTTTTTTTTAAGGATAACTGTGTGTGTTAGGGTTAGAGGAGAGACTTGAGTACTATTTATAAAGTTTCCAGCCAGACTCTCTCATTACGGGCCAAGCTCAACTCAACCCATACTAGCCAGTTCCATATTAGACTAATTAAAAAACATTTTATCTCACTTTAGACTAACTCCATGAAATGGTAAATTACAATATCAATTAATGTAGCTCATATTAGGAAAACTCTTACAAGTGGGTGTATGGTAGGCAGCGATGAATTTGCGTCCGTCTTATTTAGTTTAAGATTCTGTAACTTTAACCATGAAACGAACGCGCCCACTTGTATTTTCAAGGATTGGATGCTAGAAGAGAGAAGAAAATCCGCGATTGGGGTTGGCTTTTTGTTCAACAGCTGACTCATCTCTCAACCATCTACTGTAGGGAAACTACAAATGATTGGACTCTTTCACCTCCAAAAGGTCCTCATCGAATCGACAAAAACAAATGAAAAGCAAAAGGCCACTTGAAGCTAAAACGTGTTAGAAGGGGTTGAGCTTTTCGAAAATATACTGGGCCAATACAATCCCTCCAACGACAATGAAGCCATGCATGTGGTACCACGACCAAACATTCTACGGAATCTTTTCATGGCCACGGCCATCGCTTTATATTTGACTGAATGACCAGAAAAGTTCTTTAGTCCCTTCAAGAAAGTTCGGACAGGAAATATCATCAGAGTTCACCTCTTCTCTCTCCAATGGCAAATGCTCCGTAGAGCCCAATGAAATTGATCAAGGTGTTGTTCGACCACTACGGCCATGACTCCACGATAGAGGTCCGCAACGTCCTCCTTGTGGTGGCCACCCTCATTATAGCCATCACCTTCCAGGCCGGGGTCAGACCCCGGTGGCGTTTGGCAGGACAGCTCCAGTGACCACGTCCCCAAACAGGCCATCTATGCCTCCCAATATGGACTTTTCAACGTGTTCGTGGTGTGCAACACGCTCGCGCTCTCGTCGTCCATCTGCCTCATCATCTCTCTCAACCAGGGCTTCCCGCTCTTCCTTGAGGTCATGGTGGTCACCGTGTCGATGGCTGTCACGTACAGCTCAGCGGTCTTCGCCGTCACTCCCAACTCGCCGAACAGTTCCAGGACTGGTCTTCACCGGCTTGGTGCCGTGTTTGCTGAGGACGCTGATCCAGATGGGCGAGTATTACGTGTGGGCTGTGTCCGAGTGAACTTCATCAAGTAGGAGGTGCAGTTTACTCTCAATTAATTAATTAGTTTGTTTACTTCTAATCTAATCTTCAGCCTCACCTTGCTCTGAGGATCAGGTACGGTGTGATGACTGTGTGGGAACAATTTAATTTTGTCAGAATTAATTTGTTCAATTTGGATCATATCTTGCTTCTTTAGGCAATTTTGCTTGCTATATGCTTGCGCCAAGTTTTTATTTCTACTTCCTTTTCTTGTAAATGAGAAAATCATGACGATTTTGTAGTTACGATTTAGATGTTTCTTTATCTACTCTATATCATTTTGGATCAACTCAGAGCATAAACAATGAAAAGTCAGTGCATGGCGACCCTCGAGTCGCCGTTACCGATCAAATTCTCTCCACACCCACCACCCCCCCCCCACCACAAAAGAACCCGCTATGGCAGATCTGGGGTCGCCAGCCTCAGGCGACCCTAGGTATGAGGAGGTTCGCCATTTAGGCTGCCGTTTCACGTTGCGACCGTGACCACAAAGGTTGAGCTCATGGCGTTGCACGAGCGAGCCCTAGGCCTGGTTCACCGCGGGACTGAGGGAGGAGAGAGATAGTTCGACGGTGTAGTGCGGCGATGTGGCGGAAGAAGGCAGCGCAACGTCGGTCGTGATGGCGAGGTGGCTGGTGCACTGGTTATTAGAGAAGAGTGAAGGAATGTGTTTTGAGGCTTTTTTAGATGTGTGGGGAAAATAGCTTAAAGGCAAGTGGTATTTTGATCCGATGGGGTAAATTTATCGGGTAAAGATAATCATTATATTCATAGGATGTCTATCCTATCCTTAAAAGTCATTTAATATACGAACTATTCTTTGGATAAATTATATTTTAATCGATGAATAAATTCGCATTATACTTTATTATGATTGATCGTGAATACCACAAAGATTTAGATTATGTAGTATATTTTCAATTATTCATAAGACTAACGAAGTATATGTGCGAAGCACACTCATGCCTTCCGGCTTCATAAATAAACTATTCAATGGTTGAAAAAAAAAAAAATTGATGATGATGGAGCTCCTTCCTTTAGCGAAGCTTGAGCTTTGTCGAGTTAAATTAGTGAATTACAGAGAATGAGCACTATCGTGATGTTGAGAGAGCCAGCATGATTGATGAGGATTGTGACTCGACTACAAACATTGAGTTATGATGTAGATTGGCAAGAATATGTGTTTTGAGTTTGAGTGGTTGAAATAAAACTCGACTCGGAATTAATCAGAAAAGTCTGGACTGTTGCCACTATCTTTTGGTGCGTGAAAAAAACTAGGAAATGAACTTCCGATTGTAGCCAGCAAAAAACTTCAACAGCTTCCCTTCAAGGTTCGGCCAACCCCATCTTTAGGGGCCCACCCATTGTTTGAACATAAATATTTGAAGTTTGTGAGGTTCGTATTTTTTGCTAAATATTATTGATTTTGGTATAATTGATGGTTGCAAAGTATTCGAACGTGGAAGTGATTGTAACTCTACAATCTGCAATTGATTAGTAAGTTTTATGCGACTAACTCTCTCATGGAGCTGATATTGTCACCCTTGTGTTATTTATTTTATTATTATTATTATTATTTTGGTACTCAGGGAACATCCGTGCACTGCTTCGCGGCGGAGTAAACCCTAGAGGAGTAGTAGAGTCACCACCACCCTTGCTGCCCCGGGTAAGTCGCTTGACGACGCCACGAGTCGAACACAAAACCTCTCCCGAAAGGAACCGGTGCTTAACCAACAACGCCGCCACCACGGGTGGTCCCTTGTGTTATTTATTATTTCTCATTGATTTCTCTAGTAATTTAGGGCGCATTTGGTAATGCTTCTATTATGGGGAATAATTTTTGCTAAGAAATGATTTTTTATGTTTCTGTTCTCGGAAACAATTTCTAAGCAAAAAAACGCGTTTAGTAACTTCCCAACATTTCTATTCTTGGGATAGAAATACGTTTGGTAAAATTCTTAAATTTTTTTTTATTTCTTTTAATTTTTTTATTATTTTTTGTGATTTTTTCCTTTTTTTTTTTTTTTTTTTTTTTTCTCTTTGGCCGGTGGCCAGAGGCTGGATGTCGTTGGCGAGCTCACCGAAGCCTCACCAGGCCAAAGCGAGGGCTGGCGAGCTCGCCGGAGGCTCGCCTAGCCCTCGTGAGGCTCAGCCTCACTAGATTTGGGCAAGGCCGAGCCTCATCAATGGCCTGGCAAGCACCGCGAGGCTCTGCATTGCCAGATTTGGGCAAGGTCGAGCCTTGTCGATGACCAGGCGAGCCTCGCCAGGCCATCGGTGAGGCTTGACCTCGCCCAGGCAGCACAAGGTCGAGCCTCGCGTCGGCCGGTGAGGCTCGGCCTCACCTTGCACAGGGCGAGCTTGAGCTCACCCTAATCGGTGAGGCTGAGCTCCCTCAACCACCAGCGAGGCTTGGCCTCACCAAGCCACCGCTAGGCGACGCCGACTTGGTGGTGGCCCGGTGAGGCCGAGCCTCGCTGGTGGCTGGGCGAGCTCGGCCTCACCAGATTTGGGCCAGGTTGACCTCACCCAACCTAGGCGAGGCCGGGCCTCGCCGTGGCTTGGCGTCTTCGGGGGCTAGCAACGCTCCGGAGAGGTCGTCAGCTCTCGTCTAGCCAGTTGCCGGTGCCGACCATGGCCAAGGCTGACGACCAGCCAAAAGGAAAAAGAAGAAGAAAATAAAGAGAAGAAGAAAAAAGAAGAGAGAGAAAAATAGATTCTAGAAATTGTTAGGAACAAGAAACTACTTTCTTGTAGTTCTTATTTATGTTCCGAATTTATTCTCGAAAACAAAAAAATAGATTTTTTGTTCCCGGAAACAAAAGTTTTACCAAACAAGTTTCTATTCTTTTTTCGTTCTCCGGAATAAAAGAACAAAAAAAGTTATTCTGAGGAACAGAAACAGATTTTAACAAATAGACCCCTAATGTCTCATGTTTAACTTCAATGGCAAGATCCATTGGCTTTCGCATTATGTTGCAATAAGATCCAACAAAAGGACTATGCATTAAAAAAAAAAAAAAAAAAAAAAAAAAAGACCTGCTTTGAATTCGTGCACATTGGCGTTTGGCCAACGGATCGTTCTTCTGGTCATTAAATGGCTTTTTAATCCATTAGAAATTAACAAATGAGAAAAATTTCACAAAACTCTTGAAGTAGAGCATTTTTCTCAAAGTACCTCTTGATTGGTGTCTGTCTCAAAGTTGCCCATGATATTGACGACGTGGAATTTCAGCTTAATTAGATCTTAATAAAAACCTTAATTTTTCCACCTCAGTTTTCTTTCGTTCTTTTTGTCTTATTGTTTGTTCCTTGCTAACTCCATTAATAGAGGTGCTAGAGCTCAAATCAGATTCGCACAACCTCGGAGTGGAGACGCGCGACCTCCGGAGTGGAGACGCGCGACCTCCGATCATGACCCCAAATTTGAGGTTGCAATTGGTTCTATAGAGTTTTGAGGATGGCTGAGTGAAGATGGTGGCCAATAAAAATGCCTTCTTGAAGTTTGAAAAATTGGAACAAAAAAATAAGGGTCCTGGACAAGGTCGCGGGAGATTTTTTCGACAACTGCCAACCATCGTGGAGGGGTTTCTAGAGGTCGTGGCGCGGCGTTGTAGGCCTCGGTGGCGATAGGTGAGGCTCGGTGAAGCTGTGGCCAAGAGAGGCCGTGTAAAGAAGATTATGAACATTGATGAGGAGCGTGAGCTTGACAATCAATATGGGTCCCTACGTGTGAAAAAGTTTAACCCGAAAGCCTAAACTAATAGGTAGAGGTGACCAAATGTGTATAAAGAGAGTATAAAACTCATAGATGAATGTTGTCTCTCTCTCTCTCTCGAACTAACATGTGGGGCCGTGTTGCGTGTTGCGACCTACCTCTGGGGGAGGGAATAGGTTTAGGGTTATTGTCTAAAAGATGGGCCTACGACCCATGATTGGGCACGAATTCTTCCAAGCCCATACCTCACACGACATTCGGTGTTCAAATTGACAGTATGAAAATTTTCTAAAGAAAAAGTCGCTATTAACCTATTGAGGTCGGCTAAAAACTAAGTGAGGCATGGGAATATAGCCCACTTTCTACGCAACCAGAGAATATAAGATCGGCAATTTGATTACACTAATTAACCAGTTAATGTCCTTTCGGTACCTAATCTTATTCATTTAAAAAAATTATTTTTGTTAGGTAATTGGATTAATTTTAGACCATCCACTAATATATGAGGTGATCATGTAGGTACACAATCATTAATGTAATAATTGGCAACCAAGAAACCATTAAATAAATTACATGGGAAAATAAGCATCCAATACTAAGAGATAAATAAATGATAATCCTTACTAGACTAAAAGGGAAGCCAAAATCAACATGTCAATATTGGGTAATCAATGACATTTGTCTTTAAGGACAATTGAAACTTTAAGATAAAACCCTAAAGGCTTGGTCAACTTTGAGTATAATTCTAAATTGAAAGACTTTTACTTTTCAGGAGAAAATAACTCAAAAGATTAATTTTAACCTTTTTGAGAATTTTTAATTTTCAATTTTTTAAGAATTTTTTTAGAATTTTTGGAAAAATTGGATTTCTGAATTTTCCAAAAAAAAAATGTGGATTTTTTGAATTTTTTTATTTTTCTAATTACTAATGAAATTTTCAAACATTTTCCGAATTTTGAAAGTTTATAAAATTTTTGAATTTTTCTTGATTTTTGAATTTTTTTTTAATTTTTAAAATTTTTTCGAATTTTTTAATAGTGGAAAGTTTTTGTATTATTAATTTTTTTGAAAATTTTTGAATTTTGGAAAATTTTTAAATATTTTTAATGTTTAATATTATTATATTCGAGAAAACAGGTTTGAACCAAGCAAACCCAATCCGACTCGTTAGCCTGATCCAACGACCCGTATTTAACCTAAAACAAACAAAACTCATTTCATAAATTTTTTTTGTTTTTATATTAATATTAATATTTAATTCTTTTTTTCATGTTTCTTTTTCTTTTAATCATAGTCTTCTTCTTCTTCGTGCGTTCTCAGGACGCCCGAATCTTCCATTAAACCCAGAAGTTCCCATGAGTTCAACCCCAACCTCAAAACGCCAAAACCATGATCTTGATGTATATTAATTCCATCCCGATCCGAGAACAGTGCGCACCACTATCCAACAATCCCGAATACATATAAAACGCAAAACGCAAGATGGACGTGAGGCGCGACACACCACAAGTTCGGATCTCGGCAAAACGTGCACGAAAATGGAGAAAATGAAGGCAAATGTTACTCTTTGAAAATAAAACAGACATTCCTAAAGTCCATCCAGCCCACACGCTCAAAGTGGCTTATGGATTGATGTTATCTGTCTTTACGTTACTCTTCCTTTGTTTGTTTGTTTTTTTTTTTTTTTTCTATTTTCTATTCTTTATTTTAATTTTCCCTTCCCTAGGCGTGGTTTCCTTCCTCACTGAAGCTCTCCTTTTCTACGTTCTCTTCTTTGCCGAGAACAACATTGACCAGATCTCTCTTGAAGAAAGGCCACCGTTCAAACTCGCCAACCACTACCCACGATCAAGGAGATAAGGCTTCACGCAAGAGGACCTCAGTAACTAGCGATCAATGACACAAGATCTTCGGATATGGTAAAGGGCCAAAGGCAACGGCTGTTTTACCAGAAGCGCCCCAAGGGCATTTTATCAAACGCCTAGGGTGCGTCGGCTCAAGGCAGCCACGGACAAGAATAAGACTCGAAACTAGACCAAAGCTCCACGAGATCGGCAGGGAATGCTCAACATCAACAACGGACACCATAAGCAAACTCGAAACGCACGCCCCGACTCAGTAAACCACGCGAAAAGTGTGAGAGAGCAGGACAAAAGCAGGGCACAAAAAGGGTCGGCGGAGGGTCCCTATCGGCTCGGGGGTGGTGAACGGTGGGCGAGATCGATAGATTGGACTGCGTCCGGTCGCCTCGCACCTCCCCGAGCCGGGATCCTTAGGAAATCGACACGGGTTGAACCGAAAACCGGGAAACTCACCGGAAGAACTTGAAATCGAGGAAAGGGAAGCTGTGGCTTAGTGGTTCCGGTTAGGAGGCGCAAGCTCGCGTCGGGGATGGCCGAGCGATTCTCGGCTGAGGTGGATTCCGGGTCTCCCTCTTCCCGGTCACTCTCCGTTTCTTCAAGCTCTCTCGCCGAACGAACCCCTCAAATCTCTCTCTCGCCCAAAACTTCGAGAAAAGACCACAACCCCTCTCTCTCTCTCTCTCTCTCTTCCCCTCCACTCTCACCAAAGACCTCTCCCCCTTTTAAACCCGCCCGGCAGGCGCACATGGCCCCTGCCACCGCCAGCTTTGGTCGTCACTTCCGTTCTACCTCTGTACCTCCTCTCTCCCTTTTTGCAGACCGCGTGCAATGCGCGAGGGAGAAGGAGGAGGGAAGAGGCCTGTGGGCCGAGCCATGGACCAAGGGGGAAAATGGGCCCAAACGGGAAAGAGGAAGAAGGGAAAAGAAAGAAGGCCGGGCCGGCCTACCCTCGGCCCAGTCTCGCTTTCTTTCTTTTTTTTCGATTTTTTTTCGATTTTTTAAAATTTTAATAATTAGTGATAGTAATGAAAATGCGCCTATTGTCCACGTGCAATGCATTTTAATGAAAACATACTCGATGAACATTATTTATTTTACTTTTCTTTTAATTAACTAATTTTTTAATAATATTTTTTAATTTAATTTTTTAATTTCTTTACAAATTTTAGATTTCCTTTTTTAATTAATACTAGTGATGCTAATGCTCCCAATATCTTATGTGATGCAAAAATTAATCCATAATTTTCTACATGATAAATCCCTTAATAAAATGATCAAAATTTAGATGTCAATTGTACATGCGAAATAAGTTAAGGCATGACTTGACTCTAATACCGTATTAAGAATATGCATAAGAAATAATTATGTTATTTCTGCATGCTCCATAAGGCTATAGAAGATGACTAAGTTAACAAGATATTACAATATTGATTTACAATCAATTAGAATTGATAAATGATATGAGTAATCGAATGAGATATACACAATCTTGAGAGATATGAAGAATTAAGGAAGATTTGCAAAATCAAGAGAGATATACATAATTTCCTAGTTATCAGAAGTAGAACAAGGGACAAGGGATCGTGATACAAAAGATCATCCATGCTGTCGTTCCTTCTCTTTCATCATTAAGGGCCTGCATTTGTGCATCCACATTATTATTATAGGGACCAAAGGAACCTGTTGGGGAGATGGAATAGATGTTATTAAGTGAAGCTAAACTCACTTAGGTTGTTGACAAGCAGAATAGAAGCTTTTCACCTTTTTGTTCACAAAGAGCACATTTAGATCTATTATGGTTGTGGCTCGTCATTCAGTGTCATGTGAAACTAAGGGGTCAACTAGTATGATTGAAAAGGAGCTGAGATAGAAGGCAAATTAGAGTGTTTAAGATGAAAATTGTCGATACAGATTTGAGCTCGAGCAACTCCACCTCCATTAATGGAGGTTGCAAGGAACGTAGAAGAGAAAAAGAAAATAAGGAAATAGAAAAATATATTTTTCTATAAAAGAAATATCAAATTGAGCGGAAGAGAGACATGCACACGTAAAATTGGCATGCAAACCTTTAGCAGCAATGTTGGATGAAAACTTTAGGGAGGTAAGATTCAAGTATAAAGTAAGAGTTAATGAGAGAGTTCGGGCCAAAATAAAGATTCCATTTAAAGTTTGTGCATTTTAAAAGTAATTGACATTTTTATTTGGTAGCATACACCCGTGTTTCTCATTGGCAAACCCCATATATCATAAAGGCATTGTCTTTTCTCTTCAGTTAACTCTTTTTGGTGGAAATATAATCAATGCACAAGCCAATTTCCTTTGTGACTTTTTCAAATGATTGGCCTCTGTGATCGTCACCGATCTCACTTCTTATCTAATGTTCTTATTGAACGATAATTATTCTATCCTATCCATGACCCAAATCCCATCGAGATGTTAATAGTTACAAAATCTCTACACAAGATATGTTGCAATTAAGCATCATGAGCTGTTCAAAGGTTTATTCACGATCAAAGTTGAACTCGTGATGTAAGGGAAGATAGCCAACTTCTTTATCTCTAAGCCAAACACCTTAGTGGTAGACTGGGCTAGTTAACTTTGAAACTCCTCGCGTGTGGAAATTGGATGAAGAAGAGATGCCAAAGAGTTATAAAATGGGAAAACACAAAAAGTGAAATGCACATGGAACATGAGAAGAAAAATTCAGACCTTAGTATGTCCTTAGACTTTGGAATGTAACATTCAAGGATATTTTCTAAGGAAATGGAAGAAATACTTTCTCCCAATTTGGGGCTAAAGCGTGCGGGTATTAGCACATTAAAATAAAGAATGTACCCACTAGAGTAATTTGACAAGTTGGGTAGCTCATAGCGGAGCTATCAAGACGCATGGCTTTATACGATAATTTCAAATTTCAAATTCTTAAGTATTAGAAAGGTGGAAATTATTGTCCGTCACACAAATTTTCTTCTCATCACATCAAATAGGCGATGGGACACCATCATCTTTTCATCCTTTTATTTAAGTAATCATGTAAAATTGCCAATACTAATCTTATCACGTTCTAGTAATAGATAATTCAATAGAAGAAATTTCTCATTTTTTAAATTAGTAGGACGAGGAGATATATAATTGGGACTTTGGTAGTTCATTTTTAGTGAAAGTTAATTTTGTACTCCTAAAATTGTGGAATGAACGGCACTTATGAAAGCACCTTTTTCTATGGTTGATGGAGTTCATAACTAAGCCCCGTCTTTTTGTGAGGAAAAGGAAGACATGAGATAAGTTCATACACAATTGTGATGTGAGACTCATTTTATTTTATATTATTGAGATGAAGTGTCTATTTCCTTCGAGGTTTGAAAAGCTCATGGAGTTATTGGGTGTTCTTTTTTATAAGTTTATTAGTCTACCTATTTTAAAGCCCCAATTCACTTAAAAAACATCCACTTTCGATTGGATCCCAATTCCGTTTCGCACTTTTTTAATCTTATAATAAAGCATAAAATTTCTTTTTTTTTTTTTTTGCCGAAATTTGACTCCACGTTAACTCTCCATCCAACATCGCTGTTAAAGCTCAGTGTGCCAATTCTATATGCACTCTCCCTCAACGCGTCATTGACAATTTGCAATTTCAGCTCAATTAGATAGCTCAACTAGATATTTTTAATGTCCAATTTTTAAACCTATTTTTACATTGGTATTATTTATTACCCATCCGGCCAATTTTGGTCCTCTTAGCTCGGGCACTAATGTGGACATCGGCCCGGCTCTAATGACCGAACCTCGATGTGACAATTTTTAAATATATTTTTATTATTTTTTTGAATTATTTATATTTTATTTTTTCTTTTCTTTTTTTTCGTTTTCTTTTCTTCCTTCTTCCTCTTAGACGACGGACTGGAAAGGCCGCGACCTCGCCGGCGACAGCGAGGGCTTCGAGGCCTCGCTAATGGCCGGCAAGCCTCACCGAAGGCTTGTCGAAAAAATCCAAGAGGATGAAGGAAGAAAAGAAAAAAAAAAAGAAAAGAAAAAAAAAAATTCAAAAAAATTCAAAAATTCAAAAAATAATAAAAACTAGACCGGCCGATTTTTAATAGAAAAACAGGTTTTTGTTATTACGATTTTTTGGTACTTTTCCCGAAAAACCTTTGTTCTTTCTATTTCCTTATGTGTTATTTCTTCTTCTTCTTCTTCCTTCTTTGCCACCTCCATTATGTTTTTTTTTTCTATTTCCATGCTCGACCTTCATTAAGTCTTCCACCTGCTATAGCAGAGAAATTCATTCTCTGCAGCTGAAGAAGCAAAGACCAAATGAGTGCTTGAACTCGCAAAACCATATCTCAAAATGTCGACCGCTATCCATTAAGTTACAAACTTAATATAAACTCACAACACAATTTATTAGGGAGATACAATACAGCGGATCACTTGCAGACATCACACACTCAACTACAGAGAATCAGGGACATCAATCTAATACCTGACCTCGTCAAACAAACTCCAAAACTATACTGCTAAAGGCTTGCGTGTCTTAGCTCAACCTCAAGGAAAGAGAAATACTACCATCATTGACAACCACTTTTGGTCCTAGTTACTTTTGCACGGATTGCCGAAGATCTTTAATCGAAAAGCTGTCCCAAGAAAAATTCTAAAACTTTTACCAGCCCCTTCTGTATCAGTAGAAGAAAAACTGCTATCATAAGAGGCAACACGTGCAGCACAGTTGCGGTTGCCGCACCACGCGTTGATGTGATCAGCAGAGATAAAGTGAAGCAAAAGTAAGTTAGAACCATTGCCATCAGGGATAGCACAATCAGCCCCATCAAGTAGCGGAACCTGGGGGAGGAAATTTTGGGGGAAATTTTTTGAGGCAAATTTTGGTGAGGTAAATGATCATCTGGACCGACACCAAGAATCCGAATGTGTTGCCTCCCAGGAAAAGGATGTACACCAGGCCCGCGCCATAAGTTATTTTCTCCCCGGTCCCGGGTGAAGGGGCAGGGGCACTAAGGTCCTTGGGATCCCCGGAATTATTGTCGGCCCTGTCACGTGCTATAACGGTTGGAGGCTGAAGCACGGATTGGTAGGTCGCGTTGGCGATGAGCCCAGCAACGACCAGCAGGGCTTCGTAAATCCAATTATAGTCGTCTGATTTTGATGATTGATTTGTGTTGGCTTCCGCTCGTGCCTGAAATTTTTTGATCTCTCTATCTCGTGCTCCCCTTTGCGAGGGAGTAGAGACATCTAGAGGTGTCAAGCCACTCTTGCTCGGGTCGTTCACCTCCACGACCTCGTACTCCAGAGCATGCCCAGGAAGCAGGAAGTCGGCCACCTGCAACTCTTTCCCATCTTTGTTTATCTTCATTGATTTTCAGACATTAAGGACACGTTTGGTAACCATTCTGCTCCGATGAACAATTTTTTATCAGAAATAATTTTTTCTATTTTCGTTTCGAAAACAATTTCTCGAAGAAAAATGCGCTTGCAGAATCGTCTAAAATCTCTATTCTCGAGATAGAAATGTGTTTGGTAAAATTTTTAAATTCTTTATTTCTTTTAATTTTTTAATACTTTTATTATATTTTTCTTCTTTTCTTTTTTTTTCTCTTTTTTCTTTTTCATTTTCTTTTTCTCTTCTTCCTCCTTCTTCTTTGTAGCCAATCGTCGGCCATAGTGGCCGATGCCAAGCCAAGGCGAGGTCCAGCGAGCTCGCCGGAGCCTCACCTAGGCCAAGGCGAGCCTCGGCCTTGCCAATGGCCAAGCGATCCACAAGCGAGGTCGCTTGGCCACCGGTGAGGCTTGACCTTGCCCAGGCAGTGTGAGGTTGGCCTCGCCCTGGCCTTGCGAGGCCGAGCCTTGCGCCGGCTAGCTAGGCTCGACCTCGCCTTGGCTAGGCGAGGTTGACCTCACCCTACCCCCGGCGATGCTCTGGCGAGGTCGCCGGCCAAAGGGAAGAAGAAGAAAGAGGGAGAGAAGGAGAGAAAAAAAAAAGAAAATAGAAGAAAAGAAAAAAAATAGGAATTGATTCTAGGAATTGTTCCTCGAAACAAAAAGATACTTTTTTACACTTCTTAATTCTGTTTCAAATCTATTCTCGAGAACAAAAATTTTATCAAATGAAATTCTATTATTTTTTTTGTTCCGGAGAACAAAAGAACAAAATCAAACATTATTTAGAGTAAAAACAAACAGGCCCTAAGATACTACAATTTTTTTTTTTTTTTGCATAGACAAAACATCTTATATTCCTGTGATGATCAAATAAATTCATTTGCATGGAAGATTTTCACATATGGTAGGGATACCAAATTAACAGCCTCACTGAAGTAATGCAGAAAGAAAAGTGCGATAAAATAAGAGAACCGCGAGTCTTGCCTCGAAATTTTTGCTGGCGGCAGCAAGATGCAAGGCAGTGTTGCCTTCGTGGTCCTTCCAATTGATCAATTGCTCCTTCTTGTGCCGCTTCAGATGCTCCACCAACCGAACCAGCACTTTACACCGGTTGTTCTTCACGGCGAGGTGAAGCGCGGTCTCCTTCCGGGCGGTTTTCTCTTCAACAGACTCAGGTGAAGTGGATAGCAGTATCTCCATGACATCGACCTCCCCGTGGATGACGGCATAATGTAAAGGGATTCTTCTCTCCCATCCCTCCACGGAGCACAGGTGTGTACCCACTTTCAAGAGCTCCTCCGCGATCTCAACGTCACCGCGAGCTGCTGCGATGTGGAGCGGGCTGAAACCATCCCCATCCACTTTTTCGGCAAACTTCGGCATATGCTTCAGGAGCTCTCGGACGACATCCAAATGGCCGCCCAAACAAGCGACGTGCAGCAGCGTGTGACCGGCTTCTTTGAGAGCCATTTCCTCGAGGATGAGCTCATTGCTGCCGATCAAGTCTTTCAGCTCTTGGATATTGCCCTTTCGAGTTGCTTCCAACAACCTTCGCTCCATTTGATCGGAACTAGCAGTGGCCTCTCTCTCTTATTGGGACACCTTTGGACTTGGACATCTGTTGAATTATTGATCCACTTCATAGAGTTTCCGAATATCGAGAAGTTCATTGGTGAATGATAAAGTAAGATTAGCAACAGTAAAGTTCCATGCACTTGACCACTTATGATAACCCAACTATATAATAAGATATTGACAATATCAAAGCACAGATCCAACCAAGTAGGACCACGTGTTAAAGGGAAACAAGCATTGGAATCGTGCGACATTCGTTTGTGGCCAAAGGTCAGTTTTTTTGTCATAAATTGGCTTTTTAATCACGTGGAAAATTAAAAAGCGAGAAAGTCTGGAAAACCCTCCTCGAGAAAAGGGAGGGAGGGGGGTGGGGAATTTCCCAAAGCGCCTCTGAGATCAGTGTTCGCCTCGAATTAAGCTCTATAATTTGGTGAATTCGTCTCAATTGAAGCCCCCTCAATCTCATGGCGACACAAATGTTCACTGGACAATGACTGTGTGGGTGTTGCATGCCATTATTCGAGCCATGGACATGGGCACTTTTTGTCTGAAAAAAAACGCCCCCAGGCCCATCCGCGCCACTGCGGCTACATGACGGAAAATTCTGCAGAAGAAATTTCTCATTCTCTCTCTCTCTCTCTTTTTTATTAGTAGAACGGGGAAATATGCAGTAAAGGGACTTTATTAATGAAGTTCCTTTCCTTGTCGTTTTGTTATCTTTTTTCTTTTTATTGGGGTCATGTGTTTTGTTTTATCTTAAGAGGGCGGGAGTGAAGTCAATGCCATCGTCTTCGTAGGCCAAACTATTACATCCTAGAATGACGTCACTTGCCTCCACAACATTATCACGTGAATCGATCCATCTTGTTAGATGCATCAGATTGAGGAGTCACTGCATATGAATTATTGAACGGTTCTGGACCCCATGTCAAAATTTATTTGCTCCACATATATTTAGGGCAGCAGTGGGGCCTATTTGTATTTGTATTCGAGTCTATGTCTATTTGTTTGGTTCAGAATGCAATCTCCTTTTCATATAAGGGTCTTGTTTTGTTTCTAGAATCGATTTGTTTTTTGTCGCCAGCCAAATTGAAATATTATCGCATCTTTTTAGAGCCATGTGCCTCTTTTTATTATTATTTTTAGTTGTCATTAGATGCATCAAATTGAGGAGTCACTGCATATGAATTATTGAACGGTTCTGGACCCCCATGTCAATATTTATTTGCTCCACATATATTTAGGGCAGCAGTGGGGCCTATTTGTATTTGTATTCAAGTCTATGTCTATTTGTTTGGTTCAAAATGCAGTGTCCTTTTTCATATAAGGGTCTTGTTTTGTTTTTAGAATCGATTTGTTTTTTGTCGCTAGCCAAATTGAAATATTATCGCATCTTTTTAGAGCCTTGTGCCTCTTTTTATTATTATTTTTAGTTGTCATTTTAATTGCTTTTTCCCTGGACTTTTCAATAGAGGTGTCAAAAGTTCTGTTTAGTCCCAATGTGCATTAGTTTTGAACGAATAACAACTAGAACTCCATTAATGAAAAGGCATATATTACCCTCGAGTTGAATTGTTTTGTAGTTTGAACAAGGTAGTTCTAGTAGTTTAATTGCTTGATTGTCTTTTGCCCCATTGAAAGAACATTTATATACCCCATGCGAGTAGAGTTCATGGTAGCCACTCACACAATCAATGATTTAGATGATATTAATCTACATTATCTATAGTAGGAATGTGCATAGGCCGCGCTTTTGTTTAAATTGAAGCTTGGCTCGCTAGCCTTGACTATCACAAATTTAGGCTTTGCATACCTCGCCTAAAGGCTGGCAAGGATCAGCAAACAACCCTCATCAAACTAGAGTTGAAAGGAAAAAATAAAATAATAAAATAATAAAAAACAAAAATGCTTATAAAAAAGATGTCGAAAAATAATTCACACCAACACTAGTCTAGTCACGTAGAACGGTCAGCATCCACATTATCGATTTCTTACCAAAATTGGTCAGAATGGCTATATTGGCAAATCGTGAAAATGTTTTGATTAAATTAGTCAAATTGAAAAGTTTATAACTAGATTGACTATTATTCAATAGATTTAAGGATTTTTTTTTTTGACAATTTTCCCATTTTTTTTCTTGAGGATGAACTTAGGGCAGCTAGCATAGCTTTTGCAGCGTACTTCACCCCGAACTCTCTACTGAACCAGGCATCTGGAGTTCTAGAGGTGTTGTTAAAGACCTTGCATTTAAATTCTTAGATTGCTTGTGTTGGTTTCAAAGCAACCACAAAGAGGACAATGAAGAGAAAGAACCGAGCAGGCCTAATTATTGCAAAGGATGACTTAACTAGCCCTTATCTATGCAATCTCTTGAATCCATTTGTTGATTATATACAATTTTTGACACCGGTGAAAACCATGGAAGATATATAGTTGACTACTATGCTTTCAAAAATTTATTATATGTGACAATCTTAGATTATCTCTTGCTCAAGTAAATTGCCTTAAGTTCGATTCCGTTAAATTTTATTGTCAAATTGCTGAATTGGATGACACGTAGCAATTGACAAGTGTATTAGCTTGGAGTTTTATCCTCTGTTGGTTTCAGGTTTATTAGTCTTAGGTTCTTTGCGATATTAATCTAATTTAAAGGAAACTAATGAATGGTAAATTTATTACAAATGTACTAGTATGGGGTTTTTAGTTGCCAAAAAATTAATTTTGAGTAAATTTTTCATAAGTGCACCAATTTAGGGTCTTTGGTGGTAAAAAATTAATTTTTGAAAAATTTGTCATGAGTGTACCAGTTTAAGATTTTTTGTGATATCAACCATTTTTCTCAAAGCACCTCTAAGATCATTGTTTGACTCAAAGTAAGCTCTATAATTGGTGATTTCGTCTCAATTGAACCCCCACCCAATCTCAGCGGCAACACGGATGTTCGCTGGACGACAAACACGTGCATGTCGTGTGCTGTTATTTGTGCTGTGAATTGGAGCATTTTTGTCCTAAAAGAAAATGCCTCCGACTCCACTTCTCGCGTAACAGAAAATTCAGCAGAAGAAATTTCTCATTCTTTCTAGTTAGTAGGATGAGGGAATCTACATCAAAGGGACTTTCGTAGTTCATTTTTAACGAAGGGTATGGAAGTACCTTTCCATATCGGTTTGCCTTTTGTCATATGAGGCAAGAGTATCTATGTCTTCCGTCGGTGGAAGTGAAGTCAATGCCAAGGTCTTCATAGACTAATACTATTACGCCATAGTCATGACTCATGACCCTAAGATGACGTCATTATCATATGACTTTATTATGTAGTCCCACCTTGTTGGAAGAATCAGACATTATTGTACTACTTTGTGACTCCATAAGAATAATTTCTTTGCTTTACATATATTTAAGGTAGCAAGGGGAGCATATTCGTATTTGTGTCGGTGTCTATGTGGTTCGGTTCAAAGTGCGTGTCATTTTTTTATTAGGGTCATGAGTGGTTTTCAGAATTGCTTTTATGGTAGTGCTAGTCAAATTGGAATATTATGACATCTTTAAAGTCTTGCGCCTCTTTTTTTTATTATTGTCTTTTGCTTTTTAGTTGTCATTTTAATTGTTTTTCCCCTGGACTTTTCCGGGCCCGTTCATATTTATCACTGGTTGACCAAGTGGGTCAACTTTTGATACCTATTTTTCCTAAGGATTAGATTTTTGTTCTTTTTTACTCATTGAGACTCTAGGCGAGTATCTTACTTTTTGTAATGCTATACGCATCCAATTTAACCAATTGTGATTTCATATATAACAATTGAACATGTAAAGAGACAGTGTACCTGTCCAATGAAGCCTCTAGCAATGCTAATCCTCATTTTTAGTTATAAAACGACATGAACTACAATGAAAGCCTAACACATCTCAGAAAGTTTCAATACAGTTCATAGTTGAGCAAATTCTATTATCTATTTATCGAAGGAATTTGTAGTGGCTATGGACAATGAGAATTTTACCAGTGAAATGGCATAAATTGTTCTCAAGTTGAATTGTTTTGTAGTTTGTACAAGGACATTCCAAATAGCTTAATCCCTCGATTATCTTTTGACCCACCGAAAGAATATTATCTATAGACCCTGTGCAGGAAGCCCGTATAGGCAGCTGATCATATGGAGTCCATAGTAGCACTCAAACAATCAATGATTTAAATGACTACATTATCAATAAAAGGAACATGCACAGGTCACGTCGTTGCTAAGATTGAAGTCTGGCCTAAACATATCAGGCTTGCTCACTCTAGGTGCTCATATCGTAACAAATTTAAGCTTCACGCCTCTTATCCGATGGCTGAAAACCCTCACAAGACTAGAATTGAAAAGAATAAAAGAATAAAATAAAATACTAAAATTTCACTTTCTTTTCAAAATTGAATAAATTGTTTACGTCAGCATTGGTCTAAGCACGAAAGATGCCTAGCTTTCATGTCATCGATTTCCAATTAAAATTGGTTGGAAGGATTATTTTAGCAAATTTTCAAAAGGTTTAGGACTAAAAATTAACCCAATTGAAAAGTTTAATACTAGATTGACCATTATACAATTAGTATATGATTTTCATGGCAATTTTCTCATTTGTCTTGAGGACAAACTCTGTGGCAGCTATCAAAGCTTCCACAACGTACTTCACCCCGACCTCTCTACTAAACCAGGCATTCAAAGTTC
The DNA here is from genome assembly GCA_014182565.1 of Eucalyptus marginata. Classification (NCBI taxonomy): domain Eukaryota; kingdom Viridiplantae; phylum Streptophyta; class Magnoliopsida; order Myrtales; family Myrtaceae; genus Eucalyptus; species Eucalyptus marginata. Next base: position 18,580,223 of record CM024589.1, on the reverse strand, counting down.
TAGAGGTGTTGTTAAAGACCTTGTATTCGAATTCTCGGATTGCTTGTGTTGATTTCAGAGCAACTACAAAGAGGACGGCAAAGAGAAAGAGCCGAATAGTTCTAATATTTGCAAAGGAAGATTTTACTAGCTCTTATCTATGCAATATCTTGAGTCTATTTATTGACTATATATAAGTTTTGACACCAATGGAAATCATGATATATGTTCAATTTTGATATAGTTGACAACTATGCTTTCAAAAATTTATTACATGTCACAATTGTAGATTATCTCTCGCTCAGATAGTCAATTGAATTGCCTTAAGTTTGGTTTTGATACAAATGTTATAATTTCATTGTCTTCTTTTTTTGCGTTTGGTCAGGGTTTGTCTCGGTGGACATATTGTCCCATACCTCTTGACAATGGGTAATATATGTTTTTTATATTCATGTGGTCTCCCTATACCTATCAATTTAAACTTTTAGAATAAGCTTTCTAACATAGTATGAGAGATGGGGAGGGCAGATAATAACGACAAGTGTCAAAAATCCGACGGTGTTGTAGAGCTTGCGTGTTTGGAAACTTGGGGTATGGTTTATACTCCCCATCGATAGGAGTACATCCAAAGGGGGAGGAAACAAAATGCGAAGAGTCAAGTAAATATCAAGTTCAACCTCGATCTGGAGCTTTTCCACCCTCTCTTCGACTTGAAAGGCGTAGTAATCAGTCTTGATACGAGATTTAGTGGGGGTTACTTTGATCATAACTAAGAGCGCCTCAATTTACTTGAGCTAAGAGCGGGAATAGTTACAAATTTCATTAGGTCGCGTGAGAGAAGGAGGTCATACCAAGAAGCACGATCCCTCTGAGAGTTACCGAAATCATGGAATTGAGAAGATGAACATGCAAACATGGGTAAAAACATCGACTTTCTTGCTTGGGCAAAGCAATTCCAGCCGGGTAGGCTGCATCCAATGCAAAGCAATTTTCAACATGGTGATGGGGTATGCAAGCCGTGAAACCTGACCTTATTAAGTGCATCTAATGCAAGAGTAATTAGGTGTACGAGTGCACACACATTAGTTTCAACTTATGATCGCTATCTGTCTTTTAACTGGAACCTCAGCAGTGGTCCCCAGATTCAAAATCAGATTGGGTACTGATGAGCTGCTGGCCCACGAAACAATCTGCTCTAAACCGACCAGTCCGATTCACAGATATCATATAAAACTATGTATCTCAAATACAATAATTAGCTTAGGTGGTCATGCATGTGTCTTCATTTGTAGCATGGAGTCCATGGCTCAAATCATGGCAAGAAGCAACATTTCGTCGAGAGAGAGAGAGAGAGAGAGAGAGAGAGAGGCATTCCCGCAATTGAAACAGCCGGTCCGCCCAGTTCTTTAGTTGAACAAATCCCAATTGCACACCACCGTGCAAAGGTAGTCAAATCCGATATTATAACAGACCATATTTTTATTGTTTGAGCCTCGACTATTTATACGTTGATGCAAATAATACTTTCCATTGATCCAATTTTCAATTTGATATGTTTTGTGATGACTTTGCATTGCCCGCCCACAGGAAATTGAGGATGGTTTTTGAATGAGGCATTCAAGCTACGCAAATCGAATCCAAAGCCCTAAATAAACCACGAGGAATTAGATATGTGCATACTTAGGTGTACTGTTTAGCACTAGCTTGGTGTACAATTTTACAACTTCATTATAGTTGCATAGGGTAGACTGATTCATCTTATTCAGCTCATCTCAATGTTATAGTCGATATAGTGGAAATAATTGAGATCAAACCTGGACAGCTCCGGCAGCAGGGACTTTGAAGATCAACGTTGATGGGCCGATCTGTGAGGGGTCAACGGAAGGGGCTGTCGCCTGCATCGTCCGGGATTCCTCGAGTTGCCTTGTGGACGGCTTCACCAAACCAGTTCGGGCGGCTTCAAGTTTTCAGCTGGAAACCCTAGCCTTGCGACAAGCGTCGAAGTACATAAAGCAGAAACAGATGGGCGTGGTTTTGGTGGAGTCGGACTGTTGAAGTCTGGTCAGATCCTTCAAGTACACAGAAGAGATGAGTTGGGATGCACGTGCTGTTTGGACAGAATGCAAGGAACTTCTAAAGCAATTACCGCTGGTGGGCCTGCTTCCCTGTCTGCGAACGGTAAATGCTGTTGCAGATTGGGCCGCGCGTGAACAGAGGAAAAAAACTCTTCCACCCAATGGGCTGTCTTCGCCACCTCAAGCCCTTTGGGCTTTGTTATGTACTGATGATTATAAATAAAAGTGTTTCCATTCGACAAAGAAAAAAAAATGCCAGTAGTCAAGAACTTGCCTACGGCCGATGCTAATTCGTCTGGAACAATGCTTTTCCTTGATCCCAAATCCAATTTAGGTCTATCCCTTATGGTTCACGAGAGCATATACTAGCACATACTCAAATAATATCCGTTGAATCTGCTGCTCCCACCGTCAAATATCATAATTTGTATATTTCGATTGCACTCCTCCACAAAAAAAAGAAAGATAAATTTGGACTTGGTCTATCTTCCAACGAGTCGGCAACATCCTCAATGCCTCCGGCAACTTAGGCAACTGGGCCTACGTCGTCTCGCCCATCGACCCCTTGATGCTCTCCCGCCTCCGCCACCCTCTGTGTCTCTGCTAGCACCGACGCTGCCGTCTTTGGCACCCCATGGATCTTCTTTATTTCCTATACCACGTCGTCTCCCGATGCCTCGCCTTCTCATAACTCAAGCGCTTCCGCACAAGCTCTCACCTCCCGACCCTTCTGCCAACAACTCCATCCTCATCGCTGGCAGCTCTCCCTCCAACTTCACCCTCGACAGCTGCCCTCTCCTCAATCCCGACATCTTCTCCTCATACCCCTTGCCGTGCTCGGCATCGCCTGGATCGCTGATGCTGCGTGGAGGCTTTCTCCGCCACAGCTGCAGCCAGTGAGGGATGATAGTCCGATGGTGGCAGCGTTCATTTGGCTTCATAAAACAATTTGCCAGCGTTCCGTTATTGTCATTAATTTTTGCCATTCTTTTTCCAAGTTCTCGTCGAGCTACTCAAGCTAGGGGAGATACATTGATTTCTCTTTGTTTTAGTAAATTCAGACGCACGGTGTCAAGTACCCAATATCTTTGCAATAGAGGTATCAAAATGGGTCATGGACCAATTTTTTTAATTATACAAATAGAGCTTAATTGTAAATGGGTTGTTAGAGATTTAACGGATCGAGTGAAAATGGTTTAAGATATTCAAAAGCTCCATACATGAATCTAGTGTCCTCGTTGGCGATCGACTGGGGACAAAGTTCCGAGTAAGCAAATCCGGCTGATTCCGCCAACTGAGTCATTCCGGAATTTTGAATTCTACTTGGTCTGAGCTGTGTCGGTGTACCCATGATCGGTCTTCCCGGTCTTTTGAGCTATTTAAGACATTGATTTTACTCTTTCAAAAGCAATTGAAAGTTAACACCGCATTCACTGAGATCTGCAGGCATAATTTCCACCCTCCGTTTAGAAATACAGTGTGGAGATCAAATTGATGGGTGCTGTACTGCTTTCGTATGGATGTGGATGATGGGTGTGCTTTTCCGAGGACGATGATGGTCGGTCTTATGGTTCCCAGGAAAAGTGCAACTTCAACCGATGCTATGTAGCTGAAATCTACCTCTTATACCCAAATATTTTGTTATCAGTGCAAAGCTTTTTTATTTTTTTTATTTTTATTTTAAGTCTTTTGATCCCGGTGACAATTAGCTATATAACACTGACATAGACATGGGACACGCGACAAGACACGATACGATAAGTCGACAAATTATTTCTAAAAAAAAATAAAGAATTTCAACATATCGACACGTTATATATTAAATATATCTTTATATATAAATGCACAAATAAATAAATAAAAATAAAAAGAGCCTAGAATTAAGTTCCGCTAAAAAAATTAATCAATATTTGTAAATATCATTAATTATTTTAATTTGACAAATTCAATTACATTCCATTGCAATAATCCATAAAACTTGAACGAAAAAAAATAAACAATCCACATTCCACTATTAAATTTATGGATATGTACACCGCAAGTCCCAAAATTTATCACAAAAATACAATTGAGTCCTAAAACTCATCAAATTAGTGCAATCAAGTCCTTCCGTTGACACTGTCGATTTGTTTAAAGAAAAATACTAAAGTGATATTTTAAAATTTATTTATTTATCATATGTGGCATTGTTTATTACTTTTTTCTTTAAATCTTATTTAAAGAATAGTAAAAAAAAAACAAGAAAAAAACTAAATAATTCTAAAAAAATGGAAAAAAAAAAAGAAAAAAAGAAAAAGAAAAGGTAGGGTCAAGCTTGGTATGTTGTTGTTGCCACTACCACCATTGGAGGGGCGCTAGCAACGATGGAGAGGGGCGACCCTTGCTGATTGAGGCAAGGCCCAAGCAAGGCTTGCCTAGATTTGGGCAACGCTGACCCTCACCTATGGCCGACAAGCCTCCCTAGTCCTAGGTGAGGCCTCATCGGCCTTAGGCAAGGGCCAACAACCCTTACCAGGCTCGAGTGAGGGCGTGATATCACCCAGATTTGGGCGAGCCTCGCCTAAGCCTCAGCTTGGGGCATCGCCCAGATATGGGTGAGCCTCACCAGCCCTTGCCTGGCTTGCGATGACCTCGCCCAAGCTAGCGAGGGCCGCCCCCCTTTGCACCCCACCGGTGCTCTTCGATAGTGGCAGCGACAATAGCAGTAGGGCCCAACCACAATCCCTATCCGTTTTTTTTTCTTTTTTTCATATATTTACATTTTAACTCCTCAACTATTGATTTTTTTTAAAAAAAAAAATTGACCCTATTCGTGTCGAAATTCCGAACTCACATGTTAGAGCGTGTTAGGGAGAGTCGATCATGTGTCAGATTTTCTAGCACTCATTGATATGTCAATGTGTGTCAAACAAGTGCTAGAGTGTAGGACAAGACACAAAAGCTCCCGAACAGTGTTGGTGCTTCTCAAGCAATTAGGCTCTCATGTGCAGTGATTTGTTAAAAGATTAAGGAGAAAAAAATATTAAAAATACATTTCGAGACCAATTGAGTGTGGTCAGGTCGGGTACGGACTGAGAAATTTGCATTGAAAATAAATTGGTCAATTTGGATCCAACTATTATATCCCAATCCAACTCACCAATTTGATTGGCTTATTTCAGTAGAGGTTTGAAACAGAAAAAAGCTATCACATCGGACTAAACTTCCGTCCGTAAAAATGATAACCGGATCGTGTTTTATTCTCAAATTACTTAAAGGGTCGATATCGATTATTCACAGACACGACCTCACACGCTGCCTTCAACGGCCTTGAACAAAAAGAGAAATCTAACCAACTTCCCATCCCAAACTACGGCCTCGTAGCTCTTCGGGTTGGCCCCGTCCTTGACCTCGACGATAAGCTTGTAGATCGTCCCCAAGAACCCCACCGTCTCACCCTTCACCACCTTATCCAGAGTCAGCTTCGTCTGGGCGTCCTCATTGTGCTTTTTGACAGCAAACTCAGCGATCTCCCGTACGTGCGGGTCGCTCAGATCCTTTATCGGCTCCCAACCGAACGGCCCCTCCGTGCCGGCAGGCCCAGCGGCCGAACCTTGGAGGAGGAGGAGGACGGTGGCAGCTGCAGTGGCGAGGACGAGTGCCGTTCTTGGTGTGGGCTTCGAAATTGAATGCTTGTTCTGAAGGTTTCTATGGGGGGGTACATGTATTTATAGGTCTTAAAATGGTGTGATGGACACGGACACTTGTTGCAAAAATTATCTACATTAGCACCAACTTTGCCTTGTAAAATATTCAGTGTCTACGTTATTGATTTCAGACTAAGGCAAGGAGGACTACATTGACAATATCAAAAGGTTTAAAATTACATTAGTCAAATTGTAAGAGGTTTAAAATTACATTAGTCAAATTGTAAGAGGTTTAAAATTACATTAGTCAAATTGTAAGATTTAGGACTGGTTTGGCCACCATACAATAGGTTTATGACTTTTTTTGGTAATATTCCCATTTGTCTTGAGGACAGACTCAGTAGCAGCTACCAAAGCTTCTGCAGCATACAACTTGATCTCTCTATAGAATCGGGCATCCAAAGTTCCAAAGGTGTTGATTTTACTAGCTCTTATTTAGGCAATCTCTGGAGTCTTTTAATTGAATATATATAAGTTTTGACACTGTTTAAAAATGTTAAATATGTTCAATTTTGATATAGTTGATGACTATGCTTTCAAAATTTTATTATATGTCTCAATTGTAGATTATCTCTTGCTCAATTGAATTATCTTAGGTTTCATTCCAATACAAATGTAATCATTTAATTTGTCTCCTCTTTCCGTTTTTAGTTGGGGTTTGTTTTCGTGAAAATATTGTCCCACATCTCTTGATAATCGATCATATATATTTTTTATATTCATATGATTCCCTTATATCTATCACTTTAAATTTTTAGAATGAGATTTCTAGCATAGCACAGGAAGTAGGAAGGACCGATGCTAGCGACAAGTGTAAAAAATCTGACTGCGTTCTCGGTTTTAAAGTAAGAATTACGAAGCGTGAAAGTTTCAGCATTTCTAAATGCAATTATGACACAACAAAACTATATCAAATAAATCCTCCCGTCTCTATTTTCAAGCATAGGAAGCTAGAAGGGAAAAACCCTCAGTTCGGGTTGGTTTTAGCTTCTGCTGCTGACTCGTCTCTCAATCATGTACCGCAGGGAGCTACAAATAATTGGAATTTTCACCTCCAAAAAGCCCTCATCAGATTAACACAAAATGAAAGGAAAAAAGAAGAAGCCAGAACAGAAGCTAGAATGTGTTTAGCGTGGTTGAGCTTCTTAAATGTAATTGGCCAGCACGAACCCTCCAATTTCAATGAAGCATGCATGTCGTGCCATAACAAAATATTTTATAAAGTGACCAAATGACAAGAAAAGAATAAATTTGAAGTAAATCTCCGAGAGAACATCATCAAAATTCACCTCCTGATTTATCAAAGGAGTAATTTTAATTCTCTCTCTCTCTCATTGTCGATCAACCTTATCATCTCCCTCAATTGCTCAATTGGGGCATGCCGTTCTTTCTCGAGCTAGTTCTAGCCACAGTGTCAATGGCCGTCACCTATTGCTCAGTGGTCTTTGTTGTTACTCCTAAGTTGCCCGACCAATTCTACTGGCTGCTCTTCACCGGCTTTGCTTCGTTCATGGAGTTATTTGAGTGGTTTTGTTCATTACTCTATCTATTTTAATACCTAAGCATTAACTTTCGGTCGAATCTCAATTCTGCCTCAAACTTTTTAAATTTTATAAAAAATTACAAATTTTCACTTTTTATCGAAATCTTGCCCCCATAAATTCTTCGTCCAATGTTGCTGTTAAAGTCAATGTGTCAATTTCATATGCACATCTTTATCTCCATTCATGTGTCATTGATGACGTGGAATTTCAGCTAAACTAGATATTATTAAAACAAAAACCTTTGTTCTTTCTATTTCCTTATATTCACTTTCTTCTTCTTCCTTCCTTGCACCCTCCATTATGTTCTTTTTTCTATGTCCTTGCTCGACCTCCATTAATTCTTCCACCTGCTTTGACAGAGAAATTCATTCTCAACCTCCCAAAGATGTTTTACTTCGCGGCCAATCCATTTGGAAAAGCAAATACCAAATGAATATTGAGAACAAACTCACCCAACCACATCGTAAATTCTCAACCGATATCTGTGAAGTTACAAACGTCGTATAAATTCTCAACACAATTTATTAGGGAGATACAATACAGCGGATATTCCATCACCACTGTGGTCGCCTTTCGTTGAGAGTTACCCGGCGTCCCACCTTGCCAAGCGTCATCTCGAACAAGATATACAGAAAATATACAATTTCTTGTCTAAAACACGTGTCATGTTACTCAAACAACACGTATGTGTCGAAAACGTAAATATAGAGCCATCGTTCATGCATGCATATGACAAGGAGAGTAACTCAATAAAATCCAAGCATTCGCATCTCATTTCAAAATCCTGACATTTGAACCATTTTATATGAAGAAAGCTACTCAAGTAAATCCAACCACCTATGACACAAGTTCAACCCATCAAAATAGGCACAACAATCTTTTCACTTGAGTAACCTACATAAGATGAATAAAATTTGACCAAAATGATCAACATAAGTCGAAATGGGCACACTGGGAAAGTGACCATGTTCAGCTTGCGCACCATACTTTGCTGCTTTGGTTCTCGCACCATGGGTTTCATTTTTGAGCAAGCCGCACATCATTTCGAAGTAACTTATAACATGTTACATTCGTTTCTTCTCTACTTATAAAGTTTATCCCTAAAATCTACATTTGCAATACTTGAAATTATCCTAACGTGTCGGCAGTATGTTGCTTGATAGCTGATTTTACATATGATGCTTATCTGTCATTATTTGCCACTAGCCGGGGTATTGTCCTTGATTTCTTTTGCAAGCTGTATTACTAGTCTTTTTGTGTGTACTACGTCGCATGCGCGGAATCAGGGATTAGATTAAAGCTTTTATTATTATTATTATTATTATTATTATTATTATTATTATTATTATTATTATTATTATTATTATTATTATTATTATTACTATTATTATTATTATTATTATTATTATTATTATTATTATTATTATTATTATTATTATTATTATTGTTATTACTATTATTGTTATTATTGTTATTGTTATTATTGTTATTATTATTATTATTATTATTGTTATTCTTGTTATTGTTATTATTGTTATTATTATTATTATTATTATTATTATTATTATTATTATTATTATTATTATTATTATTATTATTATTATTCTTCTTCTTCTTCTTATTGTTATTGTTATTATTGTTATTATTGTTATTTGAAATCAGATTATTTTTCTATAGCTTCAATTTGCAAATAAATACATCAAGTACATAAAAAAGAAAAGAAAAAGTAAGTCCTTTCATTACTCTCTTGTGTTTGTCCTGTGATTATTATAGTGAAAGGGGAAGAGTGGCTAATATTTTATTTAAGATGATTTTGCTTATAAAAAATGTATCTATCAATGCACTTGAGACTAAATAATATCATTCAAGTGACTGAAGTGATTCGATTGAAATAACTTTCTTGTTTTGGCCATAATTGATGTGGTTTTAGAGTGTACTTTTTTGTTTAAGGAAAAAAATGGAAATAACTTGTTCGCTTTCCAAATAAAATTTAATGTATTTTTAAATTCAAATTATCGAAAAAAAAGAAATAAATTATATGTGAATCTAAATGTCAATATTTATGTACTTTGTAAAATCTCAGATGAAATGGTTGTGATGCTATTTAATTTCAGATTTACTCTTGATCGAAGTTGCATATATGAGTTGAATGACAAGTCATTTAGCGAATGATCATATCTGATGTTCTTCTTCCAAGAACGTTTTGGATGTGGGTTGTCAGTTTTCCATTTCATCAGCTCTTCACGAGTGCCTCCAACAACAATCCAAACGCTGAGCATGTTCATGTTGCAACTTGTACATGCGAACAATCAGCTCACAACCTAAACGTCAAAGAATGGAAATAGAAATAAAAGGGAATGATGGGTTTTCACCTAACTCTTCTTTGAGAATAATTACCAAATCAAGCATATATTTTGAAAGAAAAGTTAATTGTAAAAAAAATTATCTTATATACCCTTGATATAGCAAGTGAATAGTTTTTTTTTTTTTTTTTTTTGAAAACTGGTAAAGAAAGTGGTTCGGTTTCCATGAAATATGAGTGGTCAAGAATGCTCTATTATTAGCAAAAAAACGATGGCGCCATTAGCATAGCATATCCCTGTTTTAAATTATGATGATATGAATTGTGTAGTTATACTCCATAACATTATTGGTGGCTCAAGCCACTTAGATAATTGGTAAGTAGAATCCAAACTATATGCTCCTCGGAGGAAAGTTCGAACTCGTTTTCAACTTTCTTGTGATAAATACATTTATGAAGAATGCCGTAGAATTCCTCGTATCTGTAGGATCTTATAACCATGTTTAGGAAGCTGTCTAATCCGAAAGCAGATCCTCTCTTGCCTACCACCGGCCACATCATCCGCGACACACTTTAACGGTTGAACCATGTCAATCTTTGTTTCTCTCTCTCTCTCTCTCCCTCTCTCTCCCCATATTATTTCTCTCTAACTTCTCCTCCAACCCAACGCTAGCTTATAAAACCGTTGAGATACAGGCGAGGTCTCGATAGCAGCACCAGCTCTATATTTAGAATAATTAATAATGATTCCATAAAATCTCATGGTGGTGGTGACACGGCAAAGGCTGGGACGAGAGCACGGAGAGATGGAGGAAGAGGCCAATAGCCAGCGAGCTAAATCTGACAGCACTGCAGAAAAGTGGGTGTGTGGTTGGTAGCAACGAATTCGCATCCGTCTTATTTAGTTTAGGATTTTGTAACTTTAAAAATGAAATGAACGCGCCCACTTGTATTTTCAAGGATTGGATGCTAGAAGAGAGGAGAAAATCTGCGATTGGGGTTGGCTTCAGGTTCGGCAGCTGAGGCCCTATTTGGTAACCATTCAAACAGTGCCAGATTCTATTTTTTTGTTCTCGGGAGTAGTTTTGGAACGGAATTGTGTTTGGTAAAATTTTTGTTCCCGAGAACAAATTTCTATTTTTTGTTCTTGGAAGTAGATTTGGAATAGAATTAGAAAAAAAAAAAAGTTGATTCTTGTTCCCGGGAACAAATCTAAGAATCAAGTCCATATTTTCTCTTCTTCTTCTTCTTCTTTTCTTCTTCTTCATCTACCGCCACCGCCGCGGTTGCCGTTCGCCGCCGTCCACCGTCCACCGCCCATCACCGCCGGTCATTGGCAACTAGTTCGGCGAGCTCGCCGAAGGCAAGCCCAGCCACCGGCGAGGCTCTCCCAGCCCCACCGGTGGCCAAGTGAGCCTCGCCTAGCTGCCAACGAGGCTCGGTTGACGAAGGCGAGCCTCGGCGAGGGCCAGCGATGCTCCGATGAGGTCATTGGCCCTCATCTGGCCGGACCGGCGACTGGTCACTTGAAGAAGAAGAATAGAAGAGAGAAAGGAAACAAAGAAAAGTAAAAAAAAAGTAAAAAAGTAAAATTATTTAAAAATTAAAAGAAAATAATTTAGAGTAGAAATTTTGAGCACGGTACCAAACACAATTCTATTACAGAATCATAAATTTTGGACAATTACCAAACAGCTTAAAATGCTTAGAAATTGTTCTCGGGAATAGAATCAAAAATAATAATTTCTGATCAGAAATTGTTCCCAAGAACAGAATCATTACCAAACGCGCCCTGACTCATCTCTCAACCATCTACCATAGGGAAACTACAAATGATTGGACTCTTTCACCTCCAAAAGGTCCTCATTGAATCGACAAAAATAAATGAAAAGCAAAAGGCCACTTGAAACTAGAACGTCTTTTAATGGATTGAGCCTTTTGAAAATATACTGGGGCAATACAGTCTCTCCAATGACGATGAAGCCTTGCGTGTGCGTCCCACGACAAAACATTCTACAGACTCTTTTCATGGTCACGGCCATCACTTTATATTTGACTAAATTGCCAGAGAAGTCCATTATTTTCTTCAAAAAAGTTCTCCCGGGAAATATCATCAGAGTTCACCTCCTCTCTCTCCAGTGGCAAATCCTCCAGAGAGCCCGACGAAATTGATCAAGGTGTTGCTCAACCACCACGTCCGTGACTCCCCAACAGAGGTCCACAACGTCCTCCTTGTGGTCGCCGCCCTCATCGCAGCCATCGCCTTCCAGACTGGGGTCACTTCCCCGCAAAACACTCGGGGTGGCATCTGGCAGGACAGCTCCAGTGACCACCTCCCCCGGCAGGCCATTTACGCCTTCCAATAAGGACCTGTCTTGTCCTCCATCTACCTCATCATCTCTCTCACCTGGGCTTCCCGTTCTTCCTCGAGGTCATGGTGGCCACTGTGTCGATGGCTGCCTCTCCCAACTCGCCGTAACAGTTGCAGGACAGCTCTTCACCAGCTTCGTGCCATTCTCGCTCAGGACGCCGGTCCAGATGGGCAAGTATTACGTGTGGGCTATGTCCGAGTGAACTTCATCATCAAGTAGGAGGCGCAGTTTACTCTCGATTAATTAATTAGTTTGTTTAGTTCTAATCTAATATTCAGCCTCATCTTTCTCTGAGGATCAAATACAGTGTGATGACTTTGTGGGAATAATTTAATTTTGTCAGAATTAATTTGTTCAATTTGGATCATATCTTCTTTAGGCAATTTTACTTTTTACATGCTTGTGCAAAATTTCTAATTCTAATTCTTTTTCTTTTATATTTTGAATTCACCAAAATAAATGACAAAATCATGACGATGTGTCAATATGATTTAGATGTTTCTTTATCTATTTATATATCATTTTTGATAAACTTCAGAGCATAAACATTGAGAAGTCCGTGCATGACGACCCTCGAGCCGCCGTCACCGATCAAATTCCTCCCTCTCTCTCTCTCTCTCTCCCTCTTCGGGTAGTAAAGGACCCGCTACGGCAGATCGGGGGTCGCCAGCCTCGGGTAGATATAAGGAAGTTCGACGTTTAGGCTGCCGTTTCATGCTGCGACTGTGACAGCAGAGGTTGAGCTCATGGCGTTGCACGAGCTCGCCCTAGGCTGGGTTCACTGCGGGACTGAGGGAGGAGAGAGATAGTTCGACGGTGTAGTGCGGCGATGTGGCGGAATTAGGCAGCGCAACGTCGGTCGTGATGGCAAGGTGGCTGGTGCACTGGCTATCGGAGAAGAGTGATGAAATGTGTTTTAGGCTTTTTTAGATGTGTAGGGAAAATTTGCTTAAAGGCAAGTGGTATTTTGATCCGATGGGGGTAACTTTATCGGGTAAAGATAATCATTAAATTCTATCCTATCCTTAAAAGTCATTTAATTTACGAACTATTCTATGGATAAATTATATTTTAATCGATGAATAAATTCACATTACACTTTATTATGATTGCTCGTGAATTACACAAAGATTTAGATCGGGTGGTATATTTTCAATTATTCATAAGAACAACGAAGTATATGTGCGAAGCATGCTCATGCCTTCTAGCTTCATAAATAAACTATTCTATGGACGGTAAAAAAAATGATGATGATTATTGAGCTCATTCCTTTAGCAAAGCTTGAGCTTTTCCGAGCTAAATTGGCAAATTACAAAGAATGAGCGCCGTCTTGATGTTGAGAGAGTTGGCATTAATGATGAGTATTGTGACTCGACTACAAACATTGAGTTAAGATGAAGATTTGTGTGAATATACGTTTCGAGTTCGAGCTACTGAAATAAAACTTGACTCAAAATTAATCAGGAAAATCTGGATTGTTGCCACTATCTTTAGGTGCGTGAAAAAAACTAGGAAATGAACTTCCAATTGTAGCCAGCAAAAATCTTCAAGAACTTCCCTTCAAGGTTCGGCCAACCCCATCCTTAGGGGCCCACTCATTGTTTGAACATATATATTTGAAGTTTGTGAGGTTAATATATATATTTGCAAAATATTATTGATTTAGGTATACTTTATGGTTGCAAAATACTCAAGCGTAAGAGTGATTGTAACTCTACGATATGTAATTTATTAGTAAGTTTTATGCAACTAACTCTTCCATGAAACAGCTATTGTCACTCGAATCAAATCAGGCAAAACTCTCGTGCTCTTTATTATTTTTCATAGAATTCTTTAGTAATCTGATTTCTCATTTTTGACTTCAATAGTAAGATTCATTAGCTTTCGCATTTTTTTGTGGTAAGATCGAACAAAAAAGGAGTATGTATTAAAAAAAAAAAAAAAAAGAAGACCTGCATTGAATTCTTGCGCATGGGTTTTGGCCAATGGGTCGTTCATCTGGTCATTAAATGGCTTTTTAATTCATCAGAAATTAAGAAGTGAGAAAACTTTAAAAAAACTCTTGAAGTGGAGCATTTTTCTCAAAGTACCTCTTGATTGGTGTCTGTCTCAAAGTTGCCCATGAAATTGACGACGTGGAATTTCAGCTCAATTAGATACTTAATAAAAACCATAATTTTTCCATCTCAGTTTTCTTTCGTTCTTTCTGTCTTCTTGTTTGTTTCCTGCAAACTCCATTAATAGAGGTGCTAGAGCTCAAATCGGATTCGCACAACCTCGGTGTGGAGTCGCGCGACCCCCGATCATGACCCGAAATTTGAGGTTGCAGTTGGGTCTATAGAGTTTTGAGGATGGCTGAGTGAAGATGGTGGCCGTTAAAAATGCCTTCTTGAAGCTTGAAAAGTTGGAACAAAAAATAAGGGTCTCGGACGAGCTCACAGGAGATTTTTTTGACAACTGCCAACCATTGCGGAGGGGTTGCTGGAGGTCATGGTGCGGCGTCGAAGGTCTCGGTGGCGATGGGTGAGGCCCCGTGAAGCTGTGGTGGAGAGAGGCCATGTAAAGAAGATTATGAACATCGATGAGGAGAAGTGTGAGCCTGACAATCAATCTAGGTCCTAATGTGTGAAAAGGTTCAACTCAAAAGCTAAACTAATAGGAGGAGACATGTATATAAAATAGCATAAAACTCATAGATGAATGTGGTGAGATACTTTCAATACCCTCCCGCTCTCTCTCTCTCTTTGGATCTGGCATGTGGGGCCATACATATGAAATAAATTAAAGCATGACTTGACTCTAACGCCATTTTAAGAATATGCAGAAGAAATAATTGTGTTATATCTACATGTTCAATAAGGCTATAGAAGATGACTAAGTTAACAAGATATTACAATATTGATTTACAATCAATTAGAATCGATTAATGATATGAATAATCAAATGAGATATATGCACAATCCTGAGAATTAAGGGAGATTTGTAAAATCAAGAGAGATATACAGAATTTCCTAGTTATCGTAAGTAGAACAAGGAACGAGGGATCACAATACAAAAGATCATCCATGCTGTAGTTCCTTCTCTTTCATCATTAAGAGCTTGCATTTGTGCATCCACCTTATTATTATAGGAATCGAGGGAACCTATTGGAGAGATGGAATAGATGTGGTTAAGTGAAGCTGAACTCACTTAGGTCGTCGATAAGCAAAATAGAAATATAATTTGACGTTGTGGCTTTTGACCTTTTATTGTTATGGCTCATCATCCTGTGTCATGTGAAACTAAGGTGTCAACTGGTGAGATTGAATAGGAGCTAAGATAGAAGGAAAATTAGAGAGTTTAAGATGAAAATCGTTGATACAAATTTGAGCTCTAGCAGCTTCACCTCCATTAATGGAGGTTGCAAGGAACACAAAAGAGAAAGAAGATAAGGAAATATAGAAAATGTTTTTTTCTATAAAAGAAATATCAAATTGAGTGGAAAAGAGACATGCACGCGTGAAATTGACATGCAAACCTTTAGTGGCAATATCGGATGAATACTTTAGGGAGCTAAGATTGAAGTACGGAGTAAGAGTTGATGATTTTTTCACGAGAGAGAGTTCAGGCCAAAATAAAGATTCCATTTTAAAGTTTGCGTATTTTAAAGGAATTGGACAATTTTTATTTTATTTTTTGGTAGCATATACCCGTGTTTCTCATTGGCAAACCTCATTTATCATAGAGGCAATGTCTTTTCTTTTCAGTTAACTCTTTTCGGTGGAAATATAGTCAATGTGCAGGCCAATTGCCTCTGTGACTTTTTCAAATGATTGCCCTATGTGGCTATCACTAATCTCACACTTTTCTTATCTAATTTTCATATGAAGGATAATTATTCTATTCTATCCATGACCCAAATCCCATCGAGATGCTAGCAATTACAAAATCTCTTCACATGAAATGTGTCGCAATTAAGCACCACAAGCCGTTCAAAGATTTGTTCACAATCAGAGTTCAGATGACAACCGGCCTCTTTATCTCTAAACCAAACACCTTAGTGCTAGATTGGGTTTGTTAACTTTGAAACTCCTCGTGTGTGGAAATTGGATGAAAGTTAATTTTGTACTCCTAAAATTGTGGAATGGACGGCACTTATGAAAGCACCTTTCTCTATGGTTGATGGAGCTCATAACTAAGTACCATCTTTTTGTGAGGGGAAAAAAATGAGATAAGTTCATACGCAATCATGACGTGAGACTCGTTTTATATTATATTATAGAGGTAGATTGTCTATTTCCTTCGACGTTTGGAAAGCTTGTGGATTTACTGGGTGTTCTTTTTTATAAGTTTATTAGTCTTACCTATTTTAAAGCCCCAATTCACTTAAAAAGCATCAACTTTCAATTGGATCTCAATTCTGTTTCCAACTTCTTTAATTTTATAAAAAATCATCAATATTCATGTTTTTACCGAAAATATGGCCCCACGTTAACTCTCCATCCAACGTTGCTGTTAAAGTTTAATGTGCCAATTCTATATGCACTTCGCTTCCTCAATGTGTCATTGATGATTTGCAATTTCAACTCAATTAGATATTTTTAATAGAAAAGCCTTTGTTCTTTTTAGTTCCTTATGTTCTATTTCTTCTTCTTCTTCCTTCTTTGCCACCTCTATTATGTTCTTTTTTCTATTTCCTTGCTTGATCTCCATTAATTCTTCCACCTGCTCTAGCAGAAAATTCATTCTCAACCTCACAAAGATGTTTTACATCATGGCCAATCCATCCGAAGCAGCAAAGACCAAATGAGTACTTAGAACAGAACTCGCGAAGCCACATCTCAAAATCTCGACCGTTATTCACGAAGTTACAAACGTCAGATAAACTCACAACACAATTTATTAGGGAGACATAATACAGTGGATCACTTGCAGACATCACACACTCAACTACAGAGAATCAGGGACATCAATCTAATACCTGACGTCATCAAACAAACTCCAATTCTATACTGCTAAAGGCTCGCATGTCTTAGCTCAACCTCAAGGAAAGAGAAATACCACCATCATTGACGACCAAGACTTTGTTCCCAGTTACTATTGCGCAAACGGCCCAAGAATCGAAAGAGCTCCGAGAAAAATTTTAAAATCATCACCAGCCTCTTCTGTATCAGTAGAAGAAAAACTGCTATCATAAGAGGCAACGCATTCAGGGCCTTTTTGTCCCCACCACCCTTTGATGTGATCAGCAGGGATAACGTGAAGCAAAAGTAAGTTAGAACCATTGCGATCATAGATAGCATAATCAGCCAGAAGACGTACCGTTCTTGGTTCTCTTCTTCTTGGACCATTTGGATATTTTTGTCTTGTCGGTTCTTTTTGTCTTGGATCATTTTGGTGAGCCAAATGATTATCTGGATCGACACCAAGAATCCAAATGTGTTGCCTCCCAGGAAAAGGATGTACACCAGGTTCGCGCCATAAGTTATTTTCTTCTCTGTCAGGGGTGCAGGGGCAGGGGCAGGGGCAGGGGCAGTACTGTCCTCGGATTTCCCGGAAGTACCGTTGGTCTTAATAAGTTCCACGACGCTTGGAGGCTGAAGCACGGATTGGTAGGTCGCGTTGGCGATGAGCCCTGCAACGACCAGCATGACCTCAATCTTGCCCCACCTCTTTCCATCATCTTCGTTCGAATTTTTAATTGTCAAACGTGATAATGGCTGAGGAGCATTCGAGACTGGTTCCCCATTTGATTGATGACCGTTACCTGCCTCGATATCGTCGTCGTCCCCCGAGACTGGTCTTGAAGCTCCGTGTTTGGCTCCCGCTCGTACGAGAATTTCTCTGATCTCTCTGTCTCGTGCTCCCCTTTGCGAGGGAGTTGAGACATCTAGTGGCGTCAAGCCACTCTCGTTCGGGGCGTTCACCTCCACGACCTCGTACTCCAGAGCATGCCCACGGAGCAGGAAGTCGACCACCTGCAACTCTTTCCCATCTTTGTTTATCCTCGTTGATTTTTAGACATTAAGATACTACAGATTCTTTTTCTTTTTTGCATAGACAAAACATTTTATATTCTCGTGATGATCAAATAAATTCCTTTGCATGGAAGATTTTCGCATATGGTAGGGATACCAAAGTAACACGGGAAAAGTATCAAAAAAGTTTTAAATTTATTGTATTGGTACCAATTCAGTCATAAACTTTTCAATTGGACTAATTCAGTCTTAAACCTTTTAATTTTGGTACCAATTTAGTCTATCCACCAATTCTGGCCTGCCACTGGCGTGGACGCCGATCGGTGGCCGGGACCCGGCGTGGCAATTTTTAAATATTTTTGAATTTTTCCTTTTTTTCTCCCTTCTTCCTCCTTGGACTGTTTTGACCACTGGGCGAGGGCTGCGAAGCCCTCGCCCGCCGCCAATGAGGGTCGCCGCCCTTCCCCCAACCTCTCCTAGGGCCGCTAAGCAAGGAGGCTTTGCCCGGATTTGGGCAAGGTTGGCCTTGCCACGGGCAAAGGTGGCCTCTGCTGGCAATGGTCGCCTTCGCTTGCGACAAGGCCTGGCGAGGGGTGCATTAGCCTCGCGGCCGCAGGCGATGGCTGTGACCCTCACCGACAGCTGGCGAGGGCGTAGCGGCCCTCGCCTAATGGCCGGCGAGCCTTTGGCCTGGAAGCCCTCGCCTCTACCCTGGCAATGGCCGCCATGGCCTTGCCCAGATCCAGGCAAAGCCTCCTTGCCGGCAGCCTTGAAAGAGGTCAGGCGAAGGGCGGCAACCCTCGCCGGTGGTAGGCGAGGGCTTTGCAGCCCTCACCTAGTGGCCAGCAAGCCTCATCGGAGACTCGTCGGCCAACACCGAAATAGTCCAAGGAGGAAGAAAGGGAAAAAAAAAAAGGAAAAAAATTCAAAAATATTAAAAAATTTCCACATTAACGTAGTAGGCCAAAATGGCAGATTATTTGAATTGGTACAAATATTAAAAAGTTTATGACTAAATTGATTGATTGAAAAATTTAGGACTAAATTGATATCAATGCAATATATTTAAGACTTTTTTGGTACTTTTCCCAAATTAACACCCTAATGCACAAAGAAAAGTGCGATAAAATAAGCGAACCGCGAGTCTTGCCTCGAAATTTTTGCCGGCGGCAGCAAGATGCAAGGCAGTGTTGTCTTTGTGGTCCTTCAAATTGATCACATGCTCCTTATTGTGCTGCTTCAGATGCTCCACCAACCGAACCAGCACTTTAAACCGGTTGTTCTTCACGGCGAGGTGAAGCGCGGTCTCCTTCCGGGCGGTTGTCTTTTCAACAGACTCAGGTGAAGTGGATAGCAGTATCTCCATGACACCGACCTCCCCGTGGATGACGGCATAATGCAAAGGGATTCTTCTCTCCCGTCCCTCCACGGAGCACAGGCGTGTACCCACTTTCAAGAGCTCCTCCGCGATCTCAACATCACCACGAGCTGCCGCGATGTGCAGCGGGCTGAAACCACGCGGGTCCACTTTTTCCGCAAGCTTCGGCATATGCTTCAGGAGCTCTCGGACGAAATCCAAATGGCCGCCCACACAAGCGACGTGCAGCGGCGTGTGGCCGGCTCCTTCAAGAGCCATCTCCTCAAGGATTTGCTCGTTCCTGCGGATCAAGTCGTCCAGGACATGGATATTGCCCTTTTGAGCTGCTTCTAACATCCTTTCCTCCATTTGGTCGGAACTCACAATGGCCTCTCTCTTTTGGGACACCTTTGGACTTGGACGTCTGTTAAATTATTGATCCATTATATAGAGTTTTCCGAGTATCAGAAGCTCAATGGTGAATGATGAAAAAAGACTAGCAACAGCTAAGGTCCATTCACATTATCGCCTGTCACAAATCAACTTTTTCAGTAAAATACCGACAATATCCAAGCACAGATCCAAACAGTAGGACCACGTGTTAAATGAATACCAGAATCGGAATCGCGGACATTCGTTTGTGGCCAAAGGTCAGTTTTTTTTTTTTTTTTTTTTGGTCATAAAATGGCTTTTTAACCAAATTGAAAATTAAAAAGCGGGAAAGTCTAGAAAACCCTCCTCGAGCGGGGGTGGAGGGGCGGGCTCAAAGCACCTCCGAGATCGGTGTTTGCATCGAATTAAGCTCCACAATCTGGTGAATTCGTCTCAATTGAAGCCCCTCAATCTCACCAGTGACACAGATGTTCACCGGAAGATGACCGTGCCCGTGTCGCATGCCATTATTCGAGCCATGGACATGGGCATTTTTTGTCTGAAAGAAAACGCTTCCAGGCCCGTCCGCGCTATTGCCCGTCACCGTCTATATGACAGAAAATTCTGCGGAAGATATTTCTCATTTTCTCGGTTCTTTATTAGTAGAACGAGGAAATATGCAGTACGGGGACTTTATTAATGAAGAACCTTTTCTTGTCGTTCTGTGTAATCTTTTTTTTTTTTTTTTTTTTTGGGGATCATGTGTTTTGTTTTATCTTACGAGGCGGGAGTGAAGTCAATGCCATGGTCTTCGTTGGGCAAAACTATTACGTCATTGTTATGACCTTAGGATGACGTCACTTGCCTCCACGACATTATCACGTGAATCGATCCATCTTGTCAGAAGCATTAGATTGAGGAGTCATTGCATACGAATTATTGAACAGCTTTGGGACCCCATGTCATAATTTATTTGCTTTGCATATGTTTATTGTATTTGTATTCAAGCCGATGTCTATGTCGTTTGGTTCCAAAATGCAGTGTCGTTTTCATATGAGAGTCTTGTTTCGTTTTCAGAATTGATTTTTTTTTTGGCGCCAGCCAAATTGAAATAGGGTCTTGTGCCTCTTATTATTATTATTTTTAGTTGTCCATTTAATTGTTTTTTCCCTTGACTTTTCAATAGGGGTGTCAAAAGTTTTGTTCGGTTTGGTTCGGATGTATATTAGTTTTGAACTGAATAACAAGTAGAACTCCACCAATGAAATGGCATATATTGCCCTCGAGTTGAATTGTTTTGTAGTTTGTACAAGGTAGTTGTGGTAGGTTAATTGCTCAATTGTCTTTTCATTCATCGAAAGAACATCATTTATAGATCTTGTGCAAATAGAGTTCATGGTAGCCACTCACACAATCAATGATTTAGATTATATCAATCTACATATCTATAGTAGGAATGTGCATAGGTCGCACTTTTGTTTAAATTGAAACGTAGCTCAAACATATTGGACCTACTCACTATGGGCTTGATATGCTAGCCCAGATTGTTACAAACTTAGGCTTTGCATCCCTCGCTTAGAGGTTGGCGAGGGTCAATTGATGAACATCGCCAACCTAGAGTTGAAAAGGAAATAAATAAATAAATAATCAGAAAATTTTATAAAGAAGATGTGGAAAAATTATTCACGTCAAAATCAATCTAGTCATATAAAACGGTCGTCATACACATTATTGATTTCTTACCAAAATTGGCCAGAATGACTAAAAATTGACAAGTTGTAAAAATGTTTATGATTAAATTAACTAAATTGAAAAGTTTAGAACTAGATTGGTTGCTGTATAATAGACTTAGGATTTTTTTTTTTTTGGAAAATTTTTTTTCTTGAGGATGAACTTAGTGGTAGTTAGCATAGCTTTCGCAGCATACTTCACCCTGAGCTCTCTACTGAACGAGGTGTCTGGAGTTCTAGAGTTGTTGCTAGAGACCTTGCATTTAAATTCTTGGATTGCTTATGTTGGTTTCAAAACAACCACAGAGAGGACAATGAAGAGAAAGAGCCGAGTAGGCGTAATTTTGCAAAGAATGACTTAACTAGCTCCTATCTATGCAATCTCTTGAATCTATTTGTTGATTATATGCAAATTTTTGACACTGGTGAAAACCATGGAATATATATAGTTGAAAATTATGCTCTCAAAAATTTATTATATGTGAGAATCGTAGATTATCTCTTGCTCAATTAAGTTGCCCTAAGTTCGATTCCGTTAAATTTTACCGTCAAATTATTGAATTGGATAACATGTAGCAATTGACAAGTATAATAGTTTGGTGTTTTATCCTCTGTTTGTTTCAGATTTACTAGTTTTAGGTTCTTTGTAATATTAATCCAATTTAACGGAAACTAATGAAGAGTAAATTTGTCATAAATGTATTAATTTAAGTTTTTTTGGTTGCCAAGAAATTAGGTTTGGATAAATTTACCATAAGTGTACCAGTTTAGGGTTTTTAGTGGTTAAAAAATTAGTTTTTGAAAAACTTGTCACGGATATACTACTTTAGGATTTCTCCTGATTCGACTCAAAGTAAGCTCTATAATTGGTGATTTCATCTCAATTATACCCCCACCCAATCTCATCAGTGACACGGATATTTGCTGGACGACGACCACGTGCATGTCACGTGCTGTTATTCGCGCTGTGAATTAGGGTGTTTTTGTCTGAAAATGCCTCCATAATAGAAAATTCGACAGAAGAAATTTCTCATTCTTTCTAGTTAGTTGAACGAGGGAATCTACATTAAAGGAACTCTAGTAGTTCATTTTTAATGAAGGGTATGGGAGTACCTTTCCATATCGTCTTTTTCTTTTTCTTTTTTTGGTCATACGAGGCAAGAGTATCTATGTCTTCCGTCGGTGGAAGCGAAGTCAATGCTATGGTCTTCACAGACGAATATTGTTACGCCATAGTCATGACTCATGACGCTAGGATGATGTCATTGTCATATGACTTTATTATGGAGTCCCACCTTGTCGAAAGCATCAGACATTAGTGTACTACTTTTGGACTCATGTATCATAATTTATTTGCTTTACATATATCTAGGGCAGCAACGGGAGAATATTTGTATTCTTGTCGATGGTCTATGTGGTTGGATTCAAAGTACGTGTCATTTTCATGTCAAGGACTTAGGTTTTCAGAATTGCTTTTATGTGGCACCAACCAAATTGGAATATTATCACATCTTTAAAGAAGGAAAAAGGAAAAGAAATTTAAAAAAAAAATAATTAAAATGAGTGCACAGAGAAGAATGTGCTTGGTATGGGTGAAAGAAAGAAGGAGGCAAAATCATTTCCACTTTCTGTTGATGGAAAACATTTATAAAGACCTCTTTTCCATATTTCATAATCTGTTTGTTTTTCACATGCCAAACACTAGAAAATCCAGAAATCATTTATATGGAGGTTGTTTTCTGCGAAACGGATGGAGCCATTTTCCTTGACAAGTCATATACTTTCGTTTCAAGGAAAACTTTATGATAAAGAAAAATGCTTTCTGGGAAATTATTTATTAAAAAAGTGAAAAATTTTCCTTTATTTGGTGATATGTGATCGAAAACGTTACCTATTATTTGGAACTCATTTAGAAAGTGATTTCAATCTTATGACTTTATTTCATGGAAAAAAAATCAAATTTTCAAATAATTACTTTCTTTTCTTTTTCTTTTTCTTTTTCTTTTTTCTTCCCCTCTATCGGTCATTGGGCCTCGATGACAACTAGTTACTAGCCATAGGCATGAACCAACAAGCTCGAGCCTAGCTGGCTTGTGGCGAGGCTCTAGCTCGCCTATGGCGGTCGCCAACCTTCATCATGGTCGACACCCAGCAAAAAAAGAAGAAGAAGGAAAATTAAAATTAATTAATTAATTAAAAAAATAAAGGTAAAAATTAATATATTCGAGATGAGTAATTCTAGAAAATGTTTTCACCTATTTAGTTTAGGAATTCACTTTCCTAAATTTATGCATTAACATTTTCATTGACCAAAAAGTGTTTTCGATTGATTAGTCACTTTTCGCAAAATAAACGAGTGAAAGTCCGGAAAATCAATTGCCATAAAACACTTTCTCCTAAATAAACGCACCAAGTCTTATTAATTTTTGCTTCTAACTTCACAAAAACCACTGAATACATATGGTTATTAGGAGAAGCCCACTCAAAGTACAGTTCGCTGTTGAGTTGAGGATTTACAAAGCACAAGCAGATTTAATTAAATAAAAGTACAAGTAGAGATGGGGTGAAAAGTCATTCCCGATCAAACTCACATCTTAAATTTATCCCCCCGTTGAGAATTTAACCGCCTCCACCTCTGTAGTCGCCACCATGCCATGGCATGAGCCCAGCGACCCTCAAGCCGCATTGCCTGACCAATTATTGGAGGAAAGTGAAGAAATATACTTTAGAGATTTTTCAGGATGCGCGCGGTAGATTTGCTTAAAGTCAAGAGGTATTTGGGTCCAATGGGCTTGTTGGAAAAATTCTTCGAAATTGGACAGAATGGAATCATACTCTATTAAGGGTGTGTTTGTTTCACGAAAAACGTAACATTTTTGGAAAATGTTTTATGGGAAACCATTTTTCAGGAAAATTGTTAGTTTTCCTTTGTTTGGTAATACGTAACTGAAAGTATTTTCTGGTATTTGGATCGCATTAGAAAAATGATTGAATGACATTTGATCTAACTATTGACAATAGTGTGCCTCTTACTTCCAAATTAATTTGTTGAGTCCATATTACTTAATAAATGGATTTTCTCTATCAATTTAGTAAATCTAGAATTTGAACCTGCAAAATGAAAAGGAAACTTGAATTCACACACACACACACACACAAATGGACATGATTTTCGGCTACAAGAGCAAGTCAAAATGAAAGGGAGGGGGCGAAGGAGAAGGAGAGAGGGGAGGAGGAGTTAGGGTTTACGTTCACAGGCAAAGAAAGAAAAGAGAAAACAAGAAAAAAAGAAAAAGAAAAAAAGAAAAAAGAAAATAAAAGATATAATAATAACAAATTCAAAATTTTTAATTAGAAATTTTTTTTAATAAAATTTTTTTATTAAGCAATAACCTTAAAACATTTTGGAAAACGTTTTCCGGTTCTTTTAAAGGGGAAATCGGTTTCCTGAATTTAAGCTTTGGAAGGAAAACATTTTCCGTTGACTAGGAAAACATTTTCCGTTGACTCATTTTCTTAAATGAACCAAACGCTGGAAAATGAGGAAAACGTTTTGCCGGAAATTTTTTTCGCAAAACAAACACACACTAAATTATGGTTCCCCAGTAATGGAGTCTACAGCACTTCTTTAGGTCTAGATCATCAATCTTAGAATATAAGAAAATGCACAATCACAATTTCTCAAATGCAGAACCGAAAAAGTACTTTAGTGCAGGTGAAATCACTGAAAGACGAGGCCAGAAAGCATCACGCACCAAACTAATCCAAACTTTTTTGTTTTTAACTAACTGTAAAATTAAAATTCCATCTTACAAATTACTCCTGCATCTCTAGTGCGCAATCAAATTTCCATCTTACGGGTTGATCAGAATCTTAATATAGGAAATGAACAGATGAAAAAACTGCACTTTGACATATCTCAGGTACACTGGGGACTAATCGAAGCATTACATAAGAACCACGTGAAGTGCATAAACCAAGACAACGCTATCATCTCTCCTGTGTGTAAATGCGCCATACATATATGAATCTGTAAGCAAATCAACAGGGTACTACAATTGCAAGTCTTTCATTACTATACAAGGGCGTAGACAATTAAATTACCTGCACAAATGCCCCCCCGTGTAAAAACCCATCCGGCGCAAACATCTTCTGCATCTCATGGAACAATTCCATCGCGTCAATGAACTCACCAAACCGAACCAAGGCATCTATCATGGCATTCCACCAAACTGCACTCCTCTCAGACAGAGCGAACAAGTCTGCGCATGCCTTGAGAGCAAACGGGAACATGTACTTATCCGGAAAAATTTCCATCTTCCAACATCCCCCGAAGCAGCGAGATGGCCTCCTCCTTGTGGTCACTGCTTTCCGCGCAGGCCCTTATGAGAGCGTTCCGCATGAACGCATTCGGATTCTCAACTTTTTGAAACACCTGATAAGCATAGTCGATGCTCCGTGAGGACGAGAAGTAGAGGATTTTGCTATGGAGGAAGGGGGTCTGCGGATCGTTGTCGGTCATTGTCGTGGTGCATAGAGCTTCAGCGTGGATTTGCTTGAGATGGGATATATCTGAGAAGTCGTTTACCAATTGAAGAAGACAACAGAGAATCGCTTTGGTCGAGATATTGAAGTTCGCGGAGGGATTGTGGAGAGATTGTGAGAGCCATGATGCCCTGCCAACAGAGGTTTCATTAAGATGTAGATATATATACGTGGGTTTTGGAATGAATCATGAAGTCTTTCGAGTTTTCTTTCGTAAAAAATACAGCCATCAATTGTTGGGAAAATATTTGATGAACAATTCGGAAGAACAATGAAGTCAGACTTTGAAGCATAATATCACTTATTTGCCTCACAACATTGCTAATGGTCACTAACAAATTTCCTCTAAGATACAACAAAGTCTTGATTAAGAATACTGAATAGCAATTCTATTTTTTCTCCTGGATCTCTCAATGGAAATAATTGGAAAAGATAGCTGTATTTTTTGGAAAGAAAGTTCAAAAAGACTTGATCTTGATTACCCATTTGTGGGTAATCGCATTGGTTGAGAGTTCCTCCCTTATTGACGAAGTCGAGAGTTCGAAACCTGCAGTTGCTAGCGATTTAAGTAGGAGGCCCTAGTGGTGGGTTCTACAGCTGGCCTCCTTGAGATATAGGGCCCAGCCCTCAGGAGCCTTTTGAGCACGGGGGCCCGTGGTAGAGTCCTCGATTATTTTTAAAAGAAAAAAAAGAAAAAAAAAGACTTGATCTTGATTAATCTCAAAAACCGATGTACTTATCTTTGTCTTTTGAATAGAGGTAACCCTTTGGAAAATGTTGCAATATGAACAAGTATGTTTTTAAAGTTTATCTTGAAAACACATAAAAAAAAAATTAGAGTTAAATAAATAAAAAATAATCGTAACTCTTTTATCAACAAATATATTGTTTCAAGAATGCTATGATTAATTTTTATAAAAATAAATCTCAATTTTTCAATAAATAAAAAATAATGATTGTTGATTAGTGCTCGTCCACATGCATACTCATATTTTTTCGATGTGAGACAAAGCACCTCTTAGTTTGTTCTACAAACAAATTACCAACAATCCCTCACTTTGTTTGTGAAACATAAATACAAAAATAAATGTTAAAAATATATACCCAAAATTTCTGTGAGTATATATATATATAAGGTCTCTTTCGAGTTAAACTTTTACTTAATGCAAGTATCTCAAAACTCTATAAGAGAGACGAGTTGCTCGGTTTTAAATGTATACTTTAAATAATAAAAATGGATATACCACATATATAGTAACCTCCTATTTCAACGAGACGTTCTATATTACTTAGCACTATTATGGCCTTGTGCTTGTACCTACTTCATGAGTTCTCTAAAAAGCAACCCTAACTTTCTTTAGAAGCGGCACCACTTTGAGCTCATATAGGTGAAGTATCTATCATGTGTTTCTATTACATTACTAATTTATATGATACTTCATTAAGAATTCAATTCAACCTATAGAACATAACAAACGATACTGATTTCTCATATCCGGGCTAACATTAGAATCAAACAATCACTTTTCAGTAACTTATTTTTAGGGGTGAGCATGGGCAAGGTTGGGCCGATCTACCCTTAACCTTAGGACCAACCCGCACAATGTTGGTCCTCACTTTTTAAGACCGAGGATCGACTCTATTGAGTCTAGGATCAAGGACTGGACTGACCCAATAGGTTCGATCCAACTCTAGGATTAACTCAGGACCAACCAATAATTTTTTTGTTTCATTTTTTGTACTTCCTTAAAAGACAAACAAATTACTTTTCATTGACAATGTGGTGTTGTGCAACCAAACTATAAATACCGGTACAAATTCAACAAATTTAAGATAAGGTAACAATAGAAATTTCATACATGCTAAAAGCAAAAAACCATTAAAACGATAAAGACTGCACATAGAGATATGAGACAATATGGGAATTTGAGCGACAAGCGGGGAATTTGAGTGGGGCAAGTGTCGACTAGCGAGCGAGGAAGTTGTTTCTTTCGCTTTTGGCAAATTGAAGACTAAGAAGACAAAGAAGATAGAATAAAACAAGTATTGGAAGAGGACGCCGTGAGAAGCCGTTTAATGTTGTTTACATCGTTTTGGTCATCGTGAGAAATTGTTTAATGCTGTTGATGCCGTTTGACTTAGGATTTTCTCTTTAGAGTATATAAAAATATAAATAATATATGAGATATATAATATGTAATATATATTAGATATATTATATATAATATATGACAAAAGATCGCTTCAAGTGCCAAAAGTTGGCACAAATGGACACTTTAGTGCCAAAAGTTATGAAAGTGATACTTAAGTGTTATTTTCGTAGAAAAGTGGGACACCTAAGTGCCACCTCCGACGAAGCCAGCTGTAAATCATACGTGGCAATTAAATATTAATATTGCTCGCCTATATGGCTCGTCGGAGAGTTGACTCAGCTCTAATTCACCAAAACGATGTCGTTTCTATAGTTGGCCAAAATAGAACCCTTAAATCGGCCAAAACAACGTCATTTTGGCATAATTTGAATTTTAATATAATATAAAAATTAATTAATTTAAAATTTAAAATAATAATAATTTATATTTATTTACAAAAAAAAAGGGATGAGGAGGAGGAGGAGGAGGAAGGTAACCGGCGGCTAAGGGCTGAGCCCTTGCCATTGCCGCCTCTCGGCCGTCGCCAGAAGGTGGGGGAGGGTCGGCCGAGGCCAGCGATCCTCACCTAGATCTAGGGCGAGGGCATGCAAGCCCTCGCCGCCGCCGGCTGGGGCTGCCGCCCTCGGCCGTGGCTCGGCGGCCCGGTCAACCTTCCCCACCTCCCGGCGACGAGGGGGAGATGGCGGCGGTGGCGGCGAGGGCTAAGCCCTCGCCCACCAGCCGCCTCCCTCCTTCTCCTTCCCTCTTTTCCAAAAAAAAAAAAAAAAATTAATTAATTAAATTAATTATTATATTAAAATTGAATTATACCAAAACGACGTCGTTTTGACACTGTTTAGCCACATTAGCATACAAAACGACGTTGTTTTGCGCACAGCTTGCCAGAAAATTGCCACGTCAGCGTTTTGGTCGGATTTTCTTGTCAGCGATACTTAAGTGATCCATTTTGCTTCGATTTTGGCACTTAAAGGTCACTTTCGTAACTTTTGGCACTTAAGTGTCCCTTTGTGCCATTTTTGGCACTCTAGGATCTGAGTGTCTATAATATATATAGTCGGGGCTGGTTTGGATTGGACCAACCCTAAACTTCCAAAATCAAGGATCGACCCGCACAGTGCTGATCTAGGGATTTCATTATCAAGGATCGACCCAATTTCTCTGTGAACCGACCAAGACCTGCATGATTGGGCCAGTCCGGGGTCGGTCCAGGTTTGATACTCACCCCTACTTATTTTACCCATTGAACCCTGTAGCTAGTGATATTCTAAAGAAATTCCAGGTTACCATTATTGATGATTTTAATTAAAGGGTTTTAGCCCTATTTCTTATGAGATCATATTTATCATATCTCTTGGTAAAGCCTTTGTCAAGAGATTAGCTAGATTCTTGCTTGACCTCACGTAAACAATTGTTATGATACTACCTTTAATCAATTGTCTCACTTATTTGTTAAAGTAATATATCTAGACTTATTATTATAAGCTCATGCCAAAGTGTCTTGACTATCAAAATGGATAGAAATAGGAGGCATAGAACTAGGTCATAATTTGATATCCAATAACAAGTTTCTAATCCATTCAGCCTCTTTCCCAATTGTTTCTAAAGCAATTATTCAAATTCCATAATTGAGTGAGCTATACACATTTGTTTTTTGCTCATCCAAGAAATAGCACAGCCATCAAATGTGAAAATTTATCCAGTAGTGGTTTGTTTATCACTTACACCCGTAATCCAACTAGCATCAATGTATCTTTATAATACAGATAGAAAATTATCATAGAACAATCCCAAATTTTTAGTTTTAATAAGATAACCAAAATTTCTGATAATAGCCCTCCAATGTTCTATACTTTGATTACTAGTATACCTACTCAATTTACACATAGAATAAGCAATATCAAGATTAGTACAATGCATTGAATACATTGAAGACCCTATAGCACTCGCATATTCAAGTTGTGTTACTGCTTTACTAGTATTATAATTTAATTTAATACAAGAATCAAATGGAGTACTCATTTCTTTAAAATCAAGATGTTGAAATTTATTTTTTCACATTATCAATTTGGCTCAAAGAATAACCCCCACTATGTTTTTAATTTTAATATTCAAGAAAGTATCCACTTCACTCAAATCTTTCTTTTGAAAATAGAAGTTAGATACTTTTGAATCTCAATGATTCTAGTCATATTTGTTCCAAAATAAGCATATCATTAACCATGGCTTCAAAGAAACCCCAAAGAGATACTTGTTTGGCTTACTTCTTGTCTCAGCCGCCTTCTCCTCTTCCTTATGGAGCTTTGAAGCATTAGAATAACATTTAGCATAGAGACAAGAAACCAGGGGACTAGGAAACCAAGAAGCAAACACAACCAAGCATTATCTTGAAGCATGGGTCGCAACAAGACAAGTTTTCTAGTTCTTTCCACATGAAAGCCAGGAAAACATTCAGATCTAATCAATCCACTCACCCTCACTCAACTAGCAGAAAAAACATGATAGGCAGAGGAAGAAGGCGTTTCTTCTACCGGTTACTAGTCAACTTCTAAAAAGCCTAGCATAGGCAGCCAATATGATAATTTCGTATGTTTTATCATCATATTCGTTTTATAATAAACCAACTTCAGAAATCCATACAAGGATGCGAAACAAGTAAAAATAAATAGATAAGAACTGGAGTGAATGAAGTACATATTCAACATAGACACTATCTCAAGAGTCTAGCAATCAGAGAATGCCTTCTAGTAGAATATTTTGCAAATGTTATCATCTTTGAATAGTTTAATTCTAGCAAGTTATACACCATTAACAATCAAAAGCCTTTCAGAGCACTGAGGAGAGGGTCGACGCTAGACCAAAAGATTGCCCCATGATTAGGACGACTCATCAACTCAGCAAGATGTTTCGATTGAATGGATCCGAATTCAAAGCACTGAACGGAGAGTCATTCGATCGAATTCTCCAGGTTCTCATTCTCAGAAAGATAAAACGATAGTAAAACGGTCATAATGGGTCAATGACACCAATACACTGAATGTAATGTGATGCATTTCGCAATCAAACAATTTTAGGAATCTAGATAATCACCAACCAACCTGCAGCGATGATGATAGAGATGAACAACAAGATAGACCAAACATGCGTTCGGTTCTTGTCCTCGGGCAAGTACTCACTCAAACGCTCCAATCTCATAAACGTCCTCACACACGGCCCCTAGAGCCTGCTCACGACGTACAAGTCCCTCCTGAAGTACTTGGCGAGGAAGGAGTTCTCGTTGCCGAGGATTTGCCTCCTAATGCCCTGGCAACGCCTCGGCAACTCCACGCTCATCTCTGCCCCTCCTTTCGCAAACTCCTTCGCATGGTCCACCGTGTTAGGACTAGAATTAATCTCTTAATGAATTAAAAACAACAATCACTGCAAATGAAAGTAATGAAAGATAAAAGGATTAGGGATAGAGAATCAAGACTCCAGATTTATAGTGGTTCGGCTTATACAAGCCTACGTCCACTCTCCCGCACGGACAGCCCTTCTGGCTGGATTTCACTAAGAATCAAAAAGAGTGTTTACAATCTCACGCCCTTGAATCCACAGTATAGAAACTCTACTACACTTCCTCAAGGTCTCACCACACTATGGTCTCTCTTTTGATTACAGTATTGCTCGAAGAATAAGATCACAAAATAACATGGATATTCAAACTTTGGAATTCTTCTATCTAGCACCCTTCAACAACTTGAGCGTCTCTCTTATACACTTCTTCATGCCTTCATTACCGTTGGCACCTTCCAAAGAAGTTCTTCCAATCAACCCGTTGGACAGAATCAATTTAGAGAGATCTCGAGCTCTTTAAGGTAAGTGTTGATAGCCCATCAATCCCGGCCGCCCATACAATCGGGATCTTGGTTTCCATAAGTAGAACCTTCCAAATATAAGTTGCGAATCTTAGAGAATCTATATTAATTCGGATATGAATATAAAATCTTGTAGTGCTGATTCCAAGTCGAAAGATATTCCTTAGCCGTTGAAGTCAAAACTATATATGATAGAATCGAATAGAAGTTTTAAACTTGACGGTCGAAAACTATCCATGAGAGTAAACTTTGAAACTTAAGTCTTGTTATCGTCGACTTTGATCTTCGACTTTGCCAAGTAGAGTCCGCAAGTCTTCGAGACTAGGCGAGGAAAATGTTTTGTCAACTTCAAAATATCTCGAAGAGAATTTATCCAACAATCTCCCCCTTTTTTATGGTGACAAAACTTTCCTGCAGATTTGAATACTATTGCCCTCCAATACAACATTTAAGCTAGCAATGATATCTCATAAAAAATTAGAATAAGGATAGTATAAGTTGTCCTGTACACGGACTTATCCTGTACACAGATTTGCATCCACATAAAACACATTAGTCATGTGCAGACATCAACTATCTTTATCTAATTTAACAGCTTAAAGTAATGTAGTAATAAGCAAGCATTCAAAAAACTCAAGATAAAGTCAAAATGTCAATCACAAATGTTAAACAAAATATTAAATCCAAAAATTAAAAATGAAGGTTTGGGTTTTGAATGAGTGAAAATCTGTGAAAATCTGCTCGCAAAGTCTTCTCCCCCTTTTTGTTAGCATTAAAAAGTGAGAAAATCAAGGAGCACGAGGAATGCGAACAAGTTGAAAGTCCTCCATAGACTTGACAGGTTCCTTTCGGCTTCCTCAAATCCTCCCGTAGTTGAGTGAGAGCAGCACCTTTGGCGGGCCCGAACCCGATGTTGAATTTCTTTAATCCGATCATGCAAGGAGATGAACATGGCATGATTCTCATTCTACAAAGTCTGAAATTCACACCCCATAGCATATATCTGGCATTTGAGTTCCAAAATGATTTCAAGCAGCCTTTTGAAATCAACTGAATTGTTAGTTTGTGTGCTTGCATCAACACGGTCTGATTGAGGAGTTAAGCCAGTGTGAATATCAGCAGGGAGATCAATGTTTGGAGATGATGCCTCTCCCTCAGGAAAAATGAGCAGCATGAACATCTTCTGCATCAGGAGGCGATCTACTAACACTTGCACTGGTAAATGTCAAGAGAAGAGGAGTACTTTCTCTTTGGACATCTCCCCCTGTTTCAATGCCTTTTGGAGGGGAGAAGTACTCTTCTTTCTGAGGAGTTTCCTTAGTGGAAAAATGTTGTTGATCCTCCTTTTCTGCTGGAGAATCTGTCTCTGCTGGTTCTTCTTCTTCTTTTTCCTCTTCTTCTTCCTCTTTTTCCTCTTCTTCTTCCTGCAAGGATTCCTTTTCCTGGTTCCCTTTCTTAGTTTCCTCTACAACTTGTTGTTCTGGTTCTGCTGTCACAGGAGCAGAATATTGAGAAACATAGACAGAGATAGGAATATCATCCTCATCATCTTCATCCTCCAAGATGATTGCCCGCCTCTTCTTGATAGGACCAGTCACGGGTTCCTTTCCTTTCCTCTTTGCAGCAGAAGAGTCTGGTCTGGTCTTAACAGGGGTTTGCTCCTTGAATTGCTCCAGCTTCTTGCTGAGTTCTTTCAGACGCATCTTTGTAATCATCCTCAATCCGATGACCATTTGATCAATAGTCTTCACAGAGAGAATGTGGGGAGGCTGAATGTTCAAATGTCTAAAAAGATGAGTGATGAGAGCAGCATAAGGGAGTTTTCCCTTGTCCTTCACCATAGACCTGTACATGTGAAACATGATGGTATGGGGCAAGGAGAAGTTAAGACCGATCTTAATTGCATACACGTTTGGCTTCGAGAGATGGATACATTTGTCTTCGATGTTGATTTCGGTCTGAGACAGTTGATTACTATCTTGTGAAGCAGAGTGTTTGTAGCATTCATCCTTGAGTAAGAGAGACGACCTTCTGCGATTCTGTCTCTTGCAAGTTCCAGAGTTGCATGACTCACAGACACAGAAATTGATTGGAAAGCTCCTCTTTCCACATCAATTACATCCGCCAGAATTTCTGTGTCAACCACATACTCTCTATCTCTCACACTGAAAGAAAAACTATTGGCATCAAGAAAACTGAGGTTGGAATAAAAATAGGCTGTCAATTCAGTATAAGCAACCTCGCTCTCGCACAGAATTTATGAAGTTGAAGTTTCTCAAACTTCTCCCTCAGATTGATGCTCAACAGATCCAGAAAATCAAAATCCACCGTTCGTGGGTTCATCACCCCACGCTTCAGCAATTTCCCATACACTTTCTTGTGTTCCTCCGATCGAAACAATTCATCCCTCTTTCCTCGAAGAGTTGCAGCCACACCCATCCTAGGCTTAAAATGTACAAACATCTTCTCATCATCATCTTTCCCCTCAGGCTGATTTACACTACTAAAGCGAGGGTCACTCGGAAAGTTTGCAAATGTCTTTGCTGCAGTTCCAACAGGAACAATGCCCCATCGCTCTATCACAGTGAGAAAATGTCTCATTTTTATAGCCTTTCTCTTTCAAAAACTCATTAATGAAAATCATTGCAGAACCTCCTTCCTTCAACGTAGAATAGAGCCTATAAACAAATGCATGCTTAAGGGATCTTACAGGTTCAACATCTTCAATGATTTCCTCTGCATGTTGAGGATGACGAACATGTGATCTAGTCAAGGAGGTGCGCTGTTGAGATTGTTGGTGCGTCTGTTCTCTTGGAAAGTCACTTTCTTCTGTGAGATCAAAATGCGTAGGCCCCTCACCAGAGCCTTGTGGTCCCCTGCTCGCTATTCTTGAAGATTTCCTTTGGAAAGACATTGTCGCTTTCTTGGATGGAACTTTCACACTTGTGTCGCAAGAAAGTTAAAAACTTGAGAAGAAGAACTTGAGAAGCGAAATCTCAGAGCGTGAAAAATTTTTGAACTAGGGTTTCTGGGTAAAGTAAAAGGAGAAGGAGAAGGAGTATAAAAGGCAATCGATACGAGGTATCTGAAGCGTCGCAATTAAGAAAAATTAAGAAATTCCTTTTCAAAAAATAACTGCCTTAAACAAATCGATAACCACCCATTTTTTAAAAATTAACTGCCTTAATAAACTCAATTAGAGATAAACAGACAATCTTACCTTTTCGAGACATCAGTTTAAGTGAGTAATTGAACTAAAATTGTAACAACTTACAGTCGTGACGATTGGTATTCCAAGTCTGAATTTTTGAGTCTGATTCTTTGACATGGACTTAGATTCTCGAGTCTCGAACTTCAACAGATCTTCTAGAGATAAAATGTTGAGTCTTGAACGAATAGTCTAAAATAAACTTTTCTCAAGTGGCTTTGTGAAGATGTCGCGTTGATTCTTTGAGTCAATAAATTGTATCAAGACTTCTTTGTTCTGAACATGATCTCTTATAAAATGATGTCGAATCTCAATATGTTTTGCTCTTGAATGTAGGATAGGATTCTTTGCAAGATTGATTGCGTTGGTATTGTCACATTTGATCTCTGTGCAAGAGTCTTCAATACCAAAGTCTCGTAGTTGTTGTTTTATCCATAGTATTTGAGAACAGCAACTTCTAAGTGCTACGTATTCTCGTCAACTGTTGAAGAGCCACAGTACTTTGTTTTCTTGAAAACCAAGATACCGCCTTGTTACCAAGTAATTGACAAGTTCTCAAGTGCTTTTTCTTTCAACTCTACAACCCGCAAGATCTGCGTCTAAATAACCAAGAAGGGTAAAGTCTCCTACTTTGGGATACCATAGACCAATCTTAGCAAGTAGTTGCAACATATTTAATGATACGTTTAGCAAAGCACTTAAATGAGATTCCTTAGGATCCGATTGAAACCTAGCACATATGCAAACACTAAATAATATGTCAAGTCTAGATGCAAGTAAGATAAAGAAGTAAATCAATGATACTCCTGTATAATTTTTGGTCGACTTTCTTCCCCGTTTCGTCTTTGTCTATCTTCAAAGAACTTGACATAGGAATGTCGGTCTTTTTGCAATTCTTCAGACCGAACTTTTTAACAAGTTCTTTTGCATATTTTTCTTGATGAATAAAGATTCATTCTTTTAGTTGTTTCACTTGTAGACCAAGGAAGAAGGATAGTTCACCCATCATACTCATCTCAAATTCATCCCGCATAGACTTAGAAAATTTATTGCACAAAGTCTCATTAGATGATCCGAATATAATGTCATCAACATAAATCTGAACAAGTAGAAAGCTTTTGCCTTCCTTTTTAATAAACAAAGTAGTGTCTACCTTTCCTTTAGAGAAACCACTTTGAATTAAGAAATTACTTAGCCTTTCATACCAAGCTCGAGGAGCTTGTTTTAATCCATATAAAGCTTTCTTCGCCTCCGAATACCGAGTCTGGTTTATTTGAGTCTTCAAATCCAGGAGGTTGTTCCACATAGATTTCTTCTTGAATAAATCCATTCAGGATTGCGCTTTTGACGTCCATTTGAAATAACCTGAAATTCTTATAACATGCAAAAGCAAGAAGTAATCTGATTGCTTCTAACCTTGCTACTGGAGCGTAAGTCTCATCATAGTCTATCCCTTCTTCTTGTGTGTATCCTTTAGCCACGAGTCTTGCTTTGTTTCTTGTCACTTTGCCTTTTTCATCAACTTTGTTCCTGAAAACCCATTTAACTCCAATAATGTATTTACCTTTAGGTTTAGGAGTTAATTCCCAAACGTCGTTAATACCGAATTGTCTCGAGTTCTTCTTGCATTGCTTCAATCCAGCTTTCATCGCCTAAGGCTTCTTCAATGTTTTTGGGTTCTATTTCAGAAATAAGTGCAACGGCACTAGACTCTTCTCGCCTTTTGGATCTTGTACGAATTCCCTCATTAACGTTTCCAATAATGAGTTCTTCGGGATGACTGGACTTGTGCTTCCCGCATTCTTGGATGGTCTCGATAGGTTGTTGATCATTTTCTTGAGTTGATTCTTCATCAACAACTTGTTGTACTACATCTGAATTTTGAACTGCTTTATGGGAGATCGATCTAGCAGAGTCTGGAACAGATTTTGATTCTTCAGTCTGAATTTGCTAAATTTGTGGAGAGTCTTGAAATTTGACGTTCATTGATTCTTCCACAGTCTGAGTCTTCTTGTTGAATACTCTATAGGCTTTTGAAAGAATCCTTCATCTGATTTTTCTTCAAACTTACCAACTCGATCATTTGCATTTTTCAGAATAAAGCATTTACAACCAAATACTTGAAAATAAGAAACAATTGGTTTCTTTTCTTTAAAAATTTCATAAGGGGTTTTCTCAAGAATTGGCCTTAAAAACACTCGTGTATAATATAGCAAGCGTTGAGACAGCTTCAGCCCAAAATCTTGAAGAAATATTACTTTCAATTAAAAGAGTTCTTGCCATTTCTTGTAAAGACATATTCTTCCTTTCCACAACCCCATTCTTTCGTGTGTGTATGGAGAGGAGAATTTGTACCGAAAAACCAGAATCATCACAGAATTTAGTAAAGTCTTAATTTTCAAACTCACCTCCATGGTCTGTACGAATGCTTGAGATAGTGTGACATTTCTCATTCGCACCTTCTTAGCAAACTTTGAAAAGAGAGAGAAAATCTCGACTTACTTGAAAGAAAGTAGACCCAAGTAAATCGTGAATAATCATCCATTATTACTAGGCGTAACCTTTTTCCACCAATGCTTTGTGTTCTAGTAGGTCCAAATAAGTCCATATGCGTAAGTCGGCAGACACGATTAGTGGAAACTTTACTTATTGGTTTGTAAGAGTTTCTAACCCGTTTACCCAAAGACGCATGGTGTGCAAAGATCGACTTTAAGTAATTGAGAATAGGCAATCCTCGAACAAGTTTCTTGAGGAGATCTTGCTGATTTGCTTCATATTGGTA
This sequence comes from Eucalyptus marginata, assembly GCA_014182565.1. Classification (NCBI taxonomy): domain Eukaryota; kingdom Viridiplantae; phylum Streptophyta; class Magnoliopsida; order Myrtales; family Myrtaceae; genus Eucalyptus; species Eucalyptus marginata. Next base: position 18,542,307 of record CM024589.1, on the reverse strand, counting down.
TGGCCAAGTTTTTCGTGCCATAGATTAGCTTCATCTTGTACGATATCAAGCATTGTGATCTTTCATGATTCACATCCGGAAGATAGATATTTCCATGTCTTCGTCTAGTAAAAGATTGAGTAAAGTCTTTACTGATTCCTGAGCACATTCCTTCCTGAAAATTGATCTTGAATCCAGTATCACACAACTGGCTTATGCTAAGCAAGTTATAATTTAATCCTTCAACTAAGGAAACATTCTTGATTTGATTTCCAATCTTTACTTGTTCCACGACCAGTGATTCTTCCTTTGTTGTTACCACCAAAAGAAACTTTTCCTCCATCTATCCGGGTCAAGTTTTATGAAGCAACTTGAGTCTCCCGTCATATGTCTTGAGCAGCCACTATCTAGATACCACTTAATCTTCCTTTGATAGTGACCTGCAATTAAAAAGAATTCAAGCTTTCTTTGGTACCCACATCATCTTGGGTCCGTAAGAGTTAGAGCAATAAACTGTCTTTGCCCAATTCCTTTTAATGTGTCTCCAAACCAAAGGACATTCTTTTTCAAAATGTTATGAGCTTTGACACTTGGAACATTTCAAAGCATTTCGCCAACAAGGTTTTACAAAGACTTTCTGGAAATGATTTTTATAAACAATTCTAGTTGGTCTTTGTTTGATTCTTTCCTTCACCTTTGGGAAATCAATTAGTGGAATAGTTTCGAAGTCATACAAAGACCTAACTTATCAAAGTAGGGTCTTTGTATCGAAAGAATCTTATCCAACTTTTCGTAACCATTTGAAAATCTTTTTGATATATTAGAAATATCATTTTTCAAAAGATTATTTTCTTTGGAAACAGAGTATGAGTTTTCTTTCAAGACAAGAAAGTTCTTTTCAAACTTTTCAAACTTCTCTTTCCAAAGTTTTTCCCGTTGCTTCAATGTAGAATTTTCCTTTTTCAATTGGAGATCCTCTTAAGAGAAGTTTTTAGACTAAAACAAAGTTCATCAATATATTTCGAAACCTTGACAGGAATTTTTAGATTACTAACCTCGAGTTCACCGCCCGAGTCTCAGTATCGTATCAAGGTCCGAGTCCGAATCAGATTTTGCCATCAAACGATATTGGCATAATAATCATCACTCTCTTCACATTCGCATCACCTGTGTCTCTCGCTTTGAGTGCCTTCCTGTATTTCTCAGTCTTTCCTTTTCTCTTCTTTAACAAAGGACAGTTGGGTCTGATGTGTCCCTTTTTCTTGCATTCAAAGCAAGTCACTTCCTTGTTTGAATCATCTTCCTCTGTTGATTTGTTTTGAAACCCTCGTGAGCTTTGTTTCTTCCAATTGAATTTTCTTCCCTTTCGTTCAGCTTTCGAATCTCTTTATCATGAGTGCCGTTCTTCGTCATCTAGATCTTCCTCGAGTCCGTAGCATCGAATAATCATTAGACTTTAAGGCAATAGATTTCTTACCTTTTGAATCTTCTTCTTCGTTGGTGTGCTCTACTTCGTAAGACCGAAGAGTTCCAACCGGCCCGCCTACGAGAGTGGAGCAATCCTCTCGTGTCTCTCTTATTGAGGTTTTTATGTAATTCCAGTCTTTAGAGAGTCCTCGTAGGAGTTTGTTGACCTTCATATGTCCTGAGATTGGATGTCCCTGATATTCAAGACCATTCACAATTTCAGTAAAGCGACTAAACATGTCAGTTATTGATTCTCCTGATCTCATCTTAAAGACTTCATATTGTCCCAAAAGAATATTGATCCTTGTTTCTTTCACTCGATCGGTCCCTTCGTAGGTAATGTGAAGCCTATCCCTGACTTTCTTTTGCTGTATCACAAGAAGATATTCTGTTATACTCGGTAGGGGATAAAGCACAATATAATGAGTAAATGGCTTTAGCGTCAAGAGTCTGTCTCTTGGTTATTTCTTCTTGAGTCATCTGAATAGGACCAGCAACTTCTTTTCCTCTCTCTGATTTTGATGCAGCAGCAGGAATGATTCCTTTATCTACCACTTCCCATTCCAAAGGATCTTTCGATCTTAGGAATGCTTTCATTTTGTTTTTCCATATGCTGTAGTCTTTTCCATCAAAGTATGGAGGTTTGGTATTACTTTGACCTTCAACCAACCCTGTAGGCAACATACTAGCCATAGATCTTTTACTCAGAAGTAAAGACACTTCTTATAAAAGAGTACACAAGCTCTGATACCAATTGTTAGGACTAGAATTAGCACCTAGAGGGAGGTGAATAGGTGACTAAAGCGATTTTAACAATATAATCCGAATAAGAGATTAATGAATTAAAAACAACAATCACTGCAAATGAAAGTAATAAAAGATAAAAGGATTAGGGATAGAGAATCAAGACTCTAGATTTATAGTGGTTCGGCTTATACCAAGCCTACGTCCACTCTCCCGCACGGACAGCCCTTCTGACTGGATTTCACTAAGAATCAAAAAGAGTGTTTACAATCTCACGCCCTTGAATCCTCAGTGTAGAAACTCTACTACACTTCCCCAAGGTCTCACCACACTATGGTCTCTCTTTTGATTACTGTATTGCTCGAAGAATAAGATCACAAAATAACACGGAGATTCAGACTTTGGAATTCTTCTATCTAGCACCCTTCAACAACTTGAGCGTCTCTCTTATACACTTCTTCATGCCTTCATTACCGTTGGCACCTTCCAAAGAAGTTCTTCCAATCAACCCGTTGGACAGAATCAATTTAGAGAGATCTCGAGCTCTTTAAGGTAAGTGTTGATAGCCCATCAATCCCCCGCCGCCCATACAATCGGGATCTTGGTTTCCATAAGTAGAACCTTCCAAATATAAGTTGCGAATCTTAGAGAATCGATATTAATTCGGATATGAATATAAAATCTTGTAGTGCTAATTCCAGTCGAAATATATTCCTTAGCCGTTGAAGTCAAAACTACATATGATAGAATCAGAATAGAAGTTTTAAACTTGACGGTCTGAAAACTGTACATGAGAGTAGACTTTGAAACTTGAGTCTTGTTATCGTCGACTTTGATCTTCGACTTTGCCGTAGAGTTTGCAAGTCTTCGACTAGACCGAGGAAAATGTTTTGTCAACTTCAAAATATCTGAAGAGAATTTATCCAACACACCGCATTCCTAATCTCTCCGACACTACTGTCCCCAAAACTTGTCCGCGACCGAATTCATCATCTCTCTCTCTCCTCGATACCCCTGCCCAATTTCAGTTCAAAGTATCAAATTCGCATAAACGGGAATTGAAAGGGGCAAATAGTAGAGATAAATCGATTTGGCAGGAGACTAAAATCTCATTTTACCATGCCAAATCCAGCAAGACGACAATGCCAAATACCAAATGGACCAAACGCGTAGAATCAGTGAAGATCACCGGTTATGACAACGAGACAACGAAAAAAAATCAGAATAACTTGAAAAGAAGTACTACCCATTTGCGGAAATTCGCTCTTCAAATCAACGAACCTCATGAAGAAGCTTCTCTCCCTTGATTCATGCTACACACGAAGAATGACGGCAAATGGAAGACCACCGACTAAAAGTGGGTCGTGAAGGTGAAGAACATCTGAGAGATTTCTGATGCAATTGCCCAAGAAGGAGAGAACCCCGCAGAGGAAGAAGGAGACAATAGTGTAACTGGGAATTTCCACTATGGTAAATCAAGCCAAAAACTGAATGGGTGCCTCCGGATTGTAGAGAGTGTTTGATTGACTTTGACTCCATTTTTGCACAATGAATTCCTTAAAATTGTTGGGAAAATATTTGACAAACGATTGGGAAGGACAATGAAGTGAAACTTTGAGACATGATATTACTTTTTTTAATGAATTATTTGTCATGTTGTTAATGGTCACCGGCAAATTTTCTCCAAGATACAATAAAGTCTCGATTGAGAATACTAAATAACAATTCTAATATTTCTCCAAGATCTCTCAAGAAAAACAATTGGGAAAGATGACTGGTTTTTTTAGAAAGAAAGTTCAAAAAGACTTGATCTTGATTAATCTTAAAAACCGACATACTTATATTTGTCTTTTGAACAGAGGTAACTCTTTGGAAAATGTTGCAATATGAACGAGTGCATTCTCAAAGATTATCTTGAAAAAGCATAAATAAAATTCGGAATTAAATAAATAATAAATAACCGTTACTCCTTTATTGACAGATGCACTGTTTTAACGAGACGCTATAGTTAATTTTTTATAAAAATAAACCTGAATTTTTCATTAAATAAAAAATAATGATCATTGATTAGTGCCAAATCTCGTCCACGTGCATACTCACACCTTTTCGATGTGGGACAATGCATCTCTCTGTTTGTTTTACAAACTACCAACTGGGTAACTTTAGCTGGTAAAGTTCATCCCTAAGTTTAGAGGATCTCGAACCTCTTATGAATAGTCATTTACTTTACAAACAATTTCGTAGATAAAGTATATGCTAATCCATTAATAAATTCGTTTTGGTTTTTATTCTAGAACATATCAATTTAGATCATATGGTATTTTTCAAATAGTCATAAGACCAGCGAATGTATCTGTGCGAAATGTACTCATCCCTTCCATTTTCATGGATATTGTCAACTTTTCGATGAATGGTACAACTATATGGTATGTAATTAGATTTAATTATAGTCTAGGACAACTATGATAGGCTCAATATATTTCAAACAATGATTATATCGATGGTATAGTTATACTTTGCAGCATTACTAGAGGATCAATGTCACTTAGATAATGCATAAGTAGTATACAAACTATACCCTCATTGGAATGAGTTCGAACCCACTGCTACTAACATGCAACAATCATAATTACGAAGACGAACACCACAGAACTTATCAACAACTAGAGGAACTTACAATGATTTATAGGAAATTGTCTTAGCTAGACTCGGATCCTTTGCCCATACAATTAATCCCAACTTGGTCGCCGCCGTAGGGAAAGACCACCTCCTCAGTGCCGCCGCCACCGTCGTCTCCATCGTGTTCCCTTCCTCATCTAATCCCCCGGTGCTTTTGTAACCCCGCACAATCACATTTATCTCTCTAATCCCCTTGCTTTTACTCTATCTCCCTTCCCTCGAGCTTGTGCTGGCGCGAGCTCGTTGGCCACGATGGAGCGTCATATTCAGATGAGATTTGTGAAAGCCCCACCTCCAAATATGGCCATTTTCATCGGGTCTTGCAAGATCTCAAAAAGTGATGTCAGGTCTCGACGGCATCTCGATAAAAGCGACAAGGCCTCGCCGAGGTCTAGTGGTAGCCAATCATGGTGTGGGTGTTGTGGAAGCGGTGGGGGCCCAAAAAGGAAAAACAAAAACACGTGAAAGAGGGTGGATAAAAATCAGTTCCCAATTTTTAGAATCGACCTTAAAACCTATCATATTTATCTTGTCTGGTTTTAGATTTACCTAAAAATCAATTTCTTTCTTACTTTAAGATAAATTACAATTATGACAAAATAGTATAAGTAACAAAATGGCTCCAAGTAAAACATCGATACAAAAAATATATATAATAATAATAGACAAGTTAAACTCATTTAAGAATAATAAATTATCTTCTTCCAATTTTAGAAAAAGGCTCTAACCAATTTCCGAGTGATTGGGTGGGTGGGTAGGTGGGTCGGGTTTAATACCTAGAACTTGAAATCTACATGCACAGTACCGATTTCAAAAATTTGGAACTAGGAATCGAACTTGTTTCCACTGAAATCGGTAACTAGACCTATTTATATGGGTGGTCTGGTTCAGTTCCGAGATAGGATGAGACCAGTTGCATAGCCCTATGATAGGCAGCTGAGGATCCGCATCTAGTCTTATTTAACTTTGACATTCTGGAGTTTTAAAATATGTATCACCAAGCACATAAATTTTAGCAATTTGTAACATAATTATAACACAATCATAACTATATTAACAGAACGCTCCCGTTTCTATTTCGAAGGATCGAATTGGCTCTAGGTTCAGCAGCCGACTCATCTCTCAACCATGTAGTTTTGGGAGCTACAAATAATTGGACTCGCTACCTCCATAAGGTCCCTCCCATCAAATAAACAAAAAGATAAAAGAGGAAGAAAAGGGCCGGGCCAGAACAGGAAGTGGAATATGTCAACATGGTTGAGAGCACACAAGACCTCCCCAATCACAACGAAGCATGCATGGAGGGACCACGACGAAACATTTCGCAGAATCTTCCTATGGTCACAGCCATCACTGACCAAAACGACCAGAAAAGTATGTATTTGAACTAGTCCTCCTTTGTATCACCATAAATCTCCAAGAAAACATCATCACAACATTAGCACAAGTGAAACTAGCTAAGAGTTTCCATATTTGAGGTAAAAATTTCTCTCTTGAGATTTCAGTCATCTTAATACTGTTAGATTAGGTGTTTGATTTACTTAACTAGTGTTAGCTCAAGACTGTTTCACTTGATCTTTAGGCGAATAAAGTTCTATGTTCACTAAAATCTTTCCATCCAAGCGAAAGGGGAAGAGCGGGTAAGTGGACTAGCCCTTGGCCTCCTTTTAGAAACTCAAAACATCATCATAATGCCATGGTGATAATGGCACTGATATTATTTTTTAATCAGATGACTTTGCACATAAAAAATGTAACTATTACTGCACTTGAGACTCAAAAAAAAATAATAATTCAAGTCACTCAAGTGATCTGACCGAAAGTTTAAAAAAAAAAAAAAAAATCCTTCTTGTTTTGACAGCAATTGATGTGGTTTTAGAGTTTATTCCCTTTTGTTTAAGAAAAAAATAAGTATAAATTTTTTGCTTTCTCAATAAAATCTAATACATCGTCCAAATTTTAAAAATTATGAAAAGAATTATATCACCTACATGCCAACATTTACATATTTTGAAAAATCTCAAGTGTAGCGAGAAAGTCATAGTAGACGTTTTACAAGATTTTAAGAAAAGTAGTAAAAACATTAAAAGTCATTTTATTACGCAGATACTATCTTTCTATTGTTTTTTTTTTTTTATCAGTCCTACTATACGCCTATTCTAACGCTCACTCTCAGAATTTTTGCCATGCCTCCTTGTAGGGCGTGGGAGTCGAAATCCACTCCGAAATTAATTCGTCCCACCCAACCCCCTAAGAAGGTGGGGATTCGAACTCCCACCTCCCCCTTCTATATTGGAAGGGTGGCCACTGGGGTAAACTCCAATGGTTCTATTGTTTTTTACTTCATTTTCTCTTAAAATTGCAATTCAATACAAACCGTGCGATGGTTGGGATGCCATTTAATTTCAGATTCACTCTCTTTGTTTATTTTGCCTAAATGATTTGGAAAACGTTTTCCTAGAACAACTACTTGTATCATTTACAAAAATGAATGAATGAAAGATATTTTCATTGTTCACAAAAATGTTTAGACATAAAGTATTGTCGATAATGAAAATATTTTTTATTGACTAATTATTTCAAGCAATACCATAAGACATTTTTAAGAAAATATTTTTCAAATTATTCATTTTTCATAAAAGAAACGGATCCATAATATTGAAGTTTCATGTATGAGTTAAATAACCTAAATAGTTATTGAGAAATCATAATTTTCTTCTTTCGACTACGGGATTTGGACTGCTAGCTTTCCAAGAGAATTACTAAAAAAAGTCCTAAACCTATTGCAAATGTTCTAATTCAATCATAAACCCCTTTTTTTGGCTATTGCAATCCTAAACCTTTTGCGATAGTGCTAATATAGCACATCTGGCCAACGCTAACGCTTTTTTTCTTTTCTTTTCTTTTCTTTTTCCCTCCACTTAGGACCAGCGACTCTCGCCAACCGAACTCTCGCCGGTCACAGGTGAGGGCCGAGGCGCCCTCACCTGCCTAGTAAGATCTAGCGAGGGCATGCAGCCCCTTGCCCACCCTTGCCAGATCTAAGCAAGGGGCCATGACGCCCTTGCCCAATGCCGATGCCAGCAAGGGAGTCCTGACCCTCGCTAGCCCTAAGTGGAGGGGAAACTATTAAAGAAAAGAAAAGAAAAGGAAAAAGGAAAAAATTATGAAAATTATTATAATACTATTAAAAAAGTCATGTCAACACCCGGTCAAAAAAATTGGTGGATGGATCGAATTGACATAAATGCAAAAAGTTTAAAATTGAATTGGAAAAATATATATTATTGAATTGGCACTATTACAATAAATTTAACACTTTTTTATAATTTTGCCCAAGCTTTCCTGTTCATCAACTCTTCACGAGTGCCTACATTAATAATCCAAAGGCTAAGCATGTTGCCGATGCGAACAGTCAGCTTATTACCTGAAAGTCAAACACTGGAAATAGAAAGAAAAAGGACGACGGTTTTTCACCTAACTCTACTTATTTTTGGCAGAAATAGGAAAATTTTCATATGTAATTTTAATATGAGGAAATAAAGTTATATTCAAAAAACGACCGTATTGACTAAATTGAGAGAGACCACATATGTATAAGGAGCATATAAAACCCATAAACAAATATAATTTAACACATCTCTCACATGCAAGCTGGATTAGAAACAACGTGTAGAACTTGACTAATGAAAATTTGCACACGCAAAATAAATCGGGCCAAAACTTGGCATTAATATCATGTTATAATTTCCAACTCAAAATATTAAACCAATAATTTAAGGGAAGCCATATATATATATATATATAAAGAGTTTATAAACTCGTAAACAATTGATGTGAAATACTTTAACACCAATAATGTTTTTTTATTCTTGGCAAACGACCATATTGTTTATCATATAGACTTCTTGGGTAACATATTTTTAGCTTATTTTCATAATTAGAAGTATAATTAACAATAATCACAGTAATATTATGTTTACTTTCTTACAAGTTTCTACTTCTTGTACAAATTTCACATCTGTGATTGGAAAGCAGGAAAACATTCGTCCCTTTTATCTTGCAATCTTGATAGATAGAATGAGTTAAAACAACAATGTTTTGACGCAAAGAGTTTCCTATTTATTGGATCCACAGGCTCTCCCCTTCCTGCAATCAAGGAGTCTCATTATGCACGTTGCTTCTATTAACTAGCACAGCAACTCGTGCTATGCATGTGTCTCCGTAGGAATTCACATATTACTACAAAATTTTGTAATTCTTATTAGATGTTCTTTATATGTTGTATTATATTGATACATCGCTTTAGATCAGCTTCCAAGCGTAGATTATTGAAATAGGCATATACCTTACAACCAATTTCATGGATAAAGTATACGCTAATCCATGAATAAATTCGTTTTGTGTTCTATCATGATTGCTCTTCAATAACATATCAATATAGATCGTGTGGTATATTTCAAATAGTCATAAGCCCAGCGAATATATCTGTGTGAAGTGCACTCATCCCTTCCAATTTCATTGATATGGTCAACTTTTCAATGAATGCTAGAAATATATGGTATATAATTTGTTTAAGTATAGTATAGGATATCTATGGTAAGCTCAATATATTTTGAACAATGATGATATCGATGGTGTAGTTATACTCCGCAGCAAAACCAAAAGATGCATGTCACATAGATAATATGTAAGTAGTATCCTAACTATATGCTCATTGAAATAAGTTCAAACCCATTGCTACAACTTACCAGTAACAATTACAGTCATGAAGACGAATGCCATGGAACTCCTCGCGACTACAGGAACTCACGACAATTTTTAGGAAGTTGTCTTGGCCGGACTCAGATCCTTTGCCCATACAATCAATCCCAACTCGGTCGCCGCGGTTGGGGAAGACCACCCCCTTAGTGCCGCCGCCGCCATCATATCCACCGTGTTCCCTTCGTCATCTAACCCCCATTGCTTTTGTAACCCCACATTGTCACCTTTATCTCTGTAACCCCATTGCTTTTGCTCTATCTCCCTTGCCTTGAGCAATGGAGCGTCGTATTCAGATGAAATTGTGGAAGCACCTCCTCCAAATCTGGCCATTTTCATCGGGTCTCGCGTCATCTCGAAAGGTGATGCCAGGTCTCGATAGAAGCGACAAGGCCTCACCGATATCTGGTGGTAGCCAATCGTGATGTTGGCACTATGGTGGCGGTGATGGGGAGGGAGGGAGGAGGCCAAAAAGGAAAAACAAAATAAGGACGGGGAAGAGGGTGGGTAAATCTCCTATTAAAATCAATTTCCAATTTTTGGAACTTGAAATCCATCCTATCTTATTGAAATTAACCCTGGAACCTATCTTGTTTGTCTAGTCCGATTCCATAGTCTACCTGGGAACCGGTTTCTTTTTCTTTTTTCATTTAAAAAAAACCAAGAGAAATAACTATTATAGCAATATAGTGTGAGCAACAAAATGACTCAAAGTAACACATCAATACAAAACAATCAGAAATACAAAGCAATAAGAAAGTTAAGCTCATTTAAGTATAATAATCCAAACAGGTTATAGCCGGTTCTTGAGTGGTTGGGTTGGTGGATAGATTCAATGCCCAAAATATAAAACCTACCCGCAAAGTACCGATTTAAAAAATTATACTCTACACAATATCTATGTGATGACATACCTATAAACTAGCATCTGTATTTCCAAAGTCATAGAAAAATACATGAAAATATACTAAAAATATATGTATTTAGGGTTTTGTATGTATTTTCATACCCATAAAATTATCGTGTAAAGTAAATACATCAAAAGGTGGAGAATCACTGTATGAGCATGCAGTCGCCGACCATGCACCGATCAAAGGCCCCACGCACCCGCACACGCCACTTGAGTGCGCGGCTTGTGGAGCACGCGCATGGGCAGCCTCACCCAGCCTGCTTTCCTATCTGAATGGTAGAGGTTCAACCTGTTCCCAGTCCACTCGTATGGTCTAACCAATTGACCAGTCCAGTCAACAGTAAATCAGTTCGGGTGAGGTTAACGGGTTGGACACGGGTCGGGTCGCCAATCGTTGACGTTAGTAAAAAAATCACGAAAAAACGCAAAAACTATACGTTCGTGTTCTAATCTATGGAGGCTCTAATTCCAAAGTTGGATGGTTTTGCACCTCTCTCACCCCCAAAAGCTAGCTCAAAAGGTGAGTTTTCCTTCACACTTATGAACTAATCACCATCTCATTCCACAACCGATATGGGACAACCTTAATAATTTCCCCTCACACATCAGGCCTTGGGTCAAAGGCGCAACAATCCGTAATTCTCCCATGTGACTTTTGAGTCCAAACTTGTCGGTAACTATGCTCTGATACCATATATTAGCAATGAAAATACAATCCCACGATTTCCATAGCTAGAACAAGAACACATATAATCAAGTAAAAAGATTAACGCACCTATTTTGGAATCCATCATTTTTTATGCGGAAAAGTGATGATCCAAGCGCAAATCTTTCTCTTCTATTGCTCGTTGACACCTAATTTTGGAAAAATAAAATTGCATTTTGAACAAAAGGAAAATAAGGGGAAGATCAATATGATTTGTTTATGAATGGAATGTGGAAATTCTGATTAGCAATCTTTGCTCCGGCGAATTTTCAAATCATAATAAATGTGGAAGTAAATTCTCGATCAGAGAAATCAAGTGAATAAAAAAGCAAGGAGTTTGATAAAATGGAAGGAATCATAACATTCGAGGAAAAATCAAACCGATTGCAAGATTTTGCTCCAATTTGCAGACCATAAATTGAGGCAACGAAAAAAGAAAGCTCAAAAATTGCCATGGAAGATGGTGCTCGGAACCACTATAAAAAGGAGACCAAATTTTGTGAAAAGAGGAGAGCGGAGCTCACAAGAAAAAAAAAATGGTGAGAAAACGTAGAGAGGTTCGAGAGACAATCTCTCAGAGAGATAGAGGGGAGAGGCACACACCCTCAAGGATCTCGGACGATGGTGTAGTCTTCTTGACGATGCCCCATGTTCATCATGCTTCATGGATATTGACGACAAGCATAAAGCTAAGTCGAGCTTCTTCTTTTTTTTAAGTTTGATTGTGTGCAATTCCAATTTGCTATTCGCACTAAGGTGATTTTATTTTTTCTTGCCTAGATTAAACTCCTACATCTCCGACGATAATTCCAGCAGCGAGACATCGAAGTGGCCAACGTACCTAAGCGCTGATTGCCATCCAGTGATTTCACTGTGATAAAACCAGGCAATTCAATGCCGAACAAAAGGCCACACAATTCCATATTCCACCATAATTGACAAGAGAGAGACGGCAAGAGAAGGGGGCGTCCACTCAAAAGTTCTCGGAGGAGACTAGCAAATGATCAAATCAAGAACTAGCCATATGCCCACCAACACTGCTGCAATTCCCCTCCTTTAGTTTTATTTTTATTTCTTTCTTTTGCTTATTTTATGTTATATTATTGTGTTTTAAATTTTGTTATTATTGTTTAAGTTAGAATATGGTTTGTCAATGTTAATATTTGTGCATTTTGTATGCATTATCCGTAGGGATTTTGTCTGAAATTAATGTAATTATTAATTTGATCCGAGAGACATCGGATCATTTTTTATTATATTAATTTTGGGCTTTTTTGGTGAAATCTTAATTGTTAAATCACAATAATTATTTAATTTGGTCCGTAGGACTTCGGATCGATTTGTAATTGTTTTGATCTCCTTATTGTGATAATTAGGGTTAGAATAACCGTTAATTTGACCGTGAGACAATAGGTTATTTTTTCGATTATTTTAATCCTTTCTTGCTTTATTTTGTTGATAGTTTAGATTTAATATTTATTTAATAATTAATTATTTAAAAAAATCAAAATTCTCTTTTCGAGCATATAGGTTTAGTAAATCGACATGTAGGATTAGGTTTATGAAATTTTCGTCATCTAGTGATTGTTGCTAAGTTCATTGCTCGTCATTAGAACTGGGTCATTCGATTAAATTGCATATTTAATTGTTGCATTTCTTTAATTTCGAATTTTATGGAAAATACAAAAAATTAGAATAAATTCATTTCATGCTTTAAGATGGATTGCATGCTTGTTCATGTTATATAGTTTAGGTCATATTGCCACGTCATATCATTTCATGTTAAATTAGTAGCATGCATTGCACGACTTTCATTAAATAAGGTGAAAACAAAAATTAAGTGATTGCTTGTTAATTAGAAATCATATCTAGGATTATTGATATGAATTCTGACCTAACAACGCAGTTGCTTTCGTTGCTTTGAGGTAAGTCTTGCATTATTTTATTCGCTTTCTCGGGTGTTAAATTGGTAGTTTGTGCACTCGCATGATCGCCTCACACGTTAGGAAAATGAATTAAAATCAAATCAAGCTGCCTGCAAAAAACATTTTAAAAAAAATAAAAAGAAATGGTACCGAAAGGGCACTAGGATAGTTTAGTGTAACCAAGTCCCCGTACCCTTAGTCTCTGGTTCGTAGGAGTAAAATAAATCTCCCTTTATTTTACTTAGGTGTCTAATCGACCTACCATAAACTGATTAGTGGCGACTCCTAGATAATATTTTGCATGTTTAAAAAGTTTAGACTCAAGTCGCGATTTGGTATGGGCTTGGGAGAGCCCGAGCTAAGTTTAAAAAAACTTAGCAGTCCATTAACTTAGTTTTAGGCGGTGAACCCGAAAAATTAGGTCGCGACATGCTCTATGTATCACTGGCTCAATGAGATGCTCCCATCACCCTTTAGTGCTAGGTAAACGTTTCTTTTTAAGGATAACTGTGTGTGTTAGAGTTAGAAGAGAGACTTGAGTACTATTTATAAAGTTTCCAGACAACTGTGTGTGTTAGAGTTAGAAGAGAGACTTGAGTACTATTTATAAAGTTTCCAGACATACCCTCTCATTACGAGCCAAGCTCAACTCAACCTATACTAGTCAGTTCCATATTAGACTAATTAAAAAACATTTTATCTCACTTTAGACTAACTCCATGAAATGGTAAATTATAATATCAATTAATGTAAATCATATTAAGAAAATTCTTACGAGTGGGTGTATGGTAGGCAGAGATGAATTTGCATCCGTCTTATTTAGTTTAAGATTCCGTAACTTTAACCATGAAACGAACGCGCACACTTGTATTTTCAAGGATTGGATGCTAGAAGAGAGAAGAAAATCCGCAATTGGGGTTGGCTTTTTGGTCAGCAGCTGACTCATCTCTCAACCATCTACTGTAGGGAAACTACAAATGATTGCACTCTTTCACCTCCAAAAGGTCCTCATCGAATCGACAAAAACAAATGAAAAGCAAAAGGCCACTTGAAGCTAAAACGTGTTAGAAGGGGTTGAGCTTTTCGAAAATATACTGGGCCAATACAATCCCTCCAATGACAATGAAGCCATGCATGTGGTACCACGACCAAACATTCTACGGAATCTTTTCATGGCCACGGCCATCGCTTTATATTTGACTGAATGGCCAGAAAAGTTCTTTAGTCCCTTCAAGAAAGTTCGGACAGGAAATATCATCAGAGTTCACCTCTTCTCTCTCCAATGGCAAATGCTCCGGAGAGCCCAATGAAATTGATCAAGGTGTTGTTCGACCACTACGGCCATGACTCCACGATATAGGTCCGCAACGTCCTCCTTGTGGTGGCCACCCTCATTATAGCCATCACCTTCCAGGCCGGGGTCAGACCCCCGGTGGCGTTTGGCAGGACAGCTCCAGTGACCACGTCCCCAAACAGGCCATCTATGCCTCCCAATATGGACTTTTCAACGTGTTCGTGGTGTGCAACACGCTCGCGCTCTCGTCGTCCACCTGCCTCATCATCTCTCTCAACCAGGGCTTCCCGCTCTTCCTTGAGGTCATGGTGGTCACCGTGTCGATGGCTGTCACGTACAGCTCAGCGGTCTTCGCCGTCAATCCCAACTCGCCGAACAGTTCCAGGACTGGTCTTCACCGGCTTGGTGCCGTGTTTGCTGAGGACGCTGATCCAGATGGGCGAGTATTACGTGTGGGCTGTGTCCGAGTGAACTTCATCAAGTAGGAGGTGCAGTTTACTCTCAATTAATTAATTAGTTTGTTTACTTCTAATCTAATCTTCAGCCTCACCTTGCTCTGAGGATCAGGTACGGTGTGATGACTGTGTGGGAATAATTTAATTTTGTCAGAATTAATTTGTTCAATTTGGATCATATCTTGCTTTTAGGCAATTTTGCTTGCTATATGCTTGCGCCAAGTTTTTATTTCTACTTCCTTTTCTTGTAAATGAGAAAATCATCACGATTTTGTAGTTACGATTTAGATGTTTCTTTATCTACTCTATATCATTTTGGATCAACTTCAGAGCATAAACAACAAAAAGTCAGTGCATGGCGACCCTCGAGTCACCGTTACCGATCAAACAATGAAAAGTCAGTGCATTGAGCTCATGGTGTTGCACGAGCGAGCCCTCGGCCTGGTTCACCGCGGGACTGAGGGAGGAGAGAGATAGTTCGACGGTGTAGTGCGGCGATGTGGCGGAAGAAGGCAGCGCAACGTCGGTCGTGATGGCGAGGTGGCTGGTGCACTGGTTATTAGAGAAGAGTGAAGGAATGTGTTTTAGGCCTTTTTAGATGTGTGGGGAAAATAGCTTAAAGGCAAGTGGTATTTTGATCCGATGGGGTAAATTTATCGGGTAAAGATAATCATCAAATCCATAGGATGTCTATCCTATCCTTAAAAGTCATTTAATATACGAACTATTCTTTGGATAAATTATATTTTAATCGATGAATAAATTCGCATTGTACTTTATTATGATTGATCGTGAATACCACAAAGATTTAGATTATGTAGTATATTTTCAATTATTCATAAGACCAACAAAGTATATGTGTGAAGCGCACTCATGCCTTCCGGCTTCATAAATAAACTATTCAATGGATGATAAAATAAAAAAATAAAAAATTGATGATGATGGAGCTCCTTCCTTTAGCGAAGCCTGAGCTTTGTCGAGTTAAATTAGTGAATTACAGAGAATGAGCACTGTCGTGATGTTGAGAGAGCCAGCATAATTGATGAGGATTGTGACTCGACTACAAACATTGAGTTATGATGTAGATTGGCAAGAATATGCGTTTTGAGTTTGAGTGGTTGAAATAAAACTCGACTCGGAATTAATCAGAAAAGTCTGGACTGTTGCCACTATCTTTTGGTGCGTGAAAAAAAACTAGGAAATGAACTTCCGATTGTAGCCAGCAAAAATCTTCAACAGCTTCCCTTCAAGGTTCGGCCAACCCCATCTTTAGGGGCCCACCCATTGTTTGAACATAAATATTTGAAGTTTGTGAGGTTCGTATTTTTTTGCTAAATATTATTGATTTTGGTATAATTTATGGTTGCAAAGTATTCGAACGTGGAAGTAATTGTAACTCTACAATCTGCAATTGATTAGTAAGTTTTATGCGACTAACTCTCTCATGGAGCAGATATTGTCACCCTTGTGTTATTTATTATTATTATTATTATTTTGGTACCCAGGAAACCTCCGTGCGCTGCTTCGCAATGGAGTAAACCCTGGAGGAGCAGTAGAGTCACCACCACAGCACCACCACCCTTGCTGCCCGGGTAAATCACTTGACGACGTCGCGAGTCGAACACAAGACCTCTCCCGAAAGGAACCAATGCTTAACCAATGATGCCGCCACCACGGGTGGTCCCTTGTGTTGTTTATTATTTCTCATTGATTTCTTTAGTAATTTAGGGCGCATTTGGTAACGTTTCTATTCCGGAGAATAATTTTTGCTGAGAAATGATTTTTTATGTTTCTGTTCTCGGAAACAATTTCTGAGCAAAAAAATGCATTTAGTAACTTTCCAACACTTCTATTCCGGGATAGAAATACGTTTGGTAAAATTCTTAATTTTTTTATTTCTTTTAATTTTTTTATTATTTTTTGTGATTTTTTCCTTTTTTTCTTTTCTTTTTCTCTTTGGCCGGTGACCGGCTGGATGTCGTCTAGCGAGCTTGCCGAAGCCTCGCCAAGCCAGCGAGGGCCGGCGAGCTCGCCGGAGGCTCGCTTGGCCCTCGTGAGGCTCGGCCTCACCAGATTTGGGCAAGGCCGAGCCTCATCGGTGGCTCCGGTGAGCACCGCGAGGCTCGCCTTGCCAGATTTGTGCGAGGCCGAGCCTTACCGGTGCCCAAGCAAGCCTCGCTAGGCCACCGATGAGGCTCGACCTCGTCGCCTAGGCGGCACGAGGTCGAGCCTCGCATCGGCCGGCGAGGCTCGGCCTCACCTTGCCTAGGCAAGCTCGAGCTCACCCCAATCCCGGTGAGGCCGAGCTCACCTAGCCACCCGAGGCTTGGCCTCACCGGGCCACCGCTAGGCGACGCCGACTTGGTGGTGGCCCGGTGAGGCCGAGCCTCGTTGGTGGTCGGGCGAGCTCGGCCTCACCAGATCCGGGCCAGGTTGACCTCGCCCAACCTAGGCGAGGCCGGGCCTCATCGTGGCTTTGCATCTTCGAGGACTGGCGACGCTCCTAAGAGGTCGTCGGCTCTCATCTAGCCAGTTGCCGGCGCCGGCCATTGCCAAGGTTGACGACCAGCCGAAAGGAAAAAGAAGAAGAAAAGAAAGAGAAGAAGAAAAAAGAAGAGAGAGAAAAATAGATTCTAGAAATTATTCCCGGGAATAAGAAACTACTTTCTTGTAGTTCTTATTTATGTTTCAAATTTATTCTCGGAAACAAAAAAAATAATTTTTTTGTTCCCGGAAACAAAAGTTTTACCAAACAAGTTTCTATTCTTTTTTCGTTCCCTGGAATAAAAGAACAAAAAAAGTTGTTCGAGGAACAGAAATAGATTTTAAAAATAGACCCCTAATATCTCATGTTTAACTTCAATGGCAAGATCCATTGGCTTTCGCATTATGTTGCAATAAGATCCAACAAAAGGACTATGCATTAAAAAAAAAAAAAAAAAAAAAAGACCTGCGTTGAATTCGTGCACATTGGCGTTTGGCCAACGGATCGTTCTTCTGGTCATTAAATGGCTTTTTAATCCATCAGAAATTAACAAATGAGAAAAATTTCACAAAACTCTTGAAGTAGAGCATTTTTCTCAAAGTACCTCTTGATTGGTGTCTGTCTCAAAGTTGCCCATGATATTGACGACGTGGATTTCAGCTTAATTAGATCTTAATAAAAACCTTAATTTTTCCACCTCAGTTTTCTTTCGTTCTTTGTCTTATTGTTTGTTCCTTGCTAACTCCATCAATAGAGGTGCTAGAGCTCAAATTAGATTCGCACAACCTCGGAGTGGAGACGCGCGACCTCCGATCATGACCCCAAATTTGAGGTTGCAATTGGTTCTATAGAGTTTTGAGGATGGCTGAGTGAAGATGGTGGCCAATAAAAATGCCTTCTTGAAGTTTGAAAAATTGGAACAAAAAATAAGGGTCCTGGACAAGGTCGCGGGAGATTTTTTTGACAACTACCGACCATCGTGGAGGGGTTTCTAGAGGTCGTGGCGCGGCGTTGTAGGCCTCGGTGGCGATAGGTGAGGCTCGGTGAAGCTGTGGCCAAGAGAGGCCGTGTAAAGAAGATTATGAACATTGATGAGGCGTGTGAGCTTGACAATCAATCTGGGTCCCTACGTGTGAAAAAGTTTAACCCAAAAGCCTAAAGTAATAGGTAGAGGTGACCAAATGTGTATAAAAAGAGTATAAAACTCATAGATGAATGTTGTGAAATACTTTCAATACCCTCTCTCTCTCTCTCTCTCTTTGAGGGACTAACATGTGGGGCCGTGTTGCGACCTACCTCTGGGGGAGGGAATAGGTTTAGGGTTATTGTCTAAAAGACGGGCCTACGACCCATGATTGGGCACGAATTCTTCCAAGCCCATACCTCGCACGACATTCAGTGTTCAAATTGACAGTATGAAAATTTTCTAAAGAAAAAGTCGCCATTAACCTATTGAGGTCGGCTAAAAACTAAGTGAGACATGGGAATATAGCCCACTTTCTACGCAACCAAAGAATATAGGATCGGCAATTTGATTACACTAATTAACCAGTTAATGCTCTTTCGGTACCTAATTTTGTTCATTTTAAAAAATGATTTTTGTTAGGTAGTTGGATTAATTTTAGACCATCCACTAATATATGAGATGATCATGCAGGTACACAATCATTAATGTAATAACTGGCAACCAAGAAACCATCAAATAAATTACATGGGAAAATAAGCATCCAATACTAAGAGATAAATAAATGCTAATCCTAACTAGACTAAAAGGGAAGGCAAAATCAACATGTCAATATTGGGTAATCAATGACATTTGTCTTTAAGGACAATTGAAATTTTAAGGTAAAACCCTAAAGGCTTGGTCAACTTTGAGTATAATTCTAAATTGAAAGACTTTTACTTTTCAGGAGAAAATAACTCAAAAGATTAATTTTAACTTTTTTTGAGAATTTTTAATTTTCAATTTTTTTTAGAATTTTTTTAGAATTTTTGGAAAAATTGAATTTCTGAATTTTTCAAAAAAATATGTGGATTTTATAATCTTTTTGAATTTTTTTATTTTTCTAATTACTAATGAAATTTTCAAACATTTTCCGAATCTTGAAAGTTTCTAAAATTTTTGAATTTTTCTTGATTTTTGAATTTTTTGAATTTTTTTAAGTTTTTCGAATTTTTTAATAGTGGAAATTTTTGTATTATTATTTTTTGAAAATTTTTGAATTTTTGAAAAATTTTAAAAATTTTTAATGTTTAATATTATTATATTCAAAAAAATGGGTTCGAACCAAGGAAACCCAATCCGACTCGCTAGCCCGATCCAATTACCCGTATTTAACCTAAAATGAACAAAACTCATTTCATAAAACTTTTTTGTTTTTATATTAATATTAATATTTAATTCTTTTTTTTCATGTTTCTTTTTCTTTTAATCATAGTCTTCTTCTTCTTCGTGCGTTCTCAGGACGCCCGAAGCTTCCATTAAACCCAGAAGTTCCCATGAGTTCAACCCCAACCTCAAAACGCCAAAACCATGATCTTGATGTATATGTATATTAATTCCATCCCGATCCGAGAACAGCGCGCACCACTATCCAACAATCCCGAATACATATAAAACGCAAAACGCAAGATGGACGTGAGGCGCGACATACCACAAGTTCGGATCTCGGCAAAACGTGCACGAAAATGGAGAAAATGAAGGCAAATGTTACTCTTTGAAAATAAAACAGACATTCCTAAAGTCCATCCAGCCCACACGCTCAAAGTGGCTTATGGATTGATGTTATCTCTCTTTACATTACTCTTCGTTTGTTTGTTTGTTTGTTTGTTTGTTTTTTTTTTCTATTTTCTATTCTTTATTTAATTTTCCCTTCCCTAGGCGTGGTTTCCTTCCTCACTGAAGCTCTCCTTTTCTACGTTCTCTTCTTTGCCGAGAACAACATTGACCAGATCTCTCTTGAAGAAAGGCCACCGTTCAAACTCGCCAACCACTACCCACGATCAAGGAGATAAGGCTTCACGCAAGACGACCTCAGTAACTAGCGATCAAAACGATGATACAAGATCTTCGGATATGGTAAAGGCAGTGGATGTTTTACCAGAAGCGCCTCAAGGGCATTTTATCAAACGCCTAGGGTGCGTCGGCTCAAGGCAGCCACGGACAAGAATAAGACCCGAAACTAGACCAAAGCTCCACGAGATCGGCAGGGAATGCTCAACATCAACAAGGGACAGCATAAGCAAACTCGAAATGTACGCCCCGACTCAGTAAACCACGCGAAAAATGTAAGAGAGCAGGACAAAAGCAGGGCATAAAAAGGGTCGGCGGAGGGTCCCTATCGGCTCGGGGGTGGTGAACGGTGGGCGAGATCGATAGATTGGACCACATCCGGTCGCCTCGCACCTCCCCGAGCCGGGATCCTTAGCAAATCGACGCGGGTTGCACCGAAAACCGGGAAACTCACCGGAAGAACTTGAAATCGAGGAAAGGGAAGCTGTGGCTAGTGGTTCCGGTTAGGAGGCGCAAGCTCGCGTCGGGGATGGCCGAGCGATTCTCGGCTGAGGTGGATTCCGGGTCTCCCTCTTCCCGGTCACTCTCCGTTTCTCCCCCTCTCGCTCCCTCAAGCTCTCTCGCCCAACGAACCTCTCTCTCTCTCTCTCTCTCTCTCTCTCTGCCCCCTCTGTTAGGACTAGAATTAGCACCTAGAGGGGGGTGAATAGGTGATTAAAGCGATTTTAACAATCAAATCCGAATATGAATTTAATGAATTAAAAACAGTAATCGCAGCAATTGAAAATGATGAAAGATAAAAGGATAAGGGATAGAGAATCAAGACTCTAGATTTATAGTGGTTCGGCTTATATCAAGCCTACGTCCACTCTCCCGCACGGACAGCCCTTCTGGCTGGATTTCACTAAGAATCAAAAGAGTTACAGTCTCACGCTCTTGAGTCCACAATGTAGAACTTCTACTACACTTCCTCAAGGTCTCACAACTCTATGATCACTCTTTTGATTACATGTATTGTTCGAAGAATAAGATCACAATCGAAATATGGAGGTTCGAGACTTTGGAATTCTTCTATCCAAGACACTTCAACAACTCGAGCGTCTCTCTTTATACGCTTCTTCATGCCTTCATTACCGTTGGCACCTTCCAAAGAAGTTCTTCCAATCAACCCGTTGGACAGAATCAATTTGGAGAGATCTCGAGCTCTTTAAGGTAAGTGTAGATAGCCCATCAATCCCGCTCGCCCATACAATCGGGATCTTGGTTTCCATAAGTTGAACTTTCCAAATAAGTTGCGAATCTTAGAGAATCTATATCAATTCGGATACGAATGTAAGATTGTGTAGTGCTGAATCCAAATCGAAAGATAATCCTCGACCATAAAGACCATATAGAATCGAATAGAAACTTTTATCTTGTCGGTCCGGAAACGTCCATGAGAGTAGACTTTGAAACTTGAGTCTTGTTGACATCGGACTTTGATCTTCGAGACTTTGCCGTAGAGTCCGCAAGTCTTGACCAGCGAGAGAAATGTTTTGTCAACTTCAAAACTTCTTAGGAGAATTTATCCAACAATCTCCCCCTTTTTGATGGTGACAAAACTTTCCTGCAGATTTGAACATTATTGCCCTGCAAAACAATTTTTAAGCTTGCAAAGATATCATTAGAATAAGAATAGTATAAGATGTCCCGTACGCGGATGTCCCGTACACGGACTTACCTGCATTACGATCGCATCCACGAAACCTTATTAGTCAATGCGAGACTTTATTATCTATATCTAATTTATCAACTTAAGGTAATGCAGTAGTAAGCAATCATTCAAAAAACTCAAGATAAAGTCAAAATATCAATCACAAACAAAATCCAAAATAAAATCCAAAAATAGAAATGAAAGTTTAAGGTTTGGGTTTGAATAGAGTGAAAATCTGCCTGCAAAGTCTTCTCCCCCTTTTTGTCAGCATTAAAAGTAAGAAAATCAAGGAGCACGAGGAACGCGAACAAGTTGAAAGTCCTCCATAGACTTGGAGTGCCTTCCAACTTCCTTAAGTCTTCTTGAAGTTCGCCGATAGCGTTCCTTTTGTGTGTCTTGAACCTTACTTTGAACATCTTTCGCCCGATCATGTAAGGAGATGAACATAGCATGCTTCTCATTCTCGGGATAGTCCGAAAGTCACACCCCATAGCATAGATTTGGCCTTTGAGCTCCAATATGATGTCAAGCAACCTTCGAAATCTCCCGAATTGTCGGTGCCCCGTGTGCTTGCGTCAACTTGGTCCGATGGTGGAGTCAAGCCGGTGTGAATGTCAGAAGGAAGATTAATGTTCGGAGATGAAGCCTCTCCCTCAGGATGATGAGCAGCATAAACATCTTCAACATAAGGTGGCGATCTGCTCACACTTGCACTTGTAAATGTCAGGTTAAGAGGAGTGCTTTCTCTTTGGATATCTCCCCCTGTTTCCATGCCTTTTGGAGGGGAGAAGAACTCTTCTTTCTGAGGAGTTTCCTCAGTGACAAGATTGTTCCGATCCTCCTTTTCGCCTGGAGAATCTGTCTTTGCTTGTGAGTCTCGCTGGTTCATGCCGAGAGTCTCTGTTCGACCGACTCATCCTCTTCATCT
Organism: Eucalyptus marginata; assembly: GCA_014182565.1. Lineage (NCBI taxonomy): Eukaryota > Viridiplantae > Streptophyta > Magnoliopsida > Myrtales > Myrtaceae > Eucalyptus > Eucalyptus marginata. The sequence continues at coordinate 18,519,268 of CM024589.1, read as the reverse complement.
TTCTCTTCCTCTTTCTCTTCTTTCTCTTTCTCTTCCTCTTCCTCTTTCGTTCTTCCTCTTTTTCTTTCTCTTTCTCTTCTTCTTCTGTTCTTTCTCTTCTTCTTTCTCTCGTCTCTTTCTCTCTTCTTTTTCTCTGTCTCTTCTTCCTTTTGCAAGGATTCCTCTTCCGGTTTCCTTTCTCAGTTTCTTCTGCAAACTCTTGTTCTGGAACAGCTGATACAGAGCAGAATACTGAGAGACAAAGGCTGAGATGGGCATATCATCCTCATCATCTTCATCTTCCAAGATGATTGCCCGCCTTTTCTTGATAGGACCAGTGACAGGTTCCTTTCCTTTCCTTTTTGCCGCAGAAGAGTCTGGTTTGATTTTCACAGGGGTCTTTTCTTTGAACTGCTCCAGCTTCTTGCTGAGCTCTTTCAGACGCATCTTTGTTATCATCCTCAGTCCGATGACCATTCGACCAATAGTCTTCACGTATAGAATGTGGGGAGGCTGAATGTTCGATGTCCGAAAAGTCTTGTAATGAGAGCAAGATAAGGGAGTTGTCCCTTGTCTTTTGCCATCGACTGTACATGTGAAACATGATAGTGTGTGGCGAGAGAAATTAATGCCCACCTTGATTGCAAACATCAACTTTGCCCTCGAGATGGATACATCTGTCTTTGAAGTTGATTTTGGTCTAAGACAGTTGATCACAATCTTGTGAAGCAGAATATTTGTTGCATTCATTCTGGAGTAGGATAGGCGACCTTCAGCAATTCGGTCTCTTGCAAGCTCCATGGTTGCATGACTCACAGACACAGAGATTGATTGGAAAGCACCTCTTTCCACACCAATTACGTCGCGAGTGTCAGTATCAACAACATATTCTCTATCTCGCACGCTAAATGAAAAGTGTTCGCATCAAGGAAGCTGAGATTAGAGTAGAAATATGCGGTCAATTCAGAATGAGCCACATCACACTCAGTGCAAAACTTGTGCAGTTGAAGTTTCTCAAACTTCTCTCTGAGATTAATGCTCAGCAAATCTAGAAAATCAAAGTCCACAGTTCGTGGATTTATCACCCCTCGCTTCAGCAGTTTCTCATACTTCTTCCTGTGTCCATCAGAACGAAATAGTTCATCCTTCTTTCCTCGAAGGTTTGCAGCCACACCCATCCACGGTTTAAAATGCAGATACATTTTCTCATCATCATCCTTTCCCTCTGGTTGATTAAAACTACCAAACCTAGGGTCACTAGGAAAGTTTGCAAAAACTCTTGCTGCTGTTCCCTCAGGAACAACGCCTGATCTTTCCATTACGGTGAGAAAGTGCGTCTCATTTCTATAACCTTTTTCCTTTAGAAATTCATCGATAAAGGTCATCGCAGACCCTCCTTCCTTCAATGCAGAGTAAAGCCTATAAACAAAAGCAAGCTTGAGTGATCTTACTGGTTCAACATTTTCAAGCACTTTTTCTGCTTGTTGAGGGCGACTATCATGAGGTCTAGTTGAGGAGGAACGCTGTTGAGATCGTTGAGGAGACCGTCCCGTTGGAAAGTCGCTTTCTTCGTAAGATCGAAGTGCGTAGGCCCCTCTCCAGAGCCCTGTGGTCCCCTGCTTGCAAGCCTTGATGATTTTCTTTGGTGAGACATTGTCGCTGTCTTTGGAGAAACTTTCTCACTTGTGTCGCAAGAAAGTTAAAAACTTGAGCAGTAGAAATCGAGGAGAGAATTTCCAGAGAGTGAAAAGCTTTGAACTAGGGTTTCTGGGTAAAGTATAAAACGAAGAAGACGAAGACGTATAAAAGGAAATCGAATCGTGGTAACTGAATCGTCGCAATATAAATTCCTTTTTGAAAAATAATTGCCTTAATAAATTGATAACCACCCTTTGTAAAATAAACTGCCTTAATAAACATGATTATCCATAAATAAACAGCAAACTTACCTTTTCGAGATAAAAATTTAAGTAAATGTACTTACGTCGTGTCGATTGGTATTCTCGCCTATACCCTTTTGAGTCTCGATACTCCGTCGACTTTAAGATTCTCGAGTCCGAGCTTCAAAGCAATCTTCAAGAGATACAATATTGAGTCTTGAGCGAATAGACTCAAATAAGCTTTTCTCCAATGGCTTTGTGAAGATGTCTGCCAGTTGATTCTTCGAGTCAATGAATTGTATCAAGACTTCTTTGTTCTGAACATGATCTCTTATAAAATGATGCCGAATCTCAATATGTTTGGCTCTTGAATGTAGGATAGGATTCTTTGTAAGATTGATTGCGCTAGTATTGTCACATTCGATCTACGTGCAAGAGTCTTCAATACCAAAGTCTCGTAGTTGTTGTTTTATCCAAAGTATTTGAGAACAAAGAACTTCCAAGTGCTACGTATTCTGCTTCAGCTGTTGAAAGAGCCACAGTACTTTGTTTTCTTGAAAACCAAGATACCACCCTGTTACCAAGTAATTGACAAGTTCCTGAGGTGCTTTTTCTTTCAACTCTACAACCTGCAAGATCTGCGTCTGAATAACCAAGAAGGGTAAAGTCTCCTTCTTTAGGATACCATAGACCAATCTTAGCGGTAGTTGCAACGTATTTAATGATACGTTTAGCAGCACTTAAATGTGATTCCTTAGGATCTGATTGAAATCTAGCACATATGCAAACACTAAATAATATGTCGTCTAGATGCAGTAAGATAAAGAAGTGAACCAATGATACTCCCGTATAATTTTTGGTCGACTTTCTCCCCTCGTTTCGTCTTTGTCTATCTTCAAAGCACTTGACATTGGTATGTCAGTCTTTTTGCAATTCTCCAGACCGAACTTTTTAACAAGTTATTTTGCATATTTCTCTTGATGAATAAAGATTCCTTCTTTAAGTTGCTTCACTTGTAGACCAAGGAAGAAGGATAGTTCACCCATCATGCTCATCTCAAATTCATCCTGCATAGACTTAGAAAATTTCTTGCACAAAGTCTCATTAGATGATCCGAATATAATGTCATCAACATAAATCTGAACGAGTAGAAAGCTTTTGCCTTCCTTTTTAACAAAAAGAGTAGTGTCTACCTTTCCTTTAGAGAAACCACTTTGAATTAAAAAATTACTTAACCTTTCATACCAAGCTCGAGGAGCTTGTTTTAATCCATATAAAGCTTTCTTGCCCGAACACCGAGTCGGTTTCTTTGAGTCTTCAAATCCAAGCGGTTGTTCCACATAGACTTCTTCTTGAATAAATCCATTTAGGAATGCGCTTTTGACGTCCATTTGAAATAACCTGAAATTCTTATAACATGCAAAAGCAAGTAGTAATCGATTGCTTCTAACCTTGCTACCGGAGCATAAGTCTCATCATAGTCTGTCCCTTCTTCTTGCGTGTATCCTTTAGCCACGAGTCTTGCTTTGTTTCTTGTTACTTTGCCTTTTCATCAACTTTGTTCCCGAAAACCCATTTAGTTCCAATAATGATTTACCTTTTGGTTTAGGAGTTAATTCCCAAACTTCATTGATACCGAATTGTCCGAGCTCTTCTTGCATTGCTTCAATCCAGCTTTCATCGCCTAAGGCTTCTTCAATGTTTTTGGGTTCTATTTCAGAAATAAGTGCAACCGCACTAGACTCTTCTCGCCTTTTTGATCTTGTACGAATTCCCTCATTAATGTTCCCAATAATGAGTTCTTCGGGATGACTGGACTTGTGTTTCGATTCTTGGATAGTCTCGATGGGTTGTTGATCATTTTCTTGAGTTGAATCTCCATCGACAACTTGTTGTATTGCATCCGGATTTTGACTGCTTTATGGGAGATAGATCTAGCGTGTGCGGAATGTAATCGATTCTTCGCCCGTATTGGCTGAACTTGTGGAGAGTCTTGAAATTTGACGTTCATTGATTCTTCCACGATCCGAGTATTCTTGTTGAATACTGTAGGCTTTGCTCAGTTGAGTAACCAAGAAAGAATCCTTCATCCGATTTTTCTTCAAACTTACCAACTCGATCATTTGCATTCTTCGAGAATAAAGCATTTACAACCAAATACTTGAAAATAAGAAACAGTTGGTTTCTTTTCTTTGAAAATTTCATAAGGAGTTTTCTCAAGAATTGGTCTTAAAAATACTGTTAATAATATAACAAGCGGTTGAAACAACTTCACCCAAAACCTTGAAGAAATATTACTTTCAATTAAAAGAGTTCTTGCCATTTCTTGTAAAGACCTATTCTTCCTTTCCACAACCCCATTACGTTCGGTGTGTATGGAGAGGAGAATTTGTGCTGAAGACCGTAATCATCACGTAATTTAATAAAGTCTTGATTTTCAAACTCACCTCCATGGTACGTACGAATACTTGAGATAGTGTAACCTTTCTCATTCTCGCACCTTCTTAGCAAACTTTGAAAAGAGAGAGAAAGTTTCAGACTTACTTGAAAGAAAGTAGACCCAAGTAAATCGTGAATAATCATCCACTATTACTAGGCGTAACCTTTTTCCACCAATGCTTCGCGTTCTAGTAGGTCCAAATAAGTCCATATGCGTAAGTTGCAGTACACAATTAGTAGAAACTTTACTTATTGGTTTGTAAGAGTTTCTAACCTGTTTACCCAGTACGCATGGTGTGCATAGATCAGACTTTGAATAATTGAGAACAGGCAATCCTCGAACAAGTTTCTTGGAAGAGATCTTGCTGATTTGCTTCATATTGATATGGCCAAGTTTTCGTGCAATAGATTAGCTTCATCTTGTACCGATATCAAGCACCGTGATCTTTCATGATTTACATCCGTAAGATAGATATTTCCATGTCTTCGTCCGCAAAGGATTGAGTAGAGTCTTTACCGATTCCCGAACACTTTCTTTCCCGGAAATTTATCTTGAATCTGAGTATCACACAACCGGCTTATGCTAAGCAAGTTGTAATTTAGTCCTTCAACTAAGGAAACATTCTTGATTGAAAGACTTCCAATCTTGACTGTTCCACGACCAATGATTCTTCCTTTGTTGTTACCTCCAAAGGAAACTTTTCCTCCGTCTTTTCGGGGTCAAGTGTTATGAAGCAACTTGAATCTCCCGTCATATGTCTTGAGCAGCCACTATCTAGATACCATTTAATCTTCTTTTTGATAGTGACCGCAATTAAAAAGAATTCAAACTTTCTTTGGTACCCACATCATCTTGGGTCCAGGAAGAGTTAGAGCAATAAACAGTCTTTGCCCAATTCCTTTTAACAGGTCTCCAAACCAAAGGACATTCTTTCTCAAAATGTTCGAGCTTTGACACTTGGAACATTTCAAAGCATTTGCCAACAGGTTTTACAAAGACTTTCTGAAAATGATTTTTATAAGCAATTCCGGTTGGTCTTTGTTTGATTCTTTCCTTCACCTTTGGAAAATCAATTAGAGGAATAGTTTCAGAAGTCATACCAAGACCTAACTTATCAAAGTAGGGTCTTTGTATCGAAAGAATCTTATCAAACTTTTCAGAACCATTTGAAAATCTCTTTGATATATTAGAAATATCAATTTTCAAAAGATTGTTTTCTTTGGAAACAGAGTCCGAGTTTTCTTTCAAGACAAGTAAAGTTGTTTTCTAACTTTTCAAACTTTTCTTTCCAAAGTTTTTTCTGTTGCTTCAATGTAGAATTTTCCTTTTTCAATTCGGAGATCCTCTTAAGAGAAGTTTTAGACTAAGACAAAGTTCATCAATGTATTTCGAAACTTTGATAGGAATTCTCGAGATTACTAACCTCGAGTTCACCGTTCGAGTCCGTATCGAATCGTGGTCTCGAGTCCGAATCGATTTTGCCATTAGACATATATTGGCATAGTCGTCATCACTTTCTTCACATTCGTATCACTGTGTCTCTCGCTTTGAGTGCTTTTCGTATTTCTCGGTCTTTCCTTTTCTCTTCTTTAACGAGAGGACGGTTGGGTCCGATGTGTCCCTTTTTCTTGCATTCAAAGCAAGTCACTTCTTTGTTAGAATCATCTTCCTCTCGTTGATTTGTTCTCAAACCTTTGTGAGCTCTGTTTCTTCCGGTTGAATTTTCTTCCTTTTCTATTCAACTTTCGAATCTCTTTATCATAAGTGCCAGCTCTTCATCATCTAGATCTTCTTCGAGTAATCGTAGCATCGAATAGTCATTAGACTTTAAGGCAATTGATTTCTTACCTTTTGAATCTTCCTCTTCGTTGGTTTGCTCTACTTCATAAGATTGAAGAGTCCCAACCAATTCATCTACGAGAGAGTGGAGCAATCCTCCCGTGTCTCTCTTATTGAGGTTTTTATGTGATTCCGTCTTTAGAGAGTCCTCGTAGGAGTTTGTTGACCTTCATATGTCCCGAGATTGGATGTCCCCGATATTCAAGACCATTCACAATTTCAAGTAAAAGCGACTAAACATGTCGGTTATTGATTCTCCCGATCTCATCTTAAAGACTTCATATTGTCCCAAAAGAATGTTGATCCTTGTCTCTTTCACTCGACCTGTTCCTTCATAGGTAATGTGAAGCCTATCCCAGACTTCTTTTGCTGTATCACAAGAAGATATTCTGTTATACTCGCGGCCAGGAGATAAAGCACAATATAAGGAGTAAATGGCTTTAGCGTCAAGAGTCCTGTCTCTTGGTGATTTCTTCTTGAGTCATTTGAGTGGGATCAGCAACTTCTTTTCCTCTCTCGATCCCGATGCCGCAGCAGAATGATTCCTTTGTCTACCACTTCCCATTCCAAAGGATCTTTCGATCTTAGGAATGCTTTCATCTTGTTCTTCCATATGTGTAGTCTTTTCCATCAAAGTATGGAGGTCTGGTATTGCTTTGACCTTCGACCAACCCTGTAGGTAACATACTAGCCATAAATCTTTTACTCAGAAGTAAAGACACTTCTTATAAACGAGTACACAAGCTCTGATACCAATTGTTAGGACTAGAATTAGCACCTAGAGGGGGGTGAATAGGTGATTAAAGCGATTTTAACAATCAAATCCGAATATGAATTTAATGAATTAAAAACAGTAATCGCAGCAATTGAAAATGATGAAAGATAAAAGGATAAGGGATAGAGAATCAAGACTCTAGATTTATAGTGGTTCGGCTTATATCAAGCCTACGTCCACTCTCCCGCACGGACAGCCCTTCTGGCTGGATTTCACTAAGAATCAAAAAGAGTTACGAGTCTCACGCTCTTGAGTCCACAATGTAGAACTTCTACTACACTTCCTCAAGGTCTCACAACTCTATGATCACTCTTTTGATTACATGTATTGTTCGAAGAATAAGATCACAATCGAAATATGGAGGTTCGGACTTTGGAATTCTTCTATCCAAGACACTTCAACAACTCGAGCGTCTCTCTTTATACGCTTCTTCATGCCTTCATTACCGTTGGCACCTTCCAAAGAAGTTCTTCCAATCAACCCGTTGGACAGAATCAATTTGGAGAGATCTCGAGCTCTTTAAGGTAAGTGTAGATAGCCCATCAATCCCGCCGCCCATACAATCGGGATCTTGGTTTCCATAAGTTGAACTTTCCAAATAAGTTGCGAATCTTAGAGAATCTATATCAATTCGGATACGAATGTAAGATTGTGTAGTGCTGAATCCAGTCGAAAGATAATCCTCAGCCATAAAGACCATATAGAATCAGAATAGAAACTTTTATCTTGTCGGTCTGGAAATTGTCCATGAGAGTAGACTTTGAAACTTGAGTCTTGTTGACATCAGACTTTGATCTTCAGACTTTGCCGCAGAGTCCGCAAGTCTTCGACTGGAGCGAGAGAAATGTTTTGTCAACTTCAAAACTTCTGAGGAGAATTTATCCAACACCCTCCACTCTCACCAAAGACCTCTCCCCCTTTTAAGCCCGCCTGGCAGGCGCACATGGCCCCTGCCACCGCCAGCTTTGGTCGTCGCTTCCGTTCTACCTCTTTACCTCCTCTCTCCCTTTTTGCGGACCGCGTGCAATGCGCGAGGGAGAAGGAGGAGGGAAGAGGCACGTGGGCCGGGCCATGGACCAAGGGGGAAAATGGGCTGGCCCCAAACGGGAAAGAGCAAGGAGGGAAAAGAAAGAAGGCCGGGCCGGCTTACCCTCGGCCCGTCTCGCTTTCTTTTTTTTTTTCGATTTTTTCGATTTTTAAAATTTTAATAGTGATAGTAATGAAAATGCACCTACTGTCTACATGCAATGCATTTTAATGAAAACATACGCGATGAACATTATTTATTTTACTTTTCTTTTAATTAACTAATTTTTTAATTTAATTTTTAATTTCTTTAAAAAATTAGATTTCCTTTTTAATTAATACTAGTGATGCTAATGCTCCCAATATCTATATGTGATGCAAAAATTAATCCATAATTTTCTACATGATAAATCCCTTAATCAAATGATCAAAATTTAGATGTCAATTGTACATGCGAAATAAGTTTAAGGCATGACTTGACTCTAATACCGTATTAAGAATATGCCGAAGAAATAATTGTGTTATTTCCGCATGCTCCATAAGGCTATAGAAGATGACTAAGTTAACAATATATTACAATATTGATTTACAATCAATTAGAATTGATAAATGATATGAGTAATCGAATGAGATATACACAATCTTGAGAGATATGAAGAATTAAGGGAGATTTGCAAAATCAAGAGAGATATCTAGAATTTCCTAGTTATCAGAAGTAGAACAAAGGACGAGGGATTGTGATACAAAAGATCATCCATGCTGTCGTTCCTTCTCTTTCATCATTAAGGGCCTACATTTGTGCATCCACATTATTATTATGGGGACCAAAAGTGCAAGTGAAATCACTAAAAGACAAGAGGCCAGAAAAGCATTACGCACCAAACTAATCAAAACTTTTTTGTTTTTAACTAACTGTAAAATTAAAATTCCATCTTACAAATTACTCCTGCATCTCTAGCACGCAATCAAATTCCGTCTTACGGGTTTATCAGAATCTTAATATAGAAAATGAACAGATGAAAAAACTGCACTTTGACATATCTCAGGTACACTGGGGACTAATCGAAGCATTACATAAGAACCACGTGAAGTGCATAAACCAAGACAACGAAATCATCTCTCCTGTGTGTAAATGCACCATACATATATGAATCTGTAAGCAAATCAACAGGGTACTACAATTGCAAGTCTTTCATTACTATACAAGGGCGTAGACAATTAAATTACCTGCACAAATGCCCCCCCCCAACCCCCCGTGTAAAAACCCATCCGGCGCAAACATCTTCTGCATCTCATGGAACAATTCCATCGCGTCAATGAACTCACCAAACCGAACCAAGGCATCTATCATGGCATTCCACCAAACTGCACTCCTCTCAGACAGAGCGAACAAGTCTGCGCATGCCTTGAGAGTAATGGCGAACATGTACTTATCCGGAAAAAACTCTTCCATCTTCCAACATCCCCCGAAGCAGCGAGATGGCCTCCTCCTTGTGCTCACTGCTTTGCGCGCGGGCCCTTATGAGAGCGTTCCGCATGAACGCACTTGGATTCTCAACTTGTTGAAACACCTGATAAGCATAGTCGATGCTCCGTGAGGACGAGAAGTAGAGGATTTTGCTATGGAGGAAGGGGGTCTGCGGATCGTTGTTGGTCATTGTCGTGGTGCACAGAGCTTCAGCGTGGATTTGCTCGAGATGGGATATATCTGAGCAGTCGTTTACCAATTGAAGAAGACAACAGAGAATCGCTTTGGTCGAGACATTGAGAGTGTGCGGAAGGATTGTGGAGAGATTGTGAGAGCCATGATGCCCCTGCCAACAGAGGTTTCATTAAGATGTAGATATATATACGTCGGTTTTGGAATGAATCATTAAGTCTTTCGAGTTTTCTTTCGTAAAAAATACAGCCATCAATTGTTGGGAAATATTTGATGAACAGTTCGGAAGAACAATGAAATCAAACTTTGAAGCGTGATATCACTTATTTGCCTCACAACATTACTAATGGTCATTGACAAATTTCCTCTAAGATACAACAAAATCTTGATTAAGAATACTGAATATCAATTCTATTTTTTTTCTCCAAGATCTCTCAATAGAAATAATTGGAAAAGATAGCTGTATTTTTTTGGAAAGAAAGTTCGAAAAGACTTGATCTTGATTAATCTCAAAAATCGATGTATTCATCTATGTCTTTTGAATAGAGGTAATCCTTCGAAAAAATGTTGCAATATGAACAGGTATGTTTTCAAAGTTTATCTTGAAAAAACATCAAAAAAAAAAAAATTTAGAGTTAAATAAACAAAAAATAATCATAACTCTTATCAACAGTCGTACTGTATCAACATAATGCTATGATTAATTTTTATAAAAATAAATCTCAATTTTTCAATAAATAAAAAATAATGATTGTTGATTAGTGCTCGTCCACATGCATGCTCACATTTTTTCAATGTGAGACAAAGCACCTCTTAGTTTGTTCTACAAATAAATTAACAACAATCCCCCACTTTGTTTGTAAAACATAAATACAAAAATAAACGTTAAAAATATATAGCCAAAATTTCCGTGAGAGTAATATATTTATATAAAGGTCTCTTTCGAGTTAAACTTTTACTTAGTGTAAGTATCTCAAAACTCTATAAGAGTGACAAGTTGCTCGGTTTTAAACATGTACTTTAAATAATAAAAAACGGATATACCACATATAAAGTAACCTCTTATTTCAATGAGAAGTTCTATATTATTTAGCATTATTATAGCCTTGTGCTTGTACCTGCTTCATGACCTCTTTAAAAAGCAACCCTAACTTTCTTTAAAAGCGACACCACTTCTGAGCTTATATAGGTGAAGTATCTATCATACGTTTCTATTCCTAATAATACATTACTAATTTATATTATACTTCATTAAGAATTCAATTTAGCCTATAGAACGTAACAAACAACAATCACTTTTCAGTAACTTATTTTTATGGGTGAGCATGGGTCGGGTTGGGTCGGTCCACCCCTAACCTTAGGACCAACCCGCATAATATCGGTCCTCAATTTGTAGGACCGAGGATCGACCCTGTTGAGCCTGAGATCAAGGACCAGACCGACCCAATGAGTTCAGTCCGGTTCTGGGTTAACTCGGGACCAACTAATAATTTGTTTGTTTCATTTTTTGTACTTCTTGAAAAGATAAGCCCATTTCAAATTACATATTCATTGACAATGTGGTGTTGTGCAACCAAACTATAAATACTGATACATATTCAACAAATTTAAGATAAGGTAACAACAAAAATTTCATACCTGCTATTGGATTAAGTGTTATCTAAAAATGGATTAACTCATTTCTTGTTATCAATATATTTACTAGTTGGTTAAAGAAGTTAAGAAAATAGAATACATGGCTAATGAAGTTTAAAAAAGCTAGTAGAGGACCTTGGATCTTTCGAATGTGATGAAATAATAAAACTCACACGTCTTAGCCACCATGGCCGTGACTACCCGACTGAGGTCCGCAACGTCCTCCTCATGGTCGCCGCCCTCATTCTATCGGTTACTTTCCAGGCCAGGGTCAGACTCCCCGGTGGCATCTAGCAGGACAGCTCCAGTGACCACGTCCCTGGCCAGGCCATCTACGCCCCCAATATGGACCTTTCTACCTGTTCCTGGTGTGCAACATGCTCGCGCTCTCGTCATCCATCTACCTCATCATCTCTCTCAACTGGGGCTTCCCATTCTTCCTCGAGGTCATGGTGGCCACCACGTTGATGGCCGTCACTTACAGCTCAGCAGCCTTTGCCATCACTCCGAACTCGCCGGAACAGTTCCGGTGGCTGCTCTTCACCGGCTTTGTGCCCTTCTTGCCGAGGACGCTGATCTAGACGGGCAAGTATTACGTGTGGGCTATGTCCGAGGGAACTTCATCAAGTAGGAGGCGCAGTTTACTCTCAATTAACTAATTAGTTGGTTTAGTTCGTCCAATCTAATCTTCAGCCTCATCTTGCTATGAGGACTAAGCACAGTGTGATGACTTCGTGGGAATTTAATTTTGTCAGAATTAATTTGTTCAATTTGGATCATATCTTGCTTCTTTAGGCAATTTTACTTGTTATATGCTTGCGCAAAGTTTATATTTCTAATTCTCTTTCTTTTATATTTTGAATTCACCAAAAAAATGAGAAAATCATGACGATATTTTGTAATTATGATTTAGATGTTTCTTTATCTATTCTATATATCATTTTGGATCAACTTCAGAGCATAAACAATGAAAAGTCCGTGCATGGCGACCCTCGAGCCGCCGTTACCGATCAAATTCCTCTCTCTCTCTCTGCGAGTCTTAAAGGACCCGCTATGGCAGGTCTGGGGTCGCCAACCTCGGGTAAATATAAGGAGGTTCAATGTTTAGGCTGTCGTTTCACGCTGCGATGGTGACAGCACAGGTTGAGCTCGTGGCGTTGCACGAACGAGCCCTAGGCCTGGTTTACGGTGTAGTGCAGCGAGCGATGTGGCGGAAGAAGGCGGCGCAACGTCGGTCGTGATGGCGAGGTGGCTGGTGCACTGGTTATTAGAGAAGAGTGAAGGGATGTGTTTTATGCTTTTTTAGATGTGTGGGAAAATTTTGCTTAAAGGCAAGTGGTATTTTGATCCGATGGGATAAATTCATCGGGTAAATTCATCGGGTAAAGATAATCATTAAATTCATAGAATGTCTATCTTATCCTTAAAAGTCATTTAATATATGAACTATTCTATGGGTAAATTATATTTTAATTGATGAATAAATTTGCATTGTACTTTATTATGATTGATCGTAAATAACACAAAGATTTAGATCATGTAGTATATTTTCAATTATTCATAAGACCAACGAAGTACATGTATGAAGTGCACTCATGCCTTCTGGCTTCATAAATAAACTATCAATGGATGGTAAAAAAGAATGATGATGATGGAGCTCGTTCCTTTAGCAAAGCTCAAGCTTTGTCGAGCTAAATTGGCGAATTACAGAGAATGAGCACTGTCATAATGTTGAGAGAGCTGGCATGATTGATGAGTGTTGTGACTCGACTACAAACATCAAGTTAAGATGAAGATTTGTAAGAATATGCATTTCGAGTTTGAGCAATTGAAATAAAACTCGACTCAGATTTAATCAGGAAAGTCTGGATTGTTGCCACAATCTTTTGGTGCGTGAAAAACTAGGAAATGAACTTCCAATTGTAGCCAGCAAAATCTTCAAGAACTTCCCTTCGAGGTTCGGCCAACCCCATCTTTAGGGGCCCACACATTGTTTGAACATATATAAGTGAAGTTTGTGAGGTTCGTATGTTTTGCTAAATACTATTGATTTAGGTATACTTTATAGTTGCAAAGTACTCGAGCATAGGAGTGATTATGACTCTACAATCTGCAATTGATTAGTAAATTTTATGCGACCAACTCTTCCATGGAGCAGATATTATCACTCTTGTGTTCTTTTTTATTCTTTATTTATTTTTATGGTAATTTAATTTCCGTGTTTGACTTCAATAGCAAGATCCACTAGTTTTCGCATTATTTCGCATTATTTCGCAATAAGATCCAACAAAAGGAGTAATTATTAAAAAAAAAAAAAAAAAAAGACCTGCATTGAATTCGTGCGCATTGGTGTTTGGCCAACGGATCGTTCTTTTGGTCTTTAAATGGCTTTTTAATCCATCGAAAATTAAGAAGTGAGAAAAATTTCAGAAAACTCTTGAAGCGGAGCATTTTTCTCAAAGTACTTCTTGATTGGTGTTTGTCTCAAAATTGCCCATGAAATTGGCGATGTGGAATTTCAGCTCAATTAGATACTTAATAAAAACCTTAATTTTCCCATCTTAGTTTTCTTTCTTTCTTTCTTTCTTTCTTTCTTTCTTTCTTCTTGTTTGTGAGAGTGCTAGTATGAACACCTAGAGGGGGGTGAATAAGTGTTTAAACAAAACCTTGGCAAATATATGCGGAATAAAATAAATGAGTTGAGGGAATAGAATAAGAACACAATGTTTATAGTGGTTCGGCTTAATCCAAGCCTACGTCCACTCTCCCACGCTAACAGCCTTCTTGGCTGGATTCCACTATGCAATCAACAAGAGATTACAACTTTGAGTGCAAACACTTAGTAGTAGATCACACTATCTCACTAAGTCACTCTTTTGATATTTCTCTCAAGATCACAAACGTTTAAGCTCATGAGAGACAAGTGTATGATCGAAGTTGCTCAGACTTTAGAATTATAAATTCTACGCTCCGTCTCTTTCTTGCTCATCGGTCCTTCATCTCCTTAAATACTCCTCCACTTCCAAACTAGCCGTTGGATAGCATCTTGAGGATTGTCTTCCAATCTACCCATTGGACAAATCTGTATCTAGAAGATTTGGTAGCCGTTGAGTGACAAAGATAGAATCTCAAATTGATTCCGATCGCCCATACAAACGAAATCTTGGTTTCCATAAGTAAAGCTTCTTCATATAGAAAGTTCTTGTCTTCAAGATCTAATTGTCAATCAATTAGATTGAGTCAATTAAATCAATCTTGATGTGGAATCCAAACCAGATCACTAGCCGTTATATCTTCGGGCTTGAGTTACGTTCTGTCGAGTTCTGGATGTAAAGTCTGAGAGCAATAGACTTTGCAATCTGGGTCTGAACAGATTTAGCTTTAAGGTCTGAACACAGTCTGTTATGTTCTGCTTCAGCATAGAGTCTGTCTTCTAGTTCTTCATTCACGTTCAGTTTGGAATTTGTCAGAGTTGACAGACTTCGGATATAGAACAGACTTTGACACAAAGTCTGGCAGTCTTCAGACTTTGACAATATCCTTTACATGTTCTATCATCTGCATGATCTATTACTTAACCATTAAACATGTTAGTAGCCTTTGATTTATTTTGTCATCTTCAAAACATCATAAGGGATTTCCCTAACAGTTTGTTCCTTGCAAACTCCATTAAGAGAGGTGCTACAGCTCAAATCAGATTCCCAAAACCTCGGAGCGGAGTCGCGCGACCTCCGATTTGAGTTGCATGACCGCAAATTTGAGTTTGCGAGTGCCTCAATCGTAGGTGGCAACCTCCATTGATGGAGGTGGGTCATAGTGCACGAGTGGAGGAAACGACTTCTCGGCGACGGTGATCCTAGGGAAAGCTTGGGCTCGTTTTGTCATTAGTCGGGAGCGGATTGGGTCTATAGAGTTTTGAGGATGTCTGAGTGAAGATGGTAATGCCTTCTTGAAGCTTGAAAAATTCGAACAAGAAAGGCTCTCGGCCGAGCTTGCAGGAGATTTTTTTGACAACTACCAACCATCGCGGAGGCGTTGCCAGAGGTCATGGCGCGGCGTCAGAGGTCTCCGTGGCAATGGGCGAGGCCCGGTGAAGCCATGGCTGAGAGAGGCCTTGTAGCTTGATGATCAATTTGGGTCGCAACGTATGGAAAGGTTCTAGCCCAAACCAATAGGTATAGGAGACCACATGTATATAAAGAGAGTGTAGAACTCATAGATAAATGTTGTGAGATACTTTTAACACCCTCTCTCAAGAATGACGTTGGGCCATACATGCAAAATAAATTAAGGTAGAACTTGGCTCTAATACCATATTGAGGTTATGCAGAAGAAAGAATTATGTAATTTCCACATGTTCTGTGGTGAAGACTATAATAGTCTATTTGCAGGGTATATAAGATGACTAATTAATTGAGTTAACAAGATATTACAATATTTATCTACTATCAATTAGAATTTATAAAGGATGTGAGTAATTAAAGGAGATACATGCGCAATCCGTACGTATATGGAAAGTCAAGAGAGATGCACAGAATCTCCTAATACATCTCTACCAGAGTTGAGTGAAACAAGGGATGAGGTTTCGACGTGATACACAAGGTTATCTGTGCTGCGGTTCTTTCCCTTTCATCATTAGGAGCCTGTATTTGTGTGTTCACATTATGATTATAGGGACTGAAGGAACCTTAGCGAACTGGAGAGATATGGAATAGATGTGGCATGTGAAGTTAAACTCACTTAGGTTAAAGATAAGCAGACATGACGCAAATGTAACTTAACGTTGTGGCTTGTTGACACCTTTCTTTTTTTTTTATCTCTCAATATATATGTATCAAAATCAAAAATCAAAATCAAAAATCTTAATTATTAATTCTCCCTGAAAAAAAAAAAAAAAAAAAAGTCGCGGGGGTTGGGTCAGGCCAGATCCGATCTTGGCCCGGCCCGGCCCTCCTCTTTCTCTTCATTTCTTCGTGTGGGCCTTCGGCCCGTTCCCTCTTTTTTTTTTTTTTTTTTTTTTTCTTTCACACGGCCCAACTCCTTTTTCCCTTCCGCCCGGCCCACGCCTCGTCTTCTCCCTCGCCGTTTTCTGCATGAGGAACCTGTGAAGACAAAAGCAAAAGCAGACGCCAAAGCAAGGGTGGGCGGCTTGCAGGGGACAGCACGATCTGCAGGGGGGCAGGCGAGCGGCGCAATCTTGAGGCCAAAGTTGGCAGAGTCCGTTGGTTGGTGAGCCGAGGGCACGCGCGTGACTCGAACGGTTGGAAGAGGTAGAGAAAAGAGAGGAAAAAGCACCGGTGGGAGGCAGGGACCAAAAACGAGAAAAAAAAAAAAACACAAAGAGAAGGAGAGGAGGAGGAGACCCTAGAGCCGTCGATTGCCGCCGTCGATCACTGCCGGAGTTGCCGACCGCCTCCACCTCTGCCGGAGTCCAGGAGGCAGAATCCAAAAGCACCGAATAGGGGGAATCTAGGGAGAATAGAGAGAGGGAAAGCGAGAACGTGAGAATCGAAGGGGAGAGGCAAACTTGCGGAGGTCGCCCGAGGAGCCGAGGAGCTTCCCGGAGTGCCTTACCGCCACCGGTGGACCGCAGATACCCCCCAACCTCGCTGGAATCCAGGTAGGAATTCCACCAAGCACCTGGTGTGCATTTTTTAAGTCAAGTTCGCCGGAGCTCGTTTCATCTGTTTCGGGCGAGCTCCGGCCTCCGTAGGTCCTCCCTTAGGTCTCTATTCATTGCTGGTTGTTTGTTGGTCACCATCGCCGTCGCCTTGAGTCCCGTTAGGCCGGAAGCCGCCGTGGCTCGCCCCTGCCCTCCGCCCTGTTCGCTATAATGCCCGAGTGGGCTCTCTTCCCTGAAGCTCCTCCGCAGGAGCCTTATACCCCTAGCAATCGGAGGCACGCCGTTGCAGCCAAGGAAGCCACGCCAACTGCCCCGCCTTGCCACGACGGCACCGTTACCAGATCACGCATCCGGCCCATTCGACCCCTCGTTTCGCTTGGGCCCGGCTCTTGGGCCCAAGTTAGGCTAGGTTTGGGCCCGACCGAACGGCCGGCCTAAACCGGTCGAGCCGGACTCGGTCGGATCGGGACCCGACCAGTCGAATCGGGTCGGACTCGACCCAACCCGACCCAGTCCGGGATTTTTTTTTCATTATTATTATTATTATTATTATTATTATTATTATTATTATTATTATTATTATTAAAAAATTATTTTAAAAAAATTAAAAAAAAAAAAAAATATTTCGAAAATCCAAAAAGTGTAGGATTTGTTTAGCAATTGTCTTATATTACCTTTATAGTGTAGCTAGGCCTTTAATTACTCATATATTAATTATATTGCATGCTTAATTTACCCATTTAACTATGTTTGCAATTGCTTAGTAGCATATGTTAATCTTATTGCTTGGTAGCTATGATTGTTATTTTAATGATTGCGCACCCGCATGATCACCTTACATGTTAGTGGATATGTATAAAATCAATCCAAATTGCTTGACAAAAATCATTTCTTTTAAAATGAACAATATTAGGTACCGAAAGGGCACTAATTAGTTAATTAGTGTAATCAAGTCCCTGACCCTAGATTCTCTAGTTACGTAAGAAGTGAGGTATACTCCCATATCTCACTTGGTTTCTAACCGACCCCAATAGGCTAGTGGCGACTCCTTTTTGAGAAATTCCTAAAAATATCCCAATGTCACGCGGGGTATGGGCTTGGGAGAGCTCGCGCCTAATCATGGGCCTTAGGCCCGTCCTTTAGGCAATACCCCTAAACCTGTTCCCTCCCCCGAGGGGTAGGTCGCAACATGGCTTTTGAGCTTTTTGTTCACAAAAGGCACATTTAGATCTAACATCTTTGTGCCTCGTTGTCCTGTGTCATGTTCTACGGAGTCTGCCGGTAAGATTGAATAGGAGCTGATATAGACAGAGTTTAAGATGAAAATCATTCATATAGGTTTTAGCTTGAGCGGCTCCATTTCCATTAACGGAGGTTGCAAGGAACGTAGAAGAGGGAAATGAAAATAAGGATACATAAAAAATGAAGTTTTTTCTATAAAAGAAATATCGAATTGAGTGGAAGAGACACATGCACACATGAAATTGACATGCAGACCTTTAGCGGTAATATTGGATGAAAACTTTAGGGAGATAAGATTCAAGTACGGAGTAAGAGTTCGATGATTTTTTTATGAGAGAGTTTGAGTCAAAATAAAGATTCTATATGAAGTTGTGCATTTTAAAGGAATGGGACTATTTTTTTATAGCACACACACTCGTTTTTCTCATTGGCAAACCTCGTATATCAACCACTGGGGGTTCGCCCCAGTGGCCACCCTTTCATCTTAGAAGGGGGAGGTTGGGGGTTCAAATCCCCAGCTTCTCAGGGGGGATTGGGGTGGGGATGATTTCATTTCAGGAGTGGGTTTCGACTCCCACGCCCTGCAAGGAGGCGGGGCAAAAGTCTGAGAGTGAGTGTTAGAGTAGGATTAGCGTAGGACCGACCAAAAAAAAAAAAACCTTATATAATAAAGGCTATGTCTTTTCTATTTAATTAACTCTTTTCGGTGGAAATAAAGTCAATGTCCAGGCCAATTGCCCTTGTGACTTCTTCAAATGATTGCTCTCTATGGCCATCACTAATTCACACTTCTTATCTATTGTTCATATTGAGCTATAATTATTTTATCTAATTCATGACCATAATCCTATTGCGATGCTAATAGTTAGAAAATCTCTCCATACAAAATATATTGCAATTAAGCACCACGAGCTGTTCAAAGATTTATTCATGATTTGAGTCAAACTTGTGATTTAGGGAAAGACAATCGACCTTTTTATAACACCTTAGTGGTAGATTGTGTTGGATAACTTTGAAACTCCTTGCGTATGGAAATTGGATGAAGAAGAGATGTCAAAGAGTTAGAAAATGGGAAACACAAAAAGTGAATTGTACACGGAACACAAGAAGAAAAATTCAAACTTTAGTATGTCCTTAAACTGTCACGTTTGAACTCTGGAATGTAAAATTCGGGAATGTTCCCTAGATAGAGGGAAGAAAAATTTTATCCCTAATTCGGGGGCTAAGGCGCGAGGGCACTGGCATGTTTAAATAAGGAATACAGTATTGTCAACCCACTAGGGGAACTTGGCAGGCTAGGCAGCCTGTAGCGGAGCCATCAGGATATTTAGCTTTTTATGATAATTTCAAACTCCAAATTTTAGTTCTTAAGTATTAGATAGGTAGAAATTATTTTCCTTTGTAAAAAATTTCTTCTCATCACATCAAATGAGTTCATTTGAACTTTGGGACGTAAAACATCAGGGGTATTCCCTTCTTGGTGGGGAAGAAAAAATTATACTCAGGAATTAAAGGGTCCTCCAAGTGGAGAGGATAGACTCCATTGCACCTCATAAGAGGTGTTTGAGGAACTGGTAGGTTAGTATAGTAGCCGCCCACGTCGGTGAAGGTAGAGGGGTGGGTGAAACACCCATTACAAGGTCCACCTATGCTTTACATAGTGTCTCTGAACTAACTTGTTGGCCTTGTACCCCCAAGGCGAGAGACACCGCGATATCATTTCGTCTTTTTGTTTCATCAATCATGTAAAATTGTCAATCCTAATATTATCACTTTCTAGTAATAGATAATTCAACAGGAGAAATTGCACTTTTTAAAAAAAAAAATTAGTAGTGTGATGAGATGTATATTATAGGGACTAGTTCATTTTTAGTGAAAGTTGATTTTGTTCTCCTAAAGTTTTGGAATGAATGGCACTCACGAAAGCACCTTTCTCTATGGTTGATGGAGTTCATAACTAAGCACCGTCTTTTTGTGAGGAAGAAAAAAACATGAGATAAGTTGGCACTGTCCTCAACCGGGGGAACTGAGTTGACCTGTGGTTGAGGACAGTGCCGTAAGGCGTGTCAACCTAGCCGTGGGAATTTAACCCACCATCACTTACTCCAGGTGCGGGAGGCTACTATACCTACCTACCCGGTAGTAGCCAGGAACGAAGTCTTGACGTGGTGTCTACCTTCACCACCGTGAGGCCCCCTAATTCCCTATCTATCTTTGTCTTCCCGACAAAGAGGGAATAGGAGGACAGCACAGGGTCTCCCACCCCAGGGCGGTTCTCCCACCTGTTTCCTCCATGAGCCTTTTAAGGACTTGCTCAGGTCCGAAAGCACTGTCTTTTTGTGAGGAAGAAAAACATGAGATAAGTTCACATGCAATCGTGATGTGAGTCTTTTTCCTTTTAAAATTATAGAGTCCATTTCCACGATGTTTGAAAAGCTCGTGGAATACATGAACATGAACTTGGGGCATGCCAAAAGATCATCAACTTTGGAAGGAACGGTTCATGTATTCCTTCCCTAAGTCTCCCTTCTGATCCTAGTGGTTTCCACCTATGAGGGTTTGTCTACAAGAATCCCCTAGTGGGGCACTTAGTTAGGCTACATTATTTATTTTAACGTGCTGGTACCGTATGCCTCATACCCCTCATCGGTTGGTGGATATTTTTTCCCCACGAACGGGGAGTACAAGAGGTGACATTGCAAGGTCTCTCACCCCTCCCGCCTATTTCTTCTCCCTTGAGCCTTTTTAAGGACATATTTTGGTCCATATGGAGTTCATAACTAAGACACCGTCTTTTTGTGAGGAAGAAAAAAATCATGATATAAGTGTTGGATATTTCAACAGTTTTGAAATATCTAGAAATTATGATCGTTATGAAAGTCATCATTTTTGTAACGGCTTTCTAACGATCGGCTTTCTAATTGCCATATAACGGTCGTCTAACGGCTTTATTATTTTTGATTTATTACTTCATAAACTCTTCATTATTTTATAATGATCATCTTTTTAATTACCAAATTGATTTATAAAGATCTCCTAACGGTTCTCTCTTTTTTTTGTTTAAATATAAATTAAACTTCAAATCACAATCTTTGAAGATACAATATGTTCTCATATCTTTCCTTTTCTTTTTGCTGGGCTATACACAAAAGTTATTTTGTTTCCTTCTAATATTCAGTGTGGAGTATAGAGGAAGATCTGTTGTATCTTGGGAGAATAGCCGCTGAAGCCTTACGCACCGAGTTTCATACTTCGAGAGGCGGAATTATCCTTAAGGATAGTGTTTGCACGCCTCAAACATTTCTTTTTATTTTCTAATCTTTTGTAATGTATTTCCAATAATTATTAATATTTTATGTATTCTAGTACTTTTTCCAACAATCTTAAGGATAATTGCCTTATAGCTTTCAAAATTGGAATTGTTAGTGCTTCCACCAACCTTGGAATTGAACAACGATTTGGAGATGGTGAAGGACAAGTATCACATATTCTTGGGTGGTTTGTCGTGGGACGGTATCAAGCATTAACACAAAATAACTTTTGGTCGTTTTGGTAAAGTTATTGAGTTTCAAGTAAAATCGCTTTTGGAAACTCTAAATTAATGCTTGAAGGGCGTAATTGCCATTTTGGCACTCTATTTCCACATTTTGAGGGATCATCATCACATAGTTCGAGATCCTTTCATTCTAATATTTGAAATTTGGCGTCATGAGCTTGTGTGTTCTCTTTAGATTTGATTTGATCTTGTTAGACATATTCCATGAATGTGTGCTCTTACACTTTTACGGAAGATGCTTACAGTTTTCAAAATTACCTATGTAGAAAATCTTTTAAAATGGCATAGTGATTCCGTGTGGCTACTTAAAAAGAAATAGAAAAGGAAAACCATAAAAGAAATGGAAAGAAATCGGGCTAATATTTCTTTTATATATTTATTTTTTATTTTGGGGCTTCAATACCTATACTTGTTTTTCTATAGAAAGTCAGACGTGTGTAGGTGTTTTCTCTCTCAAGTTCGTGATTATTTTAATAATCATCCAATTAGGATTGGAAATTGGGGTGCTCCTCTTTTACTCAAAATAGTTTCCATTTGTCCTTAATTCTTCCTATTCTCCTGCTAAAATTTGTTTAATGTATATTCATGAAGCCAGTTTATAATTGTTTTTATCTGCTATTTAATTTGTCTTTGGCTCCATCTCTACATAATCTTATCGAGCTTGCCCATGTTGGACTAGGTTATATATAATTGTTTTCAGCAAAACAATGGATGCTGTCATATGGGATTTCTGTGTTTTACCACTAAAATTACGCTCTTTTTACCTTATATTATTGTGCTTATAGATTTCGAAAATAGGTGTCATTTGACTTTGGAACAAAATTCTTCAGTATTCCTCACAATGCTGTCCTGTCATTCTTGGGAATATGCTAAAGTGATTATTAGTCAGTTGGTGATGTCCATGCCAATATGCTCAAGTAAGTGTAGACACGAGCTTGTGTTGGTACTTGGTGGCATGTCTTTATTCATGCTTGCTTGGGAGTGTAGCGTGGGCCTCTATCTATGTATATGCTCATGCATGTGTTGGTATTTGCTGCATGACAATGTGTATGTTTGATAAATACATGAAGATATGATAATTCTCTCTCATCCATGCACATATAGAACTTCTCTAGCATGGTGGCAGATTCTTGCCTTCTTGATGACGTGGAATTATGTTTGATAGAAAGAGAGGGGAATGGAGACCCAATGTAACAAGCACAAGTTGAGAGAATAATTGGGCGACAACTATTCAATTGACTAATGATACACCCCAAAATTTGCCATTAATTACTTTTCTAGCTAAATTAGCGTAACCGACAATTTAGTGAGTATGCTTTTTGCATCATGCTTTTTGTGATATTTTATATTTCACATTTCAGTTATTTAAATGTTGCTTAAAGAGTTAAAGTCTACTTTGAGTTTTACATGTGTAAAACATTGTTGGCATTATATTTATGACTACTAAAGTTTTAGTCCGAACATTTTTCTTGTCAAAATTGTCGTGATTCTATTCCTGAATTTATTAGATTCACACATGTTTGAAACAACCAAAGAGGTTTATATTTTATAATAGCCACAAATTTATGGGTTAAAGATTATAATGTCTCTTTTGCAATGATCGAATTTTTCACGCATAACTTTTGATAGAATTATTAAATAGTATTTTATTGCATAATTAAATTGATTACATATTTTGTATTGAGTATGCATTGTTGAGACATTTTTGGTGATTCATATATAACACTCAGATGAAGTCTTACAGTTATTTTGTGAAATTATTAATTCATTTTGGATTTCTGCTAACCTCTGAGTTTTGGTTAACATTTTTGGAGCAACATGTACTATTGACAGCAGTAATGATGTAAAAAAAAAAAAAAAATTGTTCTTTGTAAGAATATTTACTTTGCCAATTTATGTTGAATGTCCATTCATGCATGATGATAATTAGAGACTTGATTGGCTATTGCATTGGGAAAGAGAATCTCCTTTAGTGATTGTTGTGGAGATGAAATTTATATTTTTTTGGTATCTGTAGCCAACATAGATCTATATTAAATAAGATTGATGTCTTTTGTGAAATACTTTGTTAAATGGTGACTATTGTCAAGTTTATTGTATTTTACATAGTGCATTTTCCATTGTAGCAGAAGGAAAAGGTGATGTTAATTGGATATTGGATTCAAATGAAAGAGATGAATATGTCTACACCTTGTGGAGGTGTCATAACATAAAAAGCAGTTGAATGAAATTGTGGGGAAATGACAATCCTGCTCAACCAAAATTTGACTTGGTTGAAGTAGATGATCTTATGATGTAATTATTGTAGTCATTTTCCAAGCCAATATTTTGGCAAATGCAAAAGAATTGGAGGTAGACTCGGGCACTACCAAGCATATATGTTAAAAACATAATGCTTTATCCTCCAAACCTCTAGTAAGGAAGGAGAAGAAAATATTTATCTTGATGATTGAAGAACTACTCAAGTTCTTGGGAAGAAGAAAATTTCTCAAACTCATATTAAAATTGAGGCTGAGTAGTTGAGAAATTTTTTAGTGTATGTTCCTATGGAAATGAAATGACACTTATGTCTAGATATTATGATTGCCAAAAGGTAATAACTATTGCAAAGAATGAAACTTTCAATGGTAAAAAGAGACGTTTGGTTGAGACGTGATTCCTTATAAAAGGGATTTATATCGACTGATTATGTTAAGTCAGAAATGATTTTGGCCAATCCTTTGACTATACATCGAGGGGAATGGGACAAGCCAATTGAAGAAAATCAACGGTGATGGTAACCCAACCTATGTGATTGGCGATCCCATGAATTAGATTTATATGGGTAATAACAAGTCATTTGTTGATCTAGTGCACTGTAAAAAATTATTGTCCCTCCTAAGGTGAAAATAGTGCAAAATTGCAAGGAAAAAGAGGTTGAGCTAAGCTCTTAATGAAATTTCATAGCCATTATTGGTGGTGTATTAAATTGCATAATACACTTGATGGAATCACCTATATAAGTGTGGAGTGGGGCCACTCCTATGAGAATTTTTGGCAAAAATCTCTAGAGCACTTATGAATAAACCAAGCATGCGCATGGCCTATTAGCGCAAAACCGCGTTGAACAATAAAGTTTGTGGAAGTGTAATGTGATTGGTGAAAATTATAATTCACAAAAAGAAATTCTTGGTTCATAGAAGTTTCAAACTTCACCAATGATTTCGTGAATTATATTTCATTCTTTCTAGGGTTGGTTCATAGCCTAACAAGCACTAGTTCCGATGCATTACTCTCCAATAACCCAGCATTATTCTATTTTTCTTGTCAAAACTTTATGAAATATGTGGGGGATTGTTGGATATTTCAGCAGTTTTGAAATATTTAGAAATTATGATCATTATGAAAGTCATCATTTTTGTAACGGCTTTCTAATTGCCGTATAACGGTCGTCTAACGGCTATATTATTTTTTATTTATTACTTCATAAACTCTTCATTATTTTAGAACGGTCATCTTTTAATTACCAAATTGATTTATGACGATCTCCTAACAGCTCTCTTTTTCTTGTTTAAATATAAATTAAACTTCAAATCACAATCTTTGAAAATACAATATGTTCTCATATCTTTCCTTTTCTTTTTGCTGGGTTATACACAAAAGTTATTTTGTTTCCTTCTAATATTCAGTGTGGAGTATAGAGGAAAGTCTGTTGTATCTTGGGAGGATAGCATTTGAAGCCTTACACACCGAGTTTCATACTCCGAGAGGCGGAATTATCCTTAAGGACAGTGTTTGCATGCCTCGACATTTTTTTTTTTTTTCTAATCTTTTGTAATGTATTTCCAATAATTATTATTATTTTATGTATTCTAATACTTTTTCCAACAATAAGTTCATATGAATTGTGATGTGAGACTCATTTTATTTTAAATTATAGGGACAAAGAGTCTATTTTCTTCATGGTCCGAAAAGCTCGTGGAGTTATTGAGTGGTTTTGTTTATAAGTTTATTAGTCCGCCTATTTTAACACCCAAATTCACTTAAAAAGTATCAACTTTTGATCGGATCCCAATTCTTTTTCGACCTTTTTAATCTTACAAAAACTCATCAATTTTATTATTTTATCGAAATTTGGCCGCCTGTTAACTCTCCGTCCAATGTTTCGTTAAAGTTCATTTTGCCAATTCTATATGCACTTCTCTCCCTCAATGCATCATTGATGACATGCAATTTAAGCTCAATTAGGTATTTTTAATAGAAAAACCCGTGTTCTTTCTATTTCCTTATTTTCTTCTTCTTCTTCCTTCTTTGCCATGCCCATCATGCTCCTTTTTACTATTTCCATGCTCGACCTTTCATCAATTCTTCCACTTGCATTAACAGAGAAATGCATTCTCAACCTCACAATAGTAGGGTTAATATCCTGAAAAACCTCAAACTTGTACATCTGTGACAAATTTACCATAAACTATTTTTTTGACCATCAAAAACCCCAAACTAGTATACATTTGACAAATTTACCCCAAACTAGTACACTTGTGACAACTTTACCCTTTGTTGGTTTCCGTTAAATTTTACTGTCAAATTATTAAGTTAAATGACACGTAGTGTGACAATTTACTTGACTTTAGATTTTATACTCCGTTTGTCACAGTTTACAATTTTTGTGATTTTTTTGTTGTATTAATTCAATTTAACATAGGATATATTTGTCACAAATTTACCAGTTTGGGGATTTTTGCAGTCGAATAAATTAGTTTGGGGGTAAATTTGTCATAAATATATCAGTTTAAGATTTTTTATGATCAGTCGGGAAAAATTTGTTACAAGTGTATCAGTTTGGGATTTTTCATGGTAAAAAAAAATAATTTTGGATAAATTTGTCACAAATATACCAGTTTGAGGTTTTTTAGGATATTAACCCAAAATGTTTCACTTCACGGACAATCCATCTGAGGAAGCAAAGGACTAATAAGTACTTAAAATAGAATTTGCACAACCACATCTCAAAATCTCGACCGGTATCCATAAAGTTACAAAACATGATACAAACTCACAACACATTTTATTAGGGAGATACGATACAGCGGATCACTTGCAGACATCACACAAATCAACTGCTGAGAATCTAGGACATCATCTAACATCTGACCTCGTCGTACAACCACGACTATTCTGCTAAAGGCTTACATGTCATAGCTCAACCTCAAGGAAAGAGAAATACCATCATCATTTACAATCACGATTTTTGTCCCAACTCCTTAGACTGTACATTTTACCTAGGAGGTGAAATCCAAAAACCCATTTCAAGAAAGGACCCGTAACTGCCGCCAACAACCTCTGTATCAGTAGAAGAAAAACTGCTATCATAATAGGCAGCAAGCGCAGCACAGTTTCGGTTGCCGTACCAGTCGTGGATTTGATTATCAGGGATAACGTGAAGGAAAAGTAAGTTAGAACCATTCCGATTAGAGATAGCATAAGCGGCAGCTCGACGGGTAGACCTTTGGTGAGGCAAATGATTATCTGAACCGACATCAAGAATCCGAATGTGTTGCCGCCCAGGAAGAGGGCGTACACCAGGTGCGGGTAGTGGACCTGGTGGTCAGGACTTTGTGGAGGCTGAAGCACAGACTGGTAGGTTGCGCTTGCGATGAGCGCGGCAACGACCAGCAGGTCATTGCGTATCTCGCCCAAAGACTCTTTTTCTGTGGCTGGTTTCCTATCTGATTGATGACCGTTACCTCCCTCGATGTTGTCGTCCCCTGAGACTGGCCTTGAAGCTCCGTGCTTGGCTCCCGCTCGCACGAGAATTTCTTTGATCTCTCTGTCTCGTGCTCCCCTTTGCGAGGGAGTTGAGACATCTAGAGGCGTCAAACCACTCTCGTTCAAGGCGTTCACGTCCACGACCTCGGACTCCAGAGCATGCCCACGAAGCAGGAAGCCGACCACCTGCAACTCTTTCCCATCTTTGTTTTATTCTCATTGATTTTCAGACATTTGGATACTACAGAATTTTTTTTTATTTTTATTTTTTGCATAGACCAGACATCCTATACTCCCGTGATGATCAAATATATTCCTTTGCATGGAAGATTTTAGCATATCGTAGGGACACCAAATTAACACCCTCACTGAAGTAATGCACAAAGAAAAGTGCGCGATAAAATAAGGGAACCGCAAGACTTGCCTCGAAATTTTTGCCGTTAGCAGCGAGATGCAAGGCTGTGTTGCCTTTGTGGTCCTTCCAATCGATCACCTGTTCCTTCTTGTGCTGTTTCAGATGCTCCACCAACACAACCACCGCATCGAACCGGTTGTTCTTCACGGCAAGGTGTAGCGCAGTCTCCTCTCGGGCAGTTGTCTCTTCGATGGATTCAGGCGAAGCGGAAAGCAATAATTTCATGACATCGAGCTCCCCATTTATGATGGCATAATGCAAAGGGATTCTTCTCTCCCGTCCCTTCACGGAGCACAGGTGTGGACCCACCACTGTCAAGAGCTCCCTCGCGATCTCAACTTCGCCTTGAGCTGCCGCAATATGCAGCGGGCTGAAACCACCCGCGTTCACTTTTTCCGCAAGCTTTGGCATATGCTTCAGGAGCTCTCGAACGACATCCAAATGGCCGGCCACACAAGCGACGTGCAGCGGCGTGTGACCGGCTCCTTCAAGAGCCATCTCCTTGAGGATGAGCTCATTGCTGCTGATCAAGTCTTTCAGCTCATCGATATTGCCCTTTCGAGCTGCTTCTAATATCCTTTGCTCCATATGGTCGGAACTAATAATGGCCTCTCTCTCTTTTTGGGACACTTTGGACTTGGACATCTGTTAAATTATTGGTCCATTATATAGACTTTTCCGAGTATCAGAGGCTCAATTGTGAATGATGAAAAAAGACTAGCAACAGCTAAGGTCTATTCACATCACCTCTTGTGACAAATCAACTTTTCAGTAAAATACCGACAATATCCAAGCACAGATCCAAACAGTAGGACCAGGTAAATTTCTCTCAAGGCACCTCCAAGATCAGTGTTTGCATCAAATTAAGCTCCATAATTTGCTGAATTCGTCTCAATTGAAGCCCCCTCAGTCTCACCAGTGACACAGATGTTCACTAGAAGATGACCGTGCCCGTGTCGCATGCCATTATTCGAGCCATGGACATGGGCATTTTTTGTCTGAAAGAAAACGCTTCCAGGCCCGTCCGCACTACTGCCCGTCACCGTCTATATGACAGAAAATTCCGCAGAAGAAATTTCTCATTTTCTCTGTTCTTTATTAGTAGAACGAGGAAATATGCAGTACGGGGACTTTATTAATGAAGTGCCTTTCCTTGTCGTTCTGTGTTATATATTTATTTTTTTTTGGGTCATGTGTTTTGTTTTATCTTACGAGGGCGGGAGTGAAGTCAATCCCATGGTTGGCCAAAACTATTACGTCATTGTCAGGACTTAGGATGACGTCACTTGCCTCCACGACACTATCACACGAATTGATCCATCTTGTCAGAAGCATCAGATTGAGGAGTCACTGCATACGAATTATTGAACAGCTTTGGGACTCCCCATGTCATAATTTCTTTGCTTTGCATATGTTTATTGTATTTGTATTCAAGCCGATGTCTATGTCGTTTGGTTCAAAATGCAGCATCGTTTTCATATGAGGTTCTTGTTTCGTTTTCAGAATTTATTTTTTGTCGGCGCCTGCCAAATTGAGATATTATCACATCTCTTTAGGGTCTTGTGCATCTTATTATTATTATTTTTAGTTGTCCATTTAATTGTTTTTTCCCTGGACTTTTCAATAGGGGTGTCAAAAGTTATGTTCAATTTGGTTTGGATGTATATTAGTTGTGAACCGAATAACAACGAGAACTCCACCAACGAAATGGCATATATTGCCCTCGAGTTGAATTGTTTTGTAGTTTCTACAAGGTAGTTGTGGTAGGTTAATTGCTCAATTGTCTTTTCACCCATCGAAAGAACATCATCTATAGATCTCGTGAGAATAGAGTTCATGGTAGCCACTTACTCAATCAATGATTTAGATTATATCAATCTACATTATCTATAGTAGGAATGTGCATAGGTTGGGCTTTTGTTTAAATTGAAACTTAGCTCAAACATATTGGACCCGTCACTATGGGCTTGATACGCTAGCTTAGACTGTTACAAATTTAGGCTTTGCATCCCTCGCCTAGAGGTTGGCGAGGGTCATCACTATGGGCTTGATATGCTAGCTTAGACTGTTACAAATTTAGGCTTTGCATCCCTCGCCTAGAGGCTGGCGAGGGTCATCAATGACCCTTGCCAACCTAGAGTTGAAAAGGAAAAAACGAAAAGAAAAATAATAAAAAATCAGAAAATTTTATTCAAAAGATGTGGAAAAATTATTCACGTCAACATTAGTTTAGTCATATAGAACGATCGTCATACACATTATTGATTTCTTATCAAAATTGGCTGGAATGACTAAATTAACAAATTGTAAAAATGTTTATGATTAAATTAGCTAAATTGAAAAGTATATAATTAGATTGGTTGCCGTATAATAGACTCGGGATTTTTTTTTTTGGGAAAATTTCCCTTTTTTCTCTTGAGGATGAACTTAGTGGCAGCTAGCATAGCTTTCGTAGCATACTTCACCTTGAGCTCTCTACTAAACGAGGTGTCCGGAGTTCTAGAGGTGTTGCTAGAGACCTTGCATTTAAATTCTTGGATAGCTTGTGTTGATTTCAAAGCAACCACGAAGAGGACAATGAAGAGAAAGAGCCGAGTAGGCCTAATTTTTGCAAAGAATGACTTAAGTAGCTCCTATATGTGCAATATCTTGAATCTATTTGTTGATTGTGTACAAATTTTTGACACTGGTGAAAACCATGGAATATATTTAGTTGAAAATTATGCTCTCTAAAATTTATTATATGTGAGAATCATAGATTATCTCTTGCTCAATTAAATTGCCCTAAGTTCGATTCCGTTAAATTTTATTGTTAAATTACTAAGTTAGATGACATGTAATAATTGACAAATGTAATAGTTTGGAGTTTTATCCTCTATTTGTTTTAGATTTACTAGTCTTAGGTTCTTTATAATATTAATCCAATTTAATGGAAATTAATAAAGAGTAAATTTGTCATAAATGTATCAATTTGAGGGTTTTTGGTTGCCAAGAAATTAGGTTTGGATAAATTTATCATAAGTGCCCGTCCAGGGTTTTTAGTGGTCAAAAAATTAGTTTTTGAAAAATTTGTCATAGATATACCAGTTTAGGATTTTTCGTGATTCGACTCAAAGTAAGCTCTATAATTTGTGATTTCATCTCAATTGAACCCCCCACCCAATCTCACCAGTGACACGGATGTTTGCTGGACAATGACCACGTGCATGTCGCGTGCTGTTATTTGCGCTGTGAATCAAGGCGTTTTTGTCCGAAAATGCCTCCGTAACAGAAAATTCGACAGAAGAAATTTCTCATTCTTTCTAGTTAGTTGAATGAGGGAATCTACATTAAAGGGACTCTAGTAGTTCATTTTTAATGAAGGGTATGGGAGTACCTTTCCGTATCGTCTTTTTTTTTTTTTTTGGGTCATACGAGGCAAGAGTATCTATGTCTTCCATCGGTCGAAGCGAAGTCAATGCCATGGTCTTCATAGACTAATACTGTTACGCCATAGTCATGACTCATGACCCTAGGATGATGTCATTGTCATATGACTTTATTATGGAGTCCCACCTTGTCGAAAGCATCAGACATTATTGAACTACGTTTGGACTCATGTATCATAATTTATTTGCTTTACATATATCTAGGGCAGCAACGGGAGGATATTTGTATTCGTGTCGATGGTCTATGTGGTTGGATTCAAAGTGCGTGTCATTTTCTTGTCAAGGTCTTGAGTGGTTTTCAGAATTGCTTTTACGTGGCACTAACCAAATTGAAATATTATCACATCTTTAAAGTCTCGTGC
This sequence comes from Eucalyptus marginata, assembly GCA_014182565.1. Classification (NCBI taxonomy): domain Eukaryota; kingdom Viridiplantae; phylum Streptophyta; class Magnoliopsida; order Myrtales; family Myrtaceae; genus Eucalyptus; species Eucalyptus marginata. The sequence goes on along the minus strand of CM024589.1, from coordinate 18,487,660 downwards.
CTCCTTTTGTTATTTTTGTCTTTTAGGTGTCGTTTCAATTGTTTTTCCCCTGGACTTTTCTAGGCACGTTCATATTTATCACTGGTTGACCAAGCGGGTCAACTTTTGATCCCCATTTTTCCGAAGGATTAGATTTCTGTTCTTTTTTTCTCATTGATACTCAGGGCGAGTATCTTAATTTGTGTAATGCGATACACATCTAATTTAACCAATTGCGATTTGATATATAACAGTCCGACATTTAACGAGGTGGTGTGCCCATCCAATGAAGCCTCTAGCAATGCTAATCCTCATTTCGAGTTATAAAATGACATCAACATGAAAACCTAACACATCTCAGAAAGTTTCAATATGATTCATAGTTGACCAAAACTCTGTTATCTATTTACTGAAGGAATTCGCGATAGCTATAGATAATGAGAATTTTACCAATGAAATGGCATAAATTGCTCTCGAGCTGAATTGTTTTGTAGTTTATACAAAGACATTCCAGGAGTTTAATCCCTTGATTGTCTCTTGACCCACCGAAAGAACATTATCTATAGAACTTGTGCAGGAAGCCCAAATAGGCTGCTGATAATATGGAGTCCATAGTAGCTCAAACAATCAATGATTTAGATGACTACATTATCAGTAATAGGAACGTGCACAAGTCACGCTGCTGCTAAGATTGAAGTCTGGCTCGAACATATCAAGCTTGCACACTCTAGGCGCTCAGTTCGTAACAAATTTAAGCTTCACGCCTCTTGCCTGATGGCCAGTGACCCTCGCAAGACTAGAGTTAAAAAGAAAATAATAAAATAATAAAATTTCAATTTCTTTTCAAAAGTGGAAATATTGTCCATGTCAGCATCAATTTTACCATGAGCCTAACTTTCACGTTATCGATTTTCGATTAAAATCGGTCAAAAGGACTAGATTAGCAAATTTTCAAAAAGGTTTAGAACTTAATTAACTAAATTGAAAGGTTTAAGATTAGATTGACCATCCACAATAAATTTATGACTTTTATGGTAATTTTCTCATTTGTCTTGAGGACAAACTCTGTGGCAGCTAGCAAAGCTTCTGCGACATACTTCACCCCGACCTCTCTATTGAACCAGGCATCTAGAGTTCTAGAGGTGTTGTTAAAGACCTCGTATTCGAACTCTCGGATTGCTTGTGTTGATTTCAGAGCAACCTTAAAGAGGACGGCAAAGAGAAAGAGCCGAATAGGCCTAACATTTGCAAAGGATGGTTTTACGAGCTCTTATTAATGCAATATCGTGAGTCTATTTGTTGAGTATATATAAATTTTGACACCAATGGAAACCATGAAATATGTTCAATTTTGATATAGTTGACGACTGTGCTTTCAAAAATTTATTACATGTCACAATCGTAGATTATCTCTCGCTTAGATAGTCAATTGAATTGCCTCAAGATTGATTTTGATACAAATGTAATAATTTCATTTGTCTCATTTTTTGCGTTTGGTCAAGGTTTGTCTCAATGGAAATATTATCCCACACCTCTTGACAACGGGTCATATGTGCTTGTTATATCATGTAGTCTCTCTATATCTATCAATTTAAACTATATAGTATGGGATATGGGGAGGGCAGATAATAATGACAAGTGTCAAAAATCCGATGGTGTCGTAGAGTGTGTGTGTTTGGGAAGTTGGGATATGGTTCATCCTCCCCGTAGATAGCAATACACGAGGATCCCACAAGGGGGAGGAAACACAATGCAAAGAGTCAAGTAAATATCAAGTTCAACCTCGATCTGGAGCTTTTACACCCTCTCTTGGACTTGAAAGGCGTAGTAGTCGGTCTTGATACGAGATTTAGCGGGGGTTACTTTGATCATAAGTAAGAGCACCTCAATTTACTTGAGCTAAGAGCGAGAATAGTTACGAATTTCATTAGCTTGTGTGAGAGAAGGAGGTCATTGCAAGAAGGACGATCCCTATGAGAGTTACTGAAATCGGGGAAGTTGAGAAGATCAACACGCAAACGTGGTTAAAACAACGACTTTCTTACTTGGGCAAAGCAATTCCAGCGGGGTAGGCTTCATCCAATGCAAAGCAATATTCAACATGGTGACGGGGTATGCAAGCCGTGAATCTTGACCTTATCAAGTGCATCTAATGCAAGAGTAATTACGTGTACAAGTGTACGCACATTAGTTTCAACTCACGCTTCCCTCGACTTGTTGCCAAAAGCCCATGGATGATCGGTATGTCTTTTAACTGGAACCTCAGCAGTGGTCCCCGGATTCAAAAATCAGATTAGGTATTGATGAGTTGCTGGCCTCCAAAACAATCTGCTCTAAACTGACCGGTCCGATTCATAGATGTCGTATAAAACTTTGTCTCTCAAATACAATAATTCGCATAGGTGGTCATTCATGTGTCTTCATATTGTAACCATGGAGTCCATGGCTCAAATCATGGCAAGAAGCAACATTTCGTCAATAGAGAGAGAGGCGTTCCCGTAGTTGGAATGGCCGGTCCGCCCGGTTCTTGAGTTGAACAAATCCCAAATGCACACCGCTGTGCAAAGTTAGTCAAATCCAATATTATAACGGACCATATTTATGTTGTTTGAGCCTCGATTATTTATACATTGATGCAAATAATACTTTCCATTGATCCAATTTTTCATTTGACGTGTTTTATATGACTTTGCATTGCCAGCCCACAGGAAATTGAGGATGGTTTTTGAACGTGGGATTCAAGCTACGCAATTCAAATCCAAAGCCCTAAATAAACTAGAAGGAATTAGATATGTGCAACTTAAGTGTATCATTTAGCACTAGCTTGGTGTACAGTTTTACGACTTCATTATAGTTGCATAAAGTAGACCGATTCATCTTATGTAGGTCCATCTCAATAATATGGTCGATAGTGAGTAATAGTGGAAATAATTGAGATCGAGTTGCTCCTTCAAGATACAAGTCAGATAGAATAAGGTAGAATACTATAACATATGCATTACCAAACGCAGAAGTCAAGAACTTGCCTACGGCCGATGCTAATTCGTCTGAAACAATGCTTTTCCTTGATCCCATATCCAATTTAGGTCTGTCCCTTATAGTTCACGAGAGCATACACTAGCATCTACTTAAATAATATAATCTGCTGGTCCCACTGTCAAATATCAAAATTTCTATATTTCTATGCACTCCCAAAAAAAAAAAAAAAAAAAAAAAATTGGACTTGTTCTGTCTTCCAACAAGTCAGCAACATCCTCAATGCCTTCAGCGACTTTGGCAACGGGGCCCACGTCGTCTCGGCCATCGACCCCACGGTGCTCCCCGTCTCCGCCACCGTCTTCGTCTCTGCTAGCACCGACACCGCCGTCTTTGGCACCCCATGGATCTTCTCTATTTCCTCTACCACGTCGTCTCCCGATGCCTCGCCTTCTCATAACTCAAGCGCTTCCGCACAAGCTCTCACCTCCCGACCTTTCTGCCAACAACTCCATCCTCATCGCTGGCAGCTCTCCCTCCAACTTCACCCTCGACAGCTGCCCTCTCCTCAATCCCGACCTCTTCTCCTCATACCCCTTGCCGTGCTCGGCATCGCTTGGATCGCTGATGCTGCGTGGGGGCTTTCTCCGCCACAGCTGCAGCCAGTGAGGGATGATAGTCCGACGGTGGCAGCGTTCATTTGGCTTGATAAAATAATTTGCCAGCGTTCCGTTATTGTCATTAATTTTTGCCATTCTTTTTCCAAGTTCTCGTCGAGCTACTTAAGCTAGGGGAGATACATTGATTTCTCTTTGTTTTAGTAAATTCAGACACGTGGTGTCAAGTACCCAATATCTTTGCAATAGAGGTATCAAAATGGGTCATGGACCAAATTTTTTAATTATACAAATAGAGCTAAGTTGTAAATGGGTTGCTAGAGATTTAACAGGTCGAGTGAAAATGGGTTTAAGATATTCGAAAGCTCCATACATGAATCTAGTGTCCTCGTTGGTGATCGACTGGGGACAAAGTTCCGAGTAAGCAAATCCGGCTGATTCCGCCAACTGAGTCATTCCGGAAATTTTGAATTCTACTTGCTCCGAGCTGTGTCGGTGTACCCATGATCGGTCTTCCTGGTCTTTTGAGCTATTTAAGACGATGATTTTACTCTTTCGAAAGCAATTGAAAGTTGACATCGCATTCACTGAGATCTGCAGGCATAATTTCCACCCTCCGTTAAGAAATACAGTGTGGAGATCAAATCGATGGGTGCTTTACTGCTTTCGTATGGATGTGGATGATAGGTGGGCTTTTCCGAGGCGATGATGGTCGGTCTTATGGTTCCCAGGAAAAGTGCAACTTCAACCGATACTATTTAGCTGAAATCTACCTCTTCTACCCAAATATTTTGTTCTCAGTGCAAAGCCTTTTTTATTTTTTATTTTTATTTTTATTTTGAGTCTTTGATTCTAGTGACAATTAGCTATGTAACACCAACATAGATACGGGACATATGACAAGACAAGACACGACACGATATGCCAACACCCCATTTCTAAAAAAAATAAAGAATTTTAACATATTCCGACACGTTATATATTAAATATGTCTTTATATATAGATGCACAAATAAATAAATAAAAATAAAAAGAGCCTAGAATTAAGTTCCACTAAAAACATTAATTCAATATTTGTTAATATCATTAATTATTTTAATTTGACAAATTCAATGACATTTTATTGTAATAATCCATAAAACTTGAACGAAAAAATAAGCAATCCACCTTCCACTATTAAATTTAGTGATATGTATACTACAAGTCTCAAAACTTATCGCGAAAATGCAATTGAGTCCTAAAATTCATCAAATTGGTGCAATTAAGTCCTTCCTTTAATACTGTCAATTTGTTTAACGGAAAATACTGAAGTGGTATTTTAAAATTTATTTATTTATCTTATGTGGCATTTTTATTACTTTTTTTCTTCAAATCTTATTTAAAGAATAGTAAAAAGCTTTTAAAAAAGTTAAAATAATTCTAAAATAAATTGGAAAAAAGAAAAGAAAAGGCAGGGTTATGCCCGGTCTGTTGTCGTTGCCGTTACCACCATTGGAGGGGGGTAGCGACGACAGAGGGTGGAGGGGGGGGGGTGCGACCCTTGCCGCCCTAGGAGCAAGGCTCACCCGAGATCAAGGCAACGCCAACCTTCACCTATGGCCGACAAGCCTCCCTAGTCCTAGTTGAGGCCTCATCAGCCCCAGGCGAGGGTCGACGACCCTTACTAGGCCCAAGTGAGGGCTGTCACCCATATATGGGCAAGCCTCACCAGCCCTTGCTTAGCCGGGGATGACCTCGCCCGGGCCAGTGAGGGCCGCCCCCCTCTACACCTCACCAGTGCTCTTCGATAGTGGTAGCGGCAGCAGCAGTAGCAAGGCCTAGCCACAATCCTTATCCATTTTTTCTTTTCTTTTCTTTCATATATTTACATTTTAACCCTTCAAGTATTGATTATTTTAAAAAAAATTTGACCATGTACATGTAAAATTCCGAACTCACATTTCGGAGCACGTGGAGGAGAGTTGATCACGTGTTAGCACTCGTTAACATTCAATGAGTGTTGAACACGTGTCGGTAGGACAAGACACAAAAACTCCTAGAAAGTATCGGTGCTTCTTAGGCAATTAGACTCTCATGTGCAGTGATTTGTTGAAAGATTAAGGAGAAAAAAATATTAAAAATACATTTTGAGACCAGTCGAGTGTGGTCAGGTCGGGTACGGACCGAGAAATTGGCATTGAAAATAAATTGGTCAATTTGGATCCAACTATTTATATCCCAACCCAACTCTCCAATTTGATTGGCTTATTTCAGTAGAGGTTTGAAACAAAAACGAGCCATCACATCCAACTAAACTTCTGTACGTAAAATGAAAGCCGGATCGTGTTTTATTCTCAAATTACTTAAAGGGTCGACATCGATTATTCACAGACACGACCTCAAACGTTGCCTTCAACGGCCTTGAACAAAAAGAGAAATCTAACCAACTTCCCATCCCAAACTACGGCCTCGTAGCTCTTCGGGTTGGCCCCGTCCTTGACCTCGACGATAAGCTCGTAGATCGTCCGCAAGAACCCCACCGTCTCACCCTTCACCACCTTATCCAGAGCCAGCTTCGTCTGGGCGTCCTCATTGTGCTTATTGACAGCAAACTCAGCGATCTCCCGTACGTGCGGGTCGCTCAGATCCTTTATCGGCTCCCAACCGAACGGCCCCTCCGTGCCGGCAGGCCAGGCGGCCGAACCTTGGAGGAGGAGGAGGACGGTGGCAGCTGCAGCGGCGAGGGCGAGGAGCCTCATTTTCGGAGGTTTTAGGCGTCGGTTCTTGGTGTGGGCTTCTAAATTGAATGCTTGTTCTGAAGGTTTATATGGGTTGGGGGTACATGTGTTTATAGGACTTAAAACGGTGTGATGGACACGGACACTTGTTGCAAAAATTATCTACATTAGCACCAACTTTGCCATGTAAAATATTCAGTGTCTACGTTATTGATTTCAGACTAAAGCTAGGAGGACTACATTGACAATATCAAAAGGTTTAAAATTACATTAGTCAAATTGTAAGATTTAGGACTAATTTGGCCACCATACAATAGGTTTATGACTTTTTTTTTTGCTAATATTCCCATTTGTCTTGAGGACAGACTCAGTAGCAGCTACCAAAGCTTCTGCAATACAACTTGATCTCTCTATAGAATCGAGCATCCAAAGTTCCACTAGCTCTTATTTAGGCAATCTATGGAGTCTTTTAATTGAATATATATATATATATATATATATATATATATATAAGTTTTGACACTGTTTAAAAATGTTAAATATGTTCAATTTTGATATAGTTGATGACTATGCTTTCAAAAATTTATTATATGTCTCAATTGTAGATTATCTCTTGCTCAATTGAATTATCTTAGGTTTCGTTCCAATACAAATGTAATCATTTAATTTGTCTCCTTTTTCCGTTTTTAGTTCGGGTTTGTTTTCGTGAAAATGTTGTTCCACATCTCTTGATAACTGGTCATATATATTTTTTATATTCATATGATTTCCTTATATCTATCAATTTAAATTTTTAGAATGAGATTTCTAGCATAGCACAGGAAGTGGGAAGGACTGATGACTAGCGACAAGTGTAAAAAATCTGACTGCGTTCTCGGTTTTAAAGTATGAATTACGAAGCGTGAAAGTTTCAGCATTTCTAAATGCAATTATGACACAACAAAACTATATCAAATAAATCCTCCCGTCTCTATTTTCAAGCATAGGAGGCTAGAAGAGAAAAACCCTCAGTTCGGGTTGGTTTTAGGTTCAGCTGCTGACTCGTCTCTCAATCATGTACCGCAGGGAGCTACAAATAATTGGAATTTTCACCTCCAAGAAGCCCTCATCAGATTAACACAAAATGAAAGGGGAAAAAAAAGCCAGAACAGAAGCTAGAATGTGTTTAGCGTGGTTGAGCTTCTTAAATGTAATTGGCCAGCACGAACCCTCCAATTTCAATAAAGCATGCATGTCGTGCCATAACAAAATATTTTAGAAAACCTTCCCATGGTTGGTCACAGCCATCACTTTTCATAAAGTGACCAAATGACAAAAAAAGAATAAACTTGAAGTAAATCTCCGAGAGAACATCATCAAAATTCACCTCACAGCAATCACTTTTCATAAAATGACCAAATGACAAGAAAAGAATAAACTTGAAGTAAATCTCCGAGAGAACATCATCAAAATTCACCTCCTGATTTATCGGAGGAGTAATTTTAATTCTCTCTCTCTCATTGTCGATCAACCTTATCATCTCCTCAATTGCTCAATTGGGGCATGCCGTTCTTTCTCGAGCTGGTTCTGGCCGTCAGCTATTGCTCAGCGGTCTTTGCTGTTAGTCCTAAGTCGCCCAACCAATTCTACTGGCTGCTCTTCATCGGCTTTGCGCCGTTCATGGAGTTATTTGAGTGGTTTTGTTCATTACTCTATCTATTTTAATACCTAAACATTAACTTTCAGTTGAATCTCAATTCTGCCTCAAACTTTTTAAATTTTATAAAAAAATTACAAATTTTCACTTTTTATCAAAATCTTGCCCCAGTAAATTCTTTTCATATGCACGTCTTTATCTCCATTCATGTGTCATTGATGACGTAGAATTTCAGCTAAACTAGATATTATTAAAAAAAAACCTTTGTTCTTTCTATTTCCTTATCTTCACTTTCTTCTTCTTCCTTCCTTTCACCCTCCATTATGTTCTTTTTTCTATGTCCTTGCTCGACCTCCATTAATTCTTCCACCTGCTTTGACAGAGAAATTCATTCTCAACCTCCCAAAGATATTTTACTTCGCCGCCAATCCATCTGGAGAAGCAAAGACCAAATGAGTACTGAGAACAAACTCACCCAACCACATCGTAAAATCTCAACCGCTATCCATGAAGTTACAAACGTCATATAAATTCTCAAACACAATTTATTAGGGAGATACAATACAGCGGATCACTTGCAGACATCACACACTCAACTATAGAGAATCAGGACATCAATCTAATACCTGACTTCGTCAAACAAACTCCAATACTATACTGCTAGAGGCTCGCATATCTTAGCTCAACCTCAGGGAAAGGGAAATACCACCATCATTGACAACCACGACTTTGGTCCTCGTTACTATCATACAGATCACCCAAGAATCGAAAAAGCTGTCTCAAGAAAAAAATCTAAAACTATCACCAGCCAACTCTGTATCAGTAGAAGAAAAACTGCTATCATAAGAGGCAACACGTGTGGCACAGTCGCCGTTGCCGCACCACGCGTTGATGTGATCAGCAGGAATAACGTGCAGCAAAAGTAAGTTATAACCATTGCGATCAGGGATAGCATAATCGGCCCGCTCAAGAGGGGGAGCTTTTGGCGAGGCAAAAGATCATCTGAACCGACACCAAGAATCCGACTGTGTTGCCGCCCATGAAAAGGATGTACACAGGTCCGCGCCATAAGTTATATTCTTCCCGTTCCCGGATCCAGTGGAAGTACTGTTATTGGATGCCCCGGAAGCATTGTCGACCTCGTCATGTCCTATATTGCTTGGAGGCTGTAGCACTGATTGATAGGTCGCGTTGGCGATGAGCGCAGCAACAATCAGCAAGGCCTCAATCTTGCCCCGCGACTCTCCACCATCTTTGTTTGAATTTTTTGGCGTCGAACGTGATAATCATTGAGGAGCATTTGGGACTGGTTCCCCATGTGATAGATGACTGTTACCTCCCTCGACATCGTTGTCGTCCACTGAGACTGGTCTTGAAGCGGGCGAGTTTGATCTTCCTCCAGCTCGTGCGAGAATTTCTCTGATCTCTCTGTCTCCTGCTCCCCTTTGCGAGAGAGCAGAGACATCTAGAGGCGTCAAGCCACTGCTGTTCGAGGGGTTCACATCCATGACCTCGGGCTCCACAACATGCCCACGAAGCAGGAAGTCGACCACCTGCAACTCTTTCCTATTTTTGTTTTATTCTCATTGATTTCGGACATTTAGATACCAAAGAAATCTTTTTGGCATAGACGAGACATCCTACATTCCCGTGATAATCAAATAAATTCCTTTGCTTAGAAGATTTTCGCATATGGTAGGGACACCAAAATAACACCCTCACTGAAATAATGCACAAAGAAAAGTCCGATAAAATAAAGGAACGGCGAGTCTTGCCTCGAAATTTTTGCCAGCGGCAGCGAGATGCAAGGTAGTGTTGCCTTTGTGGTCCTGCCGATTGATGACCTGCTCCTTCTTGTTCTGCTTCAGATGCTCCACCAACAAAACGACCACATCAACCGGTTGTTCTTCACAGCGAGGTGAAGCACGGTCTCCTCTCTGGCAGTTATCTCTTTGACAGACTCAGGCGAAGCGGAGAGCCGCACCTTCATGACATCGAGCTCCCCGTTTATGACGGTACAATGCAAAGGGTTTATTCTCTCCCGTCCCTTCACAGAGCACAGGTGTTGACCCACTCTCAGGAGCTCCCTTGCAATCTCAACATCACCTCGAGCTGCCGCGATGTGTAGCAGACCTAAACCATCTGCGTTCACTTTTTCCACAAACTCTGGCATCAACTTCAGGAGCTCTCGGACAAAATCCAAATGGCCAGCCACACAAGCTACGTGCAGCGAGGTGTGACTGGCTCCTTCAAGAGCCATCTCCTCGAGGACGAGCCCATTGCTTCTGATCAATTCATTTAGCTCTTCGATATAGCCCTTCTGGGCTGCTTCTAGCAACCTTCGCTCCATTTGATCGGATCTGTTAATGGTCATTCTCTTCTTGGGACACCTCGGGGATTAGAAATCTATTAAATTATTGATCCATTTTATAGAGTTTCCCCTATATTTCTCTCTAACTTATAGTTATCTAGAAGCTCCTAGGCAAAGTCTTGCGGTAGTTAAAATAAGGGTTTTGCTAGCATAACAGTCTTTATTATGAGAAGAACATCTTATTGTGAGTCACAAATTCTTAAATGAATGGACTCCACAATAATTTATAATTATTTTTATTTGATTTTTTGTGATTTAAAATAGAGTGTTATTTTCATAGTGGATTAAATACTGTTATCTAATAATTTTTCTAAGAATTGTGGCAAATAAATTGTCTAGCATGCAAATTGAAGCAAATATCTCAGAGACAAGCAGATGAAATAAGTCGTGAGTTGAGACTGAATTAAGGCATGGATGTTACATCATATACAGTAGAGACCAACTAGCAACACCAAAGCTCCATGCACATGGCCACTTTGTAATACCCAACCATTCAATAAAAATTGCTATACCTTGTCTCGTTGATGCTGGATGATGTAGGAAACTTTTAAAAACTGATGTTTAATATAAATAAAGAGGTATATGTAAATTAATTAAACTCTTGTGATTTTTTCGTAAGAAATGTTGTAAAAATTTTAAATTGCTTATGCATATGTAAATTATAATTATGACTTATAATCTGTAAATACATGTGTGGTGTGTGACGTTGTCGAGCGTCACGGCCCGAATCCCTTGCACCTAAGCTAGGGACTCTAGCGCCGTAGACCAAGTCCCTAATATCTAGGCTCGAGTCACTAGCACTCGGGCCTAGGTTTGTTGAGGCTAGCTTGGGACTCCTACACTTGAGGCCAACACCTTGGTGCCCATGCCGCTCGAGACCCCAGTGCCAATGCCTAGGTCCGCGATACCTAAGCCCATGTCCATTGATGCTGGGTCCACAACCCCGATGGGCCTAGGTTCATAGAGGTTAGGCATGAACTTTAGTAGGCTTGCCATTCACCATCATTGATTACGTAATAGAAAATTCAGAGAAGAGATTTTTTATTTTTCTCGTTAATAGTATCAGGAGAAAATACATAGTAGGGACTCTAGAAATTCAGTTTCAGTAAAAAGTAACTTTGTATTCCTAAAGTTCTGGAGATGAATGGCATCTAAGAAAGTACCTTTCTCCGTCGTTGATGAAGTTCATAACAAAGCACCATATTTTCGTGAGCCCAAAAATTAAATTCATGAGTTTGAACCGCTTATCGAGGTAATGACGGGTCTGGCAATGTCGTTTTCTCCCTAATTATCTCTTTTCGGTCGAAATAAAGTTGATATTGATCATTGAAAACTACAATTGTTATGTCATAGTAGGTCGAAATAAAGTTGATATTGATCATTGAATACTACACTTGTTATGTCATAGTAGTTGAAAATAATAGTGTAGAAAACAGATTTAAGGAATTTCTGTATAATTTGATATATAAATAATGAGAATTAGATCAACTTATTTATAGACTTTAAAAGATAACTATTAAAGGTAACAAGATAAACATAATATCAAATACAATCAATCTAGGATGTGCTCTATCAAAGGAGATATATGCCTAATCTTGAGAAATATATGGAATCAACTAAATATCCAAATGTTGCTAACATCCCCTCAAACGCAAGATGAGTTGAAACAAATCAACTTGAGTTCGAAAAATAATCCAAACAGCATCACAAAAATCTTCAACTAAAATAAGCTTAACAGATACAAGACGAGATGGCTCGTATAATGACTCCAAGCTTTTGTTGACGAGAAGATTTTAGTATGTTGCTTGTGTGACAGCTGCGAATTTGGTGGTGGTGTCGGCTTGTCGAAACAAGAAGTGAAAAATCAAGAATTGGAGGTATTGTAGCCAAGCAGCATGCGTCTTTTGCGGTTGACTTTGCTGTCAAGACAATAACTTAAACGTGGTCGATACGACTAGCGTGGTTATAGCAAGTGGAATAAGCCAGGCTCGGCATCGAAGAATACCTCCATGGAAAAGAAAAGCTTGACTTGGTAACACGTTGCCAATGTTGTAATACTACCATAGCGGCACTCGGTTAGAGGCAAATGAGGCATTTAGGTGAACATTGTCGAGGGCGGGATATATTTATTTCACTAGGGGTGCAACGGGTGCAAAGTTGAGAATGATAAAGTAGAAAAAAAAAATAGAATTGGGAAATTTTGCACTCGGTGCATTAAAATTGCCTTAGAAAAAGAGGCTCTAGTACCATGTCAAGAATAATAATGCGGATGAAAAAGAATTAAGGAATTTCAATATAATTCGATATATTCATAATGAGGATTACCTTAGTCTATTTATAAGCTTTATGAGATAACTATTAGGATGCGTTTTGCGGTCAAGATAGAATTTAGGATATGATAAGATATCATATCCTACGTTTGGTGTCTACTCATGATAGAATAAAGTCAGATATAAGAGAGATATATGCTGGATAAAATTATCCCATGAGAAGGATAGGATAAAGGTGGATAGAATTTTTAATGTACATAAAAAAAAAGTTATTTTTCTCAAATCACAACTTCTTAAATTAACAAATTTAAAATTATATTTCAATATAAATAATATTTGAATTGGAATATTATGAATTCAAAATAACAAACAATAACAAGTTAGTAATTTAATCTTACTTTTATCTATATATTCAAATTTTATTTTATCCTATAATATAAATTCAATATATAGATATATATCTGTAACATATTTTAGGTGTTTTAGTATTTTAGGTATATTAGTAAAGTATTTTATTTAATAAAATTTTATTAGAGAATGATGGAAGGGAAAGAAAGAAATAAAAAAGAAATTAATTTAAAAAGAGAGGCAAAATAATAAAAAAGCAAATAAAACTACAATAAATAACAAGTGTCGCAAGAGATCTCTACCATCTCTATTTGTAAAAGGGAAAAAACTATCACAAACTCCAGACTTAGCCCGAAGTGACAAATTTATCCTTGCCTGGGCTTGATTTGGTGAGGAATGCCCTCGCCTATGTCGGGTGAGGGTCGCCCTCTCCTGGGCAGGTGTCAAGCAAGGGTCGCCCTTGCTTGGGTTGAGCAAGGGCCGCCCTCACCAGATCCGATGAGGGTGACCCTTGCTCAATGCAAGCGAGGGTGACCCTCCCTTGATGCAAGTGAGGATGGCCCTCGCTTGAGCCGGATCTAGCAAGGAATGTCCTTGTCTAACGCCGGTGAGGGCGGCCCTCGCCTGTGTTTGGCTTACCTCTAGCAAAGGGAAGAGAGAAGAAGAAAAAAGGAAAAAAAAAGTAAAAAAGAAAAAAAACATAAAAAGAAAAGAGAAAAATAAAAGACGAAAATGCCCTATAGTTAAGGTAAATATGTTACGTACATGTTTGGGGTTTTTTATGTTGCGAAAAAATATTTGGGGTAAATGTGTTATTGGCAAAGTTTGGGATTTTTTGTGTCATAAAAAACAGTTTGAGGTAAATTTATTACACTGGACAAAGTTTGGGGTTTTTTGTGACTTTTCCATGTCATTATCATATGACTTCTTTAAATGCTGGATAATTGTCTAGAAATTTCTAAATCTATTGTCCATGTCGTCAATCAATTTAGTCATGAAACTAGAAATTTTTAATTATACTAATTAAGTTCTAAACCTATTATATGGTAACCAATCTAGTTATAAACTTTTTAATTGTGTCAATTTAGTCCCGAACATTTCAATAATTTGTCGATTTAGTCCCAAACCTTTTAACACTTGTCGATTTAGTCCTTTTGAGTAATTTTGGCTGGAAATCATTGAAATACTATATTGGCAAATTATTATAAGGTTTAGGACTAAATTAATATATGTGAAGGGTTTAAGACTGGATTGATACAATTGAAGAATTTAGGACCAAATTGACTGCCGCACAATATGTTCATGATTTTTTGCACAATTTTTCCCTTCAAGTGCACACCAAGATTTTTAAAATTCCAACTTAGTTGGAAGCATCAAATTAAGTAGTCATTTATTAGGAAACTACTTGTTTAAACGCAGACTAGACTTTTCCAAGTCCAATCTCTGGTTCGTCTTTATGATGGGGAACCATACGGGTCAACCTCTTATCCTTGTTTTGCTTTGGGATTAGATTTCTATCTTTCTCTCTCATTGAAAATTTGGGAAAATATCTTGCATTGTGCAATGCTGCAAAAATCTCATTTAAGAACTCGTCAAATTTAATCTCGTGGGAACCAATTGTGATTTCATAAACATCTATTAAAAGATGTGAAACATTTAGAGGAGCAGCATGCTTATGCCACCAGTCCATTAGCCCTTGTCAATGCTAATCCCCATTGTTGGTTTTCGAAGGACACGATTGGGACCAAAAGTTGCAAACATTTATACGGCCTCCGATGAAAACCCTAACATTTCAAAAAGAGTTTCAATGAATATTATAGTTAAGCAAAATCTCGATTGTTTATGTGTTTAAAGGAATCTAGGGTCACTATTGACGATCAAATTTACCTATGAAATGACATAGATTGTCGTTGAGTTGCATTCTTAAGGATGTTTGGGTGGTATAATCACTCAAAACATTGCATGGTCTATAGATCAAGTAGACCAAATCCATTTAACCTGTTAATAATGTGGAGTTGAGTGTGACATCCATACAATTAACTTTTCAATAGTATTGATCTATATGGTATGTAGTAGAGGTGTTCACGGACCAGGCTTTTGTTAAAATTAAAGCTTAGCCCAAATATACTGGGCTAGCTTACTCTAGGCCTGTAACACTTGTCCAAACAATAACAAACCATTTCGGCTTAGACCAAACTAGACCCCTTTCTATTCGATTTGGTCCGGGTCTTAGTCTAAAATCTGTTGTGAAGCTTGAAAAATCTGCTACTCCATGGCAGTTGAAACTGAACCTAGTAGGGATTTGCGTTAGTGCTTTTAGATTTGGTGATGAAGATCTGCAGTTGGTCCAAAAAGAAAATAGTTCCATAGGTTAAAATGAAGCCCCGGATGCTCCTCTATGTAATAGAAAGTAATCCGAGATCAAATAATGGAGCTGGTTCTGCAGTTCTCACCTCTTTAGCAGTGGAAAAAGGAACTTGAGGAGACTGAGCGGTCGCTGCAGAGCAGGATGCGATGAGATGTGACGAGGGAAGCAGCAGACAAGCCGAGGACGGAGAGGTTAATCAGTGGTGGTTTAGGCGACCACAATGGGAGAAAAATTATTAGGTAGTCCCTGGCTTTGTTAGCTCGCTTCGCACAAACTATTAGATCTAATGGGATCTGTGTGATCTGAGGTTCATGGAAATGGACTACGTGCACCAAGAATAACCAAAAAAAAGCTACTTTCTTTGTGTTACTTTTTCAAGTAATATCTCTACGACCGAAAAAAAAAAAGAAAAAAAGAAAAAAAAAGTAATAGCTTGGGCAAGTCCAGGCCCATTCAACCTTCATCATCTAAAGCCCGGTAGTTTGGATAGACCCAAAAAGATAATAACATCTATGAGCCCAGCATCTCGGTCCGATTGATTTTGGCCCCAAAAATTCGGTCCGGATTTTCGGGCTACCAATCTGTGGACAATCTAACATTTTCTCCTGACCCACCACTTTCTCAGTTATTTTAAACAACTCTCTCTCTCTCTCTCTCTCTCTCTTCCTAGTTTTCCCTTTGAATAAATAACACAAAATATTTTCAATTGATCCAAAGATAATAAAATAATATTTATTGATCTGATGGAATAATTTCTTATAGTCTGAGAGGTAAATTAAATTTTCAGAATAACTTCTTCAACCTACCTAAACTTTAGCATTTTGAGCAATATAATATCTCATTTGTAAAAGTTATACGTTATCCTCTTGAACTTTTGGCACCGATACCCAGTAGCTTGCAAATCTTGAAAAGTTCAAGATTCGCCCTAAACTTTGATTTTTGTCATAGTAATTGGGTGAGTGTTATCTAAAAATGGATTAACTCATTTTTTTTTATTATCAATATATTTACTACTTGGTTAAAGAAGTTAAAAAAAATAGAATACATGGCTAATGAAGTTAAAAAAAGTTAATAGAGGACCTTGGATTTTTCGAATGTGATGAAATAATAGAACTCACACGAATTAGCATCTAAATGTAGGGATTGGGAACAATGAAAATAAAGGATCCTTACCTTAACAGCTAAGTAACTATATAGGGCCATCTACGGTTCTCTAGTGGATGGATTTTCAGTCGCAACTTGTCGCATAATTCTTTATATTTTTTTATGTAACTTCTATGCAAAATGTCACGCCATAGAAACACAATGATTTTGTGATCAATGCGTGGGACTTATTTTTTTTTTTGGCGGCTATCTAGATATTGGGCATCTGTCTGTAAGAACTCTTAGTCTTAGTGGCATATTCTATCAAAGGTTAGAAAGCAAAAGAGAGAAGGAATAGAAAATTTGCACCAAGCTCTCCTTCCTTATGGGGGAAAACCACTAAAAATGCCTTAAGAACTCATTTTATTGAACGTTTTCCAGAAATTTTTATCAGTTTAAACCAACTCTTTGATTGCAGTATAGATGAGCATGACAATAACGTCTCGACACAATTGGTTGAACTAATTGAACGCTCCATTAAGTAGCTTAAATTTTTATATCTTCTCTATCCCCTACATGTTCGAAGTAATTTTTCGATAACTTATCAATACCTCTATGAAGATACTATCATTTTTTTTATAGTTGGCAAATTATCAATTTTTGTATTAACTTACCCACTTTTATTTGTATAACCTATTACTGCTTTGAATTTACTAACTCTTACTTGAAATTGTCACCCTGAATTTGAGTTTATCAACTTTTTTTTCAGATTAAAATCATCAGTTAATTTTGGATTACAAAATCTTATTTGAATTATTTATCGCTTTTTTATTTTTAATTTCTGACTTTCCTATTAAGTTACAAACTTCTATTTGCATTAGTTAGCTTTTAAAAGTTACTGCTTCCTGGGCTAAATTAGCAAAATTCATCAATTTTTTCCCACTAAATTACCGCATATTATTGAGTTATCAACCATCTAAGTTATTTACTGTTGTTGGTTTTTTTTTCTTTATTTGCCAACCTTTCTTGTCATTTACAAACTTTTAATTGCATATTTAGCAAAGCTTTAAATTTACCAAAACTTTTCCAATTACTAACATTAATTAGAGTGACTTACCAACTTTTCTCCAATTAAGTTACCAATTAATTTTGGGTGACAAGCTCTTGTTTGAGTTACTTAACAAGTTTATTTTTCTTCTAGTTATAAACTCTTCTTTTACTATATTGACTTTTATTTTTCCTTTCTTAACTAGGTCTTGAACTTATCAACTCTTATATGTGATGACAACCATTATTTTAAGCAATTTATCATATTTTCTCTTGCATAAGTTATCAACTAGTTTTGCGCTACCGACTTCTCATTTGAGTTAGTTACCAAAGTTTATTTGTTTTTCTGCTTAAATTACCAACTTTTATGTTGTTGATAAAAAGTAGTTGGTACATTGAAGGTGTTGGCAAACGTAAGGCATTGGTAAGAAAAATAAACAAAAGTTGGTATATGAAAAGAGAAATTTGTTGAAAATTAATTGAAATAAAAGTTAGTAATGCCTAAGGATGATTGGTTTTAGGGTGGATAGGTTCCAGACTTGAAACCCGGAGCCTACTAGATTAGGATCGGTTCCTAGTTTTTGGAACATTGAACTTACCTTGTAGACTTAAGAACTAAACTTATCTATTCGCTAACTAGGAACTAGCAATTCTTATTTTTTGTTTCATTTTTTTTTATTCCTCAAAAGTTCAAGCTTATCCTGTTAGTTTATCAAACAGCAAGAAGTAAAACATCCCAAATAGCAATTATGGCAAAATAGTAGAGCTACAAAACGGGCATGTTCTTGTCAAGTACTCTCAGAGTACGGGATTTCCATATCAATGAGCTTACTATAGAGCTTTTGAGTTCACATGCTCCTTATTATCATCAACACAACTTCAGCTAATTTATATTCCTTTATGAGTGAGTTCTCAACCAAGGCAGATGCTATTAAAAAATTGGAATATTGATTGGGAGTCTAAACACACTTATTATTTAGATGGTAATGCAGTCTGGGGCTCTCCCTGACTGTTGGCAAATAATTATCAGCTCACCATAAAAGAGTGGGATTCATCAAAATCAGAGGCTAGAGGAGTTTTCCAACTTCCTTTTCTTCTTTTGTGATTTGACATGTAAAACTTTAAAGACATTGTAGGATATCTCATTCAGATAATGCATATTCTTTGAAATTACAATAAGATTTTTATTTGTACTTATTGACACATAAATTTTGCCTATTCATTTAGGATTTAATTGTATAAAAAAATTAAGGATTAATTTTTAACCCATAAATTAAAAAAAAATCATTAAATTGCATAGCATATAAATGTTAAGAGAATTTGCATTCATTTTAAAAAGAAATAAAAAATTAACTAATTAATTAAAAAACGAGGCAGGCCGGGCTGCCCAGGCTCTTTCTTATCCTTTTTTGGGCCTGGGCCCGACCCGGCCCGTCCTTCCCTCTTCCTTTTCCTTTCGGCCCGGCCCTCTTCTTTCTTTCCCTCTTCCTAACCTTCCCTCACGCGACCGAAGCGACGGGGGCACGGAACAGTGAACACAACCACGGAGGCAGAGCAGGAGAGCAGGGAGAGAGGGGCGTGATTTCTGGGTCGGGGCCAGGCTGGCAGGGCAGCTGGGGGTGGTAGAAGCCATGCGCGCCTCCCGGTGGCTGTTAAAAGGGGAGAGCTGAGAGATAGAGAGAAAAAGGGGAGGGAGAGGAGAACAGAGAAAAGAAGCAGCCAGAGAAGAAACGGTCTTCCTTCAGACTCTTTCCGCCACTGTGCGGTCCTTGCGCTTGCACAACCATGAGGCCCCTCCTCGCGCACCGACGCTCCGCCAGCATCTGCAGTGATCTCCGGCGATGCTACCAGCAACATCTTGGCAAGTTCCAACAGTTTTCACCGCCTCATCTCATCTCACTCGGTCATCAATAGGGAGCTTCAGGTTTTTCGACGCTGGTCAGGATCTTGACCCGCCTCAGATCACTCGCCTCAGCAAGCAAACGACCACATTGAGAAAAATCGTGAGAAGGGGGTGAAGGGGGTCTTTCATCAACGCACAACGCCACTTTCACCAAGAAAAATCCGCCACCATCTCACACCCGTTACCTCCTACCTTTATATACCCATGTCTAACACAAGGGTACAGAGAAAAGACAATAGGAGGGAGAGGCCTTCCCTTGGGAGGTGAACGTCCCTGTGATACTTCAATTTTTCGCTGCCATTGCCTCAACGAGTTACTGTCCGAGATCTCTAACATCAAGGCGTCCCCACAGCAGCGTTCACCGAGAGCCCGACTTCTTAGCACCATAGCCACCGCTCCAGCGAACCAGATGAGTTGCTGCCTCCCCCAACGTTGGTTCAACACCACAGCCGCCGCTGCAGCAACAAGCTGCCGCCAAGCTTATCCCAGCAACCTCACCGTGACTCGCCCCTGCTCCAACTCGTTTTTCATCAATCCCCCAGCGCGGACGCCAGATTTGCAAGCAACAACCCAGCAAGCATCCCGTCGTCACGCACCTCCGGTGACCATCTCAACCACTGTGACGGTCGACGTTGCTCCCTGTCCGAGACCCTAACGCTGGTACCTCACTGCCGCGCCTCGTGAGCCAGTTGCAGCTATTCCACCACCACTGTGGTTGCGTTTCATTGAGAGTTCCCCCGGCGTCCCACCTCGCCAAGCGTCACCTCGAGCAAGATATACAAAACAATTTCTTGTCTAAAACACGTGTCATGTTACTCTCCTTGTTATATGTATGTATGAACGGTGGCTCCATATTTACATTTTCGACACATAGGTGTTGTTGGCAATGGGCAAATGATACGCGTCTGAGAGGATAAATGGCTATCAAAGGGAATCATTGGTGGACCAGCACCTAGAGGAGAACCTGAGAAAGTGGCCAATTTCATCATTCCTAACCAGAATACTTGGAATGTTCTCCTACTCCACAACAACTTTGATGACCAAACTATAGAGGACATTCTCGCTCTACAGATATGACCAGGCTCTACCACAGACCAACTCAGCAAAGATCACACTTGCGCATCATCATCCTACCAACCCCCAAGCAACTTATGGCGACAAATATGGACAGTGAAGACAGCCCCTAAAATTCGCATCTTTATGTGGTCCTTATGCCACAACACGCTACCTACAAAGGACAACCTCTACCGAAGACGCATTATCCCAGATCCGGTATGTCAATTATGCTAATCTCAAATCCCGGAAACTACATAACATATATTTCTATTCTGCCCATGGACATAGTGTATTTGGTCCCAGCCACGAGTCAATATCGACATCTCAACACATAGAACACATCGAATGGATGCTTGGCAAGCAGATCTGATCGAGAAAAGGGCCCACTTACCTGATCTAGCAACGATCGCATCATTTCTGTGGCAGATCTGGAAGGCGTGCAACAACTTCGTCTTCCGCCAACAACGCACACACCCAAAACAACTTGTTGATATGGCCCTCACAAATGCGAAGACTACTCGAAGTGCTCTGAAGCCGGAGTCGGAGTTAGGGACACCAATGCCCAACCCTAATCTGTTGTGGACTCCTTCGACACCTGGCATCATCAAAATCAATATTGATGGGGCTTTTCCATCCGAGTGCAACAAGGGAGCCATCGCGTGTGTATGCCAGGATCACTGGCACCCCGATCGATGGTTTCACCAGAACCATCCAAGCATTATTTGTGATACAAATAGAGCTTCAAGCCCTCATACTCACCCTCAAACATTTGCTGCAGAAAGGAAAAGTGAACGCTCACCTGATCGTGGAATCAGACTGTCTGGTCCTTGTGGAGGCTGTGAACCATCTTAGATTGCCACCATGGGAGTGCCGGGCACTGTTTGCAGAAGTTGCGTTGCTGATCTCTTGCTTCTCCGATCTTTGCATATAACATTGCAGACGTAAGGCCAACTCTATTGCTGATTGGGCCGCCAAGGCCCATGGCCGTGGCACACTCTCCCCGAATTGGGCTTTTTGCCCTCCCCAAATTCTCTTAGATCTTCTATGTACTGAATCCTTGACTAAGGGTTGCCCTATTTTACCTACTTAAATGAAATACTATGATTTCCGACCAAAAAAAAAAAAGGAGAGTAACTCAACAAAATCCATAGCATTCGTATCTCATTTTAAAATCCTAACATTTAAACCATTTTATAGCTTAAGAGGACGTATTCAATGATGGATCCATAACTATGTCAGATGAAAATCTATTCAATCCCACTCATTGAAGTCGAGGCAAACCAAACCGATCGTGCAGCACATAACTCAATTACCCACTTGAGCAATCGGGATATCAATCTACTGTAAATGGTGAGTATCCGCTTACCTCAATTCCAATCAAAATCACAACTTGCATGAAGAAAGCCATTCAAGTAAATCTAACCACCAATGACACAAGTTCAACCTATCAAAAAATAGGCACGACAATCTTTTCACTTCAGTAACCTACATAAGATGAATAAACTTTGACCGAAACGATCAACATGAAGTCGAAAATGGTCACACTGGGAAAGTGCCATTAGCAGTACATGACGTTCAGCTTGCGGGCCAAACTTTGCTGCTTTGGTTCTCGCTCCAAGGGTTTTGTTTTTGAGCAAACCACACATCGTTTCGAAGCAAATTATAACATCCTACATTTGTTTCTTCTCTATTCATAAAGTTATCACTAAAATATACATTTGCTATACTCGAAATTATCCCGAAGTGTCGGCAGTATGTTGCTTGATGGCGGATTTTACATGTGATGCTTATCTGTCATTATCTGCCACTAGCCGAGGTATCGTCCTTGATTTCTTTTGCAAGCTGTATTATCAGTCTTTTTGTGCGATTGAGTACAATATCAACGTTGCATGCACAGAATCATGGATTATATTAAAGTTTTTATTTATTTATTTGAAATCAGATTATATTTTCTATAGCTTCAATTTGCAAATAAACACATCAAGTGCATTAAAAAAAAAAGAAAAAGAGTACATCCTTTCATTACTCTCTTGTGTTTGTCTTGTAATTATTACAGTGAAAGAGGAAGAGTGGATAATATTTCATTTAAGATGATTTTGCATATAAAAAAAAAAATGTAACTATTACTGTACTTGAGACTAAATAATATCATTCAAGTTACTGAAGTGATTCGGCTGAAATAACTTTCTTGTTTTTGTCATTATTGATGTGATTTTAGAGTGCATTTTTTTTTTTTTTTTGTTTAAGGAAAAAATTGGAAATAACTTGTTCACTTTCCCAATAAAATCTAATGTATTTTTAAATTCAAATTATCAAAAAAAAAGAAATAAATTATATGTGCATCTAAATGTCAATATTTATATACTTTGTAAAATCTCAGATAAAATGGTTCAGACGCTATTTAATTTCAGATTTACTCTTAATTTCATCGAAGTTGCATATATGAATTGAATAACAAATCATTTAGTGAATGATCATATCTAATGTTCTTCTTCAAAGAACGTTTTAGATCTGGGCTGCCAGTTTTCCTTTTCATCAGCTTTACATGATTGCCTCCAACAACAATCCAAACGCTGGGCACGTTCATGTTGCAACTTGTACATGCGAACAATCAGCTCACAACCTAAAGTCAAAAAATGGAAACAGAAAGAAAAAGGGAAAAGTGTCAAAAAAGTCCTAAATCTTTTGTCTTCGTGCTGATTTAGTCATAAACATTTTTTTGGTGCCGATTTAGTCCTAAACCTTTTTACGTTATGCCAATTCAGTCATTCCCAACCAATTTTGCCGGATTTTGCTAATTGGACGCCAGCCGACTGACATGGCCTAATCGGCGTTGACGTGGACAACTTTTAATAATATTTTAATATTTTTAATTTTTTAATCTTTTATTTTTATTTTTTTTATTTTTTATTTTTTCCTTCTCCTCTTCTTCCTCCAGCTGGTTGCCGGACCTCAGCGACCGGCCAAAGGTGACGGCCGGCGAGGTCGACCTCAACCTCGCTGGCCATCTCGCCAATGGTCATGAGGGCGGCCTCGCGCGAGCCTCACCCGCTCGGCGCAAGGCCACCCTCGAGGCTTGGGCGGTGAGGGCGAGTCCCGCCAGCTCGGCGTGAGGAGGTGACCTCGCGTTGAATTGGCCTCGCGTCGAACTTGGCCCGGCGTCGAATTGGCCTCTCGTCGAGCTAGCGAGGCTCGCCCTCACCGGCCATGGGCGAGGCTCGACCCTCGCCAGATCCGGCGAGGGCGAGCCTCGCCGCCTAGGCCTCGAGGGCGGCCTCGTGTCGGGCGGGTGAGGCCGCCCTTGTGGCCCCGGCGAGGTGGCCGGCGAGGTCGAGGTCGACCTTGCCGGCCATCACCTTGGCTGGTCGCCGAGGTCCCGGCGGGCTGGAGGAAGAAGAGGAGAAGAAAGAAAAAAAAAAAAATAAAAAAAAATTAAAAAAATTCAAAAATATTAAAATATTATTAAAAGTTATCCATATCGGTGCCGATTAGGTCACGTTAGTCGGCTAGTGTCCAGTTAGCAAAATCCGGCTAAAATTGGCCGGAAAGAATTGAATTGGCACAACGTAAAAAGATTTAGGACTAAATCGGCACCAAAAAAATATTTAGGATTAAATCGGCACAAAGACAAAAGGTTTAGAACTTTTTGACACTTTTCCCAAAAGAAAAAGGAATGAAGGGTTTTCACCAAACTCTACTTTGGGAATAATTACCAAATCAGCATAAATTTTGAAAGAAAAGTTAATTGTAAGAAAAATTATCTTATATACCCTTAATATAGAAAGTGATTTTTTCTTCTTTTTTTTTTGAAAATTGATGAAGAAAGTGGTTCGGTTTCCATGAAATATGAGTAGTGAAGAATGCTCTGTTATTGGCAAAAAAATGACGGTGCCGTTAGCATAACATATCCCTATTTTAAATTATGATGATCTCAGTTGCATGGTTATACTCTATAAGAGCCACTAAGATAATTTGTAAGTAGTATCCAAACTATATGCTCGTGGGTGGAAAGTTCAAACTCGTTGTTACAACTTTCTTGTAATAAATACATTTATGAAGATATATGCGGTAGAATTCCTCTCATCTGTGGGATCTTATAACCATGTTTAGGAAGCTGTCTTATTCGAAAACAGATCCTATCTTGCCTACCACAGACCACATCATCCGCGGCACACTTCAACTGTTGACACATGTCAACCTTTGTTTCTCTCCTTTTGGCTCTCTCCCTGTCTCGTATTATTTCTCTCTAACTTCACCTCCAACCCAACGCTAGCCTATAAAACCGTTGAGATCCGGGCGAGGTCTCGACAGCAGCACCAGCTCCACGTTGAGATCAGGTGGCAGGGCAAAGAGACGGGAGGTAGAGAGAGGGCCATGAGGTGATGATCGACCTAATGGGCAAGAGTCAAAGCCGCGAGCTTGGTCGAAGCCATGGCGTCTCAGGTAGGTGGGAGCCAATCGTGGTGATGGCACGGTGGAGGCAGGGACGGAGGGAGGGAGAGATAGAGGAAGAGGCCGATAGCCAGCGAGTCAAATCTGACAGCGCTGTAGAAAGTGGGTGTGTGGTAGGCAGCGATGAATTTGCGTCCGTCTTATTTAGTTTAAGATTCTGCAACTTTAACCATGAAACGAACGCGCCCGCTTGTATTTTCAAGGATTGGATGCTAGAAGAGAGAAGAAAAAACTTGATTGGGGTTGGCTTAGGTTCAGCAGCTGACTCATCTCTCAACCATCTACAGTAGGGAAACTATAAATGATTGGACTCTCCCACCTCCGAAAGGTCCTCATCGAATCGACAAAAATAAATGAAAAGCAAAAGGCCAACTGAAACTAGAACGTGTTAAAAGGGGTTGAGCTTTTTGAAAATATACCGGGCCAATACAGTCCCTCCAATGACGATGAAGCTTTGCATGTGCGTACCACGACCAAACATTCTGCAGGCTCTTTTCATGGTCGCGGCCATCACTTTATATTTGACTTAATGGCCAGAAAAGTTCGTTATTCCCTTCAAAAAAGTTCTCCCTGGAAATATCATCAGAGTTCACCTCCTCTCTCTCCAATGGCAAATCCTCCAGAGAGCCCGACGAAATTGATCGAGGTGTTGTTCAGTCACCATGGCCGTGACGTCGCCACCCTTATCACAGCCGTCGCCTTCCAGACTGGGGTCACTTCCCCACAAAACACTCGAAGTGGCGTCTGGCAGGATAGCTCCAGTGACCATGTCCCTGGGCAGGCCATTTACGCCTCCCAATAAGGACCTTTCTACGTGCTCCTGGTGTGCAACACGCTCGTGTTCTTGTCCTCCATCTACCTTATCATCTCTCTCACCTCGGCTTCCAGTTCTTCCTCAAGGTCATGGTGGCCACTGTGTCGATGGCTGTCACTCCCAACTCGCCGGAACAGTTGCAGGACAGCTCTTCACCGGCTTGGTGCCATTCTTGCTGAGGACGCTTGTCCACATGGGCAAGTATTACGTGTGGGCTATGTCCGAGTGAACTTCATCAAGTAGGAGGTGCAGTTTACTCCCAATTAATTAATTAGTTTGGTTAGTTCTAATCTAATATTCAGCCTCATCTTGCTCTGAGGATCAAGTACAGCATGATGACTTTGTGGAAATAATTTAATTTTGTCAGAATTAATTTGTTCAATAAGGATCATATCTTGCTTCTTTAGGCAATTTTTCTTGTTATGTGCTTGCGCAAAGTTCCTTTTCTTTCAATTTTGAATTCACCAAATAAATGAGAAAATCAAGACGATTTTGTAGTTATGATTTAGATGTTTCTTTATCTATTCTATATATCATTGTGGATCAACTTCAGAGCATAAAGAATGATAAGTCCGTGCATGGCGACCTTCGAGCTGCCATGACCGATCCTCTCTCTCTCTCTCTCTCTCTCTCTCTCTCTCCCGGAATAGTGAAGGACCTGCTATGGCTCGGGCGACCCTAGATATGAGGAGGTTCGATGTTTAGGCTGCTGTTTCGCACTGTGACCGTGACCACAGAGGTTGAACTCATGACGTTGCACAAGCGAGCCTTAGGCCTGGTTCACCGCAGGACTGAGGGAGGAGAAGTTCAACGGCGTAATGCAGCAATGTGGTAGAAAAAGGCGGCGCAACGTCCGTCGTGATGGCGAGGTGGCTGGTGCACTGGTTATTAGAGAACAGCGAAGTAATGTGTTTTAGGCTATTTTAGATGTGTGGGGAAAATTTGCTTAAAGGCAAGTGGTATTTTGATCCGATGGGGTAACTTTATCGGGTAAAGATAATCATTAAATTCATAGGATGTCTATCCTATTCTTAAAAGTCATTTAATGTACGAACTAGTCTATGGATGAATTATATTTTAATCAATAAATAAATTCACATTGTACTTTATTATGATTGATTGTGAATAACACAAAGATTTAGATCATGTGGTATATTTTCAATTATTCATGAGACTAACGAAGTATATGTGCAAAGCGCACTCATGCCTTCCGACTTCATAAATAAACTAT
Source organism: Eucalyptus marginata (assembly GCA_014182565.1). Taxonomy (NCBI): domain Eukaryota; kingdom Viridiplantae; phylum Streptophyta; class Magnoliopsida; order Myrtales; family Myrtaceae; genus Eucalyptus; species Eucalyptus marginata. The sequence goes on along the minus strand of CM024589.1, from coordinate 18,460,792 downwards.
TCGATGGATGGTAAAAAACAAATGATGATGATTGAGCTCGTTCCTTCAGCGAAGCTCGAGCTTTGTCGAGCTAAATTGGTGAATTACAGAGAATGAGCGCCGTTGTGATATTGAGAGAGCTGGTATGAATGATGAATATTGCAACTCGACTACAAACATTGAGTTAAGATGAAGATTTATGTTCATATACGTTTCGAGTTTGAGCGGCTGAAATAAAACTCGACTCGGAATTAATCAGGAAAATCTGGATTGCTGCCACTATCTTTAGGTGCGTGAAAAAACTAGCAAATGAACTTCCAATTGTAGCCAGCAAAAATCTTCAGGAACTTCCCTTCAAGGTTAGGCCAACCCCATCTTTAGGGGCCCACACATTGTTTGAACGTATATATTTAAAGTTGTGAGGTTCATTTTTTTTTTTTTTTTTGTTTTTTGCTAAATATTATTGATTTAGGTATACTTTATGATTGCAAAATACTCGAACGTGAAAGTAATTGTAACTCTAAGATCTGTAATTGATTAGTAAGTTTTATGCAACTAACTCTCCCATGAAATAGATATTGTCACTCAAACCGAATCACATAAAAATTGTGTTCTTTTTTTTTCTCATTGAATTTTTTAGTAATCCAATTTCTCATGTTTGACTTCAATAGTAAGATTCATTAGCTTTCGCATTTTTTTGCGATAAGCTTGAACAAAAGTAGTATGTATTAAAAAAAAGAAAAAAAGAAAAGAAAAGACTTGCATTGAATCTGTTAAATTAATATCTCAAGTTTGAATTCGGATAACAATTTGTTAAACCAAATTTTGTTTAGGAAGATTTTCCCAAGCGGATTACAAATCAGATGAGGAAGTCTTTCTTCTTATTGGACTTTCTTTCGGACGTGAAAAATAAGCAAAGAAATAAAAGAATGAAGTTAACCTATCACTACAAGACAAAAGAGGAAATAAAATAAAAGATAAAATAAGGATCTTTCTTCCGCAATGGACTTGTTCATGTTGAAGACTAAAGTGGTGGGCCCAGGTCAAATTGTTGACCTTGGGCACACACAAATATAAAAGGTGTATACTTTTAGCTGGAAAAAGTGATGTGAAGCCCTACAAAGAAGAAGGAGAAGGACGTCTAGAGAGTGCCGTTTGAGAGAGGAGCCACCGCACAAGCCACGCAATCAAGAAAAGGAGAAGCGAAGCAGTACATACATGAAAAAAAAAAAAATAGACGCTGGAGTTCTTGTTTTTGGGATACAATATTGAGTCTTGAGCGAATAGACTCAAATAAGCTTTTCTCAAGTGGCTTCGTGAAGATGCGTACGTAGAGCGATCTCTTTATAAAATGATGTCGAATCTCAATATGTTTGGCTCATTTGATCTGCTACGGCAGAGTCTTCAATACCAAAGTCTCGTAGTTGTTGTTTTATCCGTCCAAGTGGTGATTTTGTGAGTGCTTTTTCTTTCAACTCTGAGTAAAGTCTCATTCTTTTATGTCCTAGATGCGAGTAAGATAAATAAGTGAACCAAAGTATCTTCAAAGAACTTGACATTGGTATGTCGGTCTTTTTTTTTTTTACCCATTCTCCAGAATAGGAACTTTTTAACAAGTTCTTTTGCATATTTCTCTTGATGAATGAAGATTCCTTCTTTAAGTTGTTTCTTGTAGACCAAGGAAGAAGGATAGTTCACCCATCATGCTCATCTCAAATTCATCCTACATAGACTTAGAAAATTTATATTATGTCATCAACATAAATCCTGAGCAGTAGAAAGCTTTTGCCTTGCTTTAACAAACAAAGTAGTGTCTACCTTTCCTTTAGAGAAACCACTTTGAATTAAAAAATTACTTAACCTTTCATACCAAGCTCGAGGAGCTTGTTTTAATCCATATAAAAAGCTTTCTTGGTCGAACACGATCTGGTTTCTTTTGAGTCTTACTTCTTCTTGAATAAATCCATTCGGGAATGCGCTTTTGACGTCCATTTGAAATAACCTGAAATTCTTATAACATGGCATAAGTCTCATCATTCGTGTATCCTTTAGCCACGAGTCTTGCTTTTGTTTCTTGTCACTTTGCCTTTTTCATCAACTTTGTTCACGAAAACCCATTTAGTTCCAATAGCATTTACCTTTTGGTTTAGGAGTTAATTCCCAACGTCGTTATGCGAATTCCCACTTTCATCGGCTAAGGCTTCTTCAATGTTTTTGGGTTCTATTTCGGAAATAAGTGCAGCGCACTAGACTCTTCGCCTTTTGGTGTACGAATTCCCGTCATTAATGGAAAGACGGGATATTTGGACGGTTCTGGATAGTCGATGGGTTGTTGATCATTTTCGTTGTGAGCTTTATGGGAGATAGATTATAAGTTGATTCTTGATCTGTATTGGCTGAACTTGTGGAAGTCTTGAAATTTGACGTTCGGTGATTCTTCCACGGTCCCGAGTCTTCTTAAATTATAGCTTTGCTTGCAGTTGAGTGAAGAATCCTTCATTCAAACTTTCGATCATTTGCATTCTTCAGAATAAAGCATTTACAACCAAATACTTGAAAATAAGAAACATTTGGTTTCTTTTCTTTAAAAATTTCATAAGGAGTTTTCTCAGGCTCGAAGCTTCGTGAAGAAATATTACTTTTCAATTAAATTTCTTGTAAAGAATTCTTGTAGATATCAATACTCTGACCGAACCATATAAATTTATGAAAGAAAGTAGACCCAGTAAATCGTGAGTGTCCTTATTATTTCTCGTTTATTTTTCTGGTGATTTTGCATTGACATAAATTGCAAGATCCTGTCATTTTCGCATATTACATTCCAACAATTGGTATCAGAGCTTGGGATTGGATTTCTTAATTGTGATTTGAAGTTTTTGCTTGTTTGATTATTATATGGAAATTTTGTTATTGCAATTATGTCTGAGAGGAAACATGAAATTGAGAAGTTTAACGGGAGGAACAACTTTGGGTTATGGAGCATTGAGATGTAGGCGTTATTGACAACCTAAGGTTTGGCCAAGGCACTAGATGGTGAAGATGAGTTGCCGATTATAATAAAAGCCTCTAAGAGAGTAAAGTTAATGGAAAGAGCAAAGAGTATAACCCTGTTAAATTTGTTGGATGAGGTTTTAATAGAGGTTGTTGGGGAGAAGGATGCCGTAGCATTATAGGCAAAACTTCAGGCACTCTATGTGAAGAAATGTTTGAACAATCGCCTATACATGTTGATGAGAATGTTTCAATTTAGATATACTGAATGTACATCTATCATAACCCACCTAGATGAATTTAATAAACTCATGATGGATATGAAGAACGTCGGTAAGATACTTGATGATGAAGAACAGGGTATGATGTTGTTAGCCTTTTTACCAGAGTCATGAGAGCACTTTCCTGATTCATTGTTGTAGGGGCGTACAACAATTACCTCAGAAGAGGTAAAATCCGCCTTATTCTCTAAGGAGTGGCAGAGAAAGTGACGAGATGATGGTTTGGCGCAAGGAGTAGCGCAAACACTGACGATTCAGGGTAGAGAAAAACATCGAGGGCCTAGTAGCAGTAGAGGTAAAAATATATCAAAATCACGCCATAAAAAGTCCAAAGGATGCATGAAGTGCTTTAAGTGTCACGATGAGGGGCACATTAGGAGTGTTGGAGAAAACTCCTTTACTGTTTTGAAGTTGACAAAACCTTTCCAAAGTCTAGTTTGAAGACTTCCAAACTGAAGTGTCAAAGTCTGAAGACCGCTAGACTTTAGATTCAAAGTCTGCCCACATTGACAGTTTCCAGACTAAAGTATGAAGATTTATCCAGATGCGAGATTATCTTTGTTTCTTCAAGGAATCAATTCATACGGCTTATGGGTGGTTTTCTGGTTGGATATAGCACTCACATGATTGATTATTCTTAATGGAATCAATTATGATAATCAAATCTCTTGGAAGGCAAGAAAACTTGGAAAGTTCTACTTATGGAAACCAAGATCCTGATTGTATGGGCGAACAGGATTGACGGGCTTTCATCTCAATCAATCAATCAACTTGAGATCCCCTTGATAGATTCTGTCCAACGAGTAGATTGGAAGAATTTCTTTGGAAAGTGCCAAAGGTCGTGAAGGCATGAAGGAGTATTTAAGGCGGACTTTCTAGTTGTTTGAAAGTGTGCGTGAAAGAGAAATTTCAAAGTTTAAAGCTTCCTAGTTCCTTGCTATTTCATTTACTGAGCTCAAAGTTGTATACAAAAGAGAGAAACACTTAGTGAGACTTCGTGAGAAACTAGTAGAGGTTATTCACTGTGAAGTCGAGATTACACTGCTGTAAAATCTCTTTTGATTCTTAATGAAATCGAGCCGGTGGTTTGTCAGCGTGGGAGAGTGGACGTAGGCTTGATCTAAGCCGAACCACTATAAACCTTGTATTCTTATTCTCTTCCCTCAACTCCTTTATTTTATTTGAAGTTTTATCTAACTGTTAAAGTTTGAATTCATCTTTACTTTTGAATCTTGCAAGAATTTTTATCTACACCTATTCACCCCCCTCTAGGTGTTATTACTAGCCCTTTCAAGGAAAGATTGTCCAAAGTGGAGGAAGAAAAGTGATAGGTAGAATGCCACAAGCAGTGTGGCAAACGTTGACTAGGAGAACACTAGTGATGCAGAAGCTATTTTATGTGTGACTACTACTTCATCAAGAGACGAATGGGTGCTAGATTCGAGGTGTTCTTGTCATATGACGCTTTATAAGAACTGGTTTACTACTTACCAAACTGCAGATGGTGATAGGGTTCTTTTGGGGAATAATTCAGTCCGTAAGGCTGTAGGGATAGGGACAATTCAAATTCAGATGCACAATGGGGTGGTGCGCACATTGACAGATGTGAAGCATGTACCAGAGCTCAAGAAGAATCTTATTTCTCTAGGGACACTTGACAACATCGAGTGTAGGTACATCGCTGAAGGTGGAGCACTAAAGATCTCTCAAGGTGCCATGATAGTGATGAAGGGGAACAAAGTGAATACTCTCTATCATCTACTGGGAGAGACTGTGATCAGAACCGCTGCAGTTTCATTAGGTGAGTCAGACTCTAACTTGACTTGATTATGGCATATGCGTTTAGGGCACATGAGTGAGGTAAGTATGATGATGCTAAGTGAAAGAGGGTTGTTAAAAGGGTCAAAACACAAGGAAGTTGGACTTATGTGAGCACTGTATCTTTGGGAAGCAGCATCGAGTTAAGTTTGCTACAGCTGTTCATTCAACCAAGCAACCGGTTGAATACATTCATTAGACATCTGGGGCCCGTCTTCAGTTCCTTCGAAAGGAGGTGCCCGATATATACTAATATTTATCGATGATTATTCGAGGAAGGTATGGGTATACTTTCTGAAGCACGATTATGATGTGTTTGATCAGTTCAAGAAATTTAAGGCATTGACTGAAAAGTAGTTAGATAAAAAAATCAAGTACCTAAGAACCGATAATGGCATGGATTTCTGTGGTAAAGATTTTACTGAGTTTTGTGAGAAAGAATGTATTGTGAGATACCACACAGTACTTGGGACACCACAGCAGAATGGTATGGCAGAACGGAAGAACGGAATTTTGCTTGAGTGAGCTCGATGCATGCTTTCACATGTAGGACTTTGCAAGGAATTTTGGGCCGAAGTAGTGAACATGTCATGTTACCTAGTTAAATGATCTCCATCATCTGCTATCGAGTGGAAGACTCCTAAGGAAGTATGGTTGGGGAAACCTATTGATTACTCCGGATTACATATATTCGAATGTCATGCGTATACTGATGTGAGTGATGGTAAGCTTGAGCCAAGGGCGAAGAAGTGCATATTTTTGGGTTATGCACATGGGGTGAAAGGCTACCGGCTATGGTGCACTGATCCCAGATCTCAGTTTTCTAATCAGTAGAGATGTGATCTTTGACGAGACTGCAATGCTTTAACAGAGGAGTTTTGAGACACAACTAGCAGAGTAGATAGATCACGGTGTCATTAGTGAGGTGGAGCTTCAAGTGGAGACTTCGGAGACCTCGAAGGTAACAGAAGTTGAGACTGTAGATGAGGCCGCACTTCTTGAAGTTGGTGATAGTGGACAATCAGTACAACCGCAGCACACTATAGTCGCAGATAGACAGAGAAGGAAAATTAAATCATTGGTACGTTACGGTTATACAGATATTGCTTATGCATTGATTGTAGGTGATAAGGTGGAGACAGATGAGCCTTCATCTTACTATGAGGCAATAACTAGTTCTGAGTTGTCGCAATGGCTAGAAGCTATGAGTGAAGAGATGGAATCACTCCATCGAAATTAGACATGTGAGTTGGTCAAAGTAACCAAGAACTAGAAGATTGTCGGAAGTAAATGGGTCTTTAAAAGGAAAGAGGGCATTCTTGGTGTTGAAACAACAATGTATAAGGTGAGGCTTGTGGCGAAAAAATATACACAGCGTGAGGGCATTGACTACAATGAGGTGTTCTCTCCTGTGGTAAGACATATTTTCAATTCGTGTTTTACTTGCCTTAGTTGCTTCGTAGGATCTCGAGTTAAAGTAACTAGATGTGAAAAAACTGCGTTTCTTCATGGTGAGTTGGATGAGCAAATTTATATGAGGCAGCTAGAGGGATTTGCTATTCCAAGTAAGGAAGATCATGTTTGCTTGTTGAAAAAATCTTTGTATGGGCTAAAACAGTTTCCTAGGCAGTGGTATACACGTTTTGATACTTTCATGGCTAGTCAAGACTATTCAAAAGTTAGATGGATAGCTGCGTTTACTTTAGGAGATTGGAGAATGGTTCTTTGATTTATCTACTTTTATTTTTTGATGATATGCTAATAGTAACTAAGAATATGTCTGATATTGATGTGCTGAAGAGGCGGTTAAATACTGAATTTGAGATGAAAGATTTAGGTGATGCAAAGAAAATATTAGGTATAGAGATTTTGTGTGACAAGGCTGTAGAAGTTTTACATCTATCTCAAAAGAAATATATTGAGAAGATCGTAGCACGTTTTAATATGCAGTCGGCAAAATCGGTAAGTACACTTTTGTCAAAGCACTTTAAACTTTCAAATAAATTATCACTGCAGACAGAGGAGGATGAGGAGCATATGTCTCATGTTCCTTATTCTAGTGTCGTAGGTAGTATGGTGTATGCTATGGTGTGCACTAGGCCCGATATTTCACAAAATGTGAGCGTGGTTAGTAGTTATATGAAGTGTTTTGGTAAAGCTCATTGGGAAGCTGTGAAGTGGATCTTCAAATATTTGAAGAGGACAACAAACGTGGGTATAATATATCGAAGGGATAGTAATGGCAATGAGACCACTGGTTTTATGGATTTAGATCACGCGGGTGACTTGGATGATCACAGATCTTTAGTAGGGTAAGTGTTTACGCTAGTAGGTGGTGCAGTTAGCTGGAAAGCATTCTTATAGGATCACATTGCCTTGTCTTTAACTAAGGTAGAGTATATGGTGCTAACCTTTGTAGTGAAAGAGGCGATATAGTTACAAAATTTGCTCTTGAACTTTAGGTTACAACAGAAAAGTGTGGATATACACTGTGATAACCAAGGTGCAACATATTTGGCATATAATCCAATTTATCACGAGCGAACGAAGCATATCAACATTAGATACCACTTCATCCAAAATGTCTTAACTAAGGGTAATGTTATTGTAAAAAAGATTGCTACAGTAGATAATCTGGCAGACATGATGACTAAATCTGTTCCTTTGGTGAAGCTCAAGTTTTGCTTGAGCTCTATTCGCATCTATGGAGAGTGAGCGCTTGTTGGGGCGTTGGGAGAGCAGCATGGATGATGAGTACTATAACTTGGCTTCAAACATCAAGCCACGGTGGAGAATTGTTAAATTAATGTCTCGAGTTTGAATTCGGATAACGATTTGTTAAACCGAATTTTGTTGAGGAAGATTTTCCCAAGCGGATTACAAATCAGATGAGGAAGTCTTTCTTCTTATTAGACTTTCTTATTGGACTTTCTTTTGGACATGAAAAATAAGCAAGGAAATAAAAGGATGAAGTTAACCTATCACTACAAGACAAAAAGGGGAAATAAAATAAAAGATAAAATAAGGATCTTTCTTCTGCAATGCACTTGTTCACGTTGAAGACTAAAGTGGTGGGCCCAGGTCAAATTGTTAACCTTGGGCACACACACATATAAAAGGCATGTACTTTTAGCTGGAAAAAGTGACATGAAGCCCTACAAAGAAGAAGGAGAAGCACGTCCAGAGAGCGTCATTTGAGAGAGGAGCCACCGCACGAACGCAATCAAGAAAAGGAGAAGCGAAGTAGTACGTATGTGAAAAGAAGAAAAAAATATATGCTAGAGTTCTTGTTTTTCGGTGTATATAGAGCATTTTGTTTGAGCTTGAACGCATGGTAATTTTGTGACATGAGTTTATGTCCAAGTGAGTTGTTTATTTATAAACACTTTGGGTTTAGGATTAAATCTGAAAGGGCTAGTAATAATACCTAGAGGGGGGTGAATAGGTGTAGATAAAAATTCTTGCAAGATTCAGAAGTAAAGATGAATTCAAACTTTAGTAGTTAGATAAAACTTCAAACAAAATAAAAGAGTTGATGGAAGAGAATAAGAACACAAGGTTTATAGTGGTTTGGTTTAGATCAAGCCTATGTCCACTCTCCCGCGCTGACAACCCACTGGCTAGATTTAACTAAGAATCAAAAGAGATTTTACAGCAGTGTAATCTCGACTTCACAGTGAATAACCTCTTCTGGTTTCTCACGAAGTTTCATTAAATGTTTCTCTCTTTTGTATACAACTTTGAGCTCAGTAAATGAAATAGCAAGGAACTAGGAAGTTTCAAACTTTAAAATTTCTCTTTCGTGCACACTTTCGAACAACTAGAGAGTCCGCCTTAAATACTCATTCATGCCTTCATGACGGTTGGCACTTTCCAAAGGAATTCTTCCAATCTACCCGTTGGACAAAATCAATCAAGGGGATCTCAAGTTGATTGATTGATTGAGATGAAAGCCCGTCAATCCAGGATAAGTACACTATCAGTGCCAAAAGTTGTGTACGGCGCTCACTTTGGTGCCAAAAGTTTCCGTCGGATCACTTATGTCACGCCCCGAACCTCGAGCACGCGCACATCCCAATATGGTCGATAGAAAAGCGACTTCCAGGACAGTCGCCGACCCATTCATTTTAATTACACATGCGGAAGCGGATAAATAATCCCTGAGACAAAACTCAATTGGGATAGAAAAGCAGGATCACATTTTCAAAACCAACCACATACTTTTTATACATATCAAACCAGTTCGATTACGGACTAGTCTATTAACAAAAGATCTATAGAAGATCAGTCCTCAAAATTTAAACTGTCCTAAGACCATCTAGATAAGTCCATTCGCCAGCTCTTCGGTCGGGATCGGTGAAGTCAAAAATCCTCTCGCCGACCTTCTTGGTCTACAAAAAGCTCGGAGGATCCGTTCTAGGGACCTAAAATATTTTCCCCAAACCGGGATGAGACAATGTCTCGCCGAGTCCTACCCCCTAAAACTCGATTAGGAAGAAAATAAGCCCCATGGTGCTCTAGCCACACAAAGTGGATGGAGGACTTACCTCGCCACAGTCCATTCCTACACGTCAGTACAATTCGAACATTTCTCAAATCAAACAATTGATCCAACGATTCAATTCAATCATACCATCAATCTTTCCATTCCACTCCATACTATCTATCATTTAATACCGTCTATCAAACCAGTCGTTAATACGACATATGCTCTCCAAAGCTGTAATATATAGACGGTAGCTCGTTCAAGCTGTAGATAGATAGCTCACCAAAGCTGTAACTAATATAGTAGCTCTCAAAAGCTGATAATTCAATAATAAACTAATCCATACTTCAATTAAATCAATCAATCAATCCAATCGATTCAAACTGGTCATACAAACCAATCACGGTGTTAGAAGCTAACACCGGGTATTTTCAAGTTAAATACCAAAACTTCTTCAATTTCATTCAATTCCTCACTTTTGGAATAATTAACCATAATCATCCTTTCCACTCAATTTCTCAATTAAACAAGCAATTGGCACAAACTGATCGCACTACTGCGATCAGTGCGAAATTCTAACGACCGGCCATCCCGGCAAAATTTTCAAAATGATTAAATAATTAAATTTAATTCCGAAAATTAAATAATTAATTATTATATTATAATAATATAAAATAATAAAATAATATTTAAAAATTGAAATAATTAATTAATTAAAAATAATTAATTAGGGCTTAAACTAGATTACACTAATTTAAACATACAATTAGCCCTAATTAAACATCCATTAAACTAATCATACAACTAATCTAATTTACATTAAAATAATCTAATCTAACCACCTAAACCTAATTAGACTAATCTAAACACCCCTTAAGCATGATTAACTTGCTAAGCGAGGTTTAGAGGATAAACTCACTGGTTTTGTGCGCCGGTGAGTTCACGGCGACCACGACGCCAAGGGGATCGATAAACCCCAAAGCGGTGACACCAACGGAGGCCGGGAAGGGGGCTTGAAAACGGGCCACGAAGTCTCCAAAACCTTGCTGTCTTCTGCTTCTGATCTGGGCTGAACTGCAGAGAAGAAACCAGCAACTTCAACGGCGAAAACGGGCCGATCGGAGCTCCGGCGAGCGGGTGGTTAACAACCGGCGGCTCCCGGGGGTCAAGGAAATCTTATTGGAGGTTGGGATGGGCAAAGAAAGGGTCGGAAAGGGGCGAAACAGCAAGAAAACGCGAAACAGGCGGGAGCAGGGCGGAACCAGGCGGTCCGGCGGGCCGTTCCTTCGCGCCCAATTTCGGGAGGCTACAGGGCTCCTTTCGGGGAACCGTCAGGTCCTCCTGAATGGTTTGGATGTGCTCTTCGCGATGGTGGGTGGAGCGTTGGCTGATTCTCACGGAAAGATAACTTTTAACTCGAATCTTTGGCGAAAGGTCGGCTGGAGCAGAAACTGGAACGAGGGGAAAACAGAGGAGGAAATGGGGTCCGATGGGCATGCGACGGTGGAGGGCTGATGCTGCTCGGTTCCTCTGGTTTTTGCTGAGCTTCTCTCCTTCAACAACAATGGAGAAAGCCTTGGATTAAGGGAGAAGAAGCTGCTGAAGAGTGGGGGGTCTCCTTGGGCTCTCTAGAGCTCAACACTTGTCCAACTCTCCTCACTCATGCCCCCACCACTCTTGGCCCTCACCCTCAGCCATTTTCCTCACCTTAGCTTCCTCAAGAAGCTTGCCAAATGGTCCAACAAGTTGTGTACCATGGGGGCTACGAATTTTGGACATTTTCCCTCAAATCCTCTTCAATTCCAATCAATTCTCAATCAATTCAAATCAATTGAAGCTCAATTAAATCCGCCCATGTGTCCTTCTCTCTCTTACGACTTTTTCCCATCAAATGATCCAACTTGCATTCCGAAGATTCGATTAAAAACGGTCCTCTGACAATTTTGAACAAAAACGGCCTTACTTTGCTTTTCCGCCAAAAATCTCGGTTTGCAGAAAAAATCTTCTGAAGATGAGTCGACGTTCCTAAAATGAATTGTGACATGGTAGAACTTTCAATTTCTAAATTCAGGTTTAAAATCACGGTTAATTTCCGGGCGCGATTTGAGCGAGTGCAATCGACCCGTGGTTGATTATTTTCAAGCCACGACATAATCTTCGACACATTGGTGACTCTCGATTGTCGTGAAAATCTCAAGGTTTCAAATACGGACATAGGGTACCCAAAACGATAAAATAATCAGTTCAGTGCCGGTCGACGAAGATATTGAAATCAGGTGGAATCACCCACACTCTAATCACATATCTCGCCGAATCGACCTATTACCGATCTCTGCTCGATCTCGACGGTGTTGTGAAACGATTCATGGTCGATTCTCAAGCCTATTGCATTTAAATTTTTTAACGGCTTCACCGATAGACTAGTTATCTCGTGAGTGATCAGCCGGAGAATTGAACCATAAGCGCGTCGATGAAAAGTCCGTCTCATTTAATTGAAAACGTAATCGAAATTGGGATGTCACAACTTAATGTGCCAAAAAGATCATTTTAGTGCCAACTTTAAACAACAAAGTTCTTTAGCCGATGTCTTGCCAAAGAGTACAATCCCCAACAAAATGACGTCGTTTGGTGTCTCTCCCCCAATTCAAAACCCTAAATCCTCAAATTGAGAGAGAGAGAGAGAGAGAGAGAGAGAGAGAGAGAGAGAGAGAGAGAAGATAAACGACGCTCACTTTGGGCCAGTCGTCATCCTCAACGACCCCCACACTCGGCGGCCGCGGCTCCGACCCTAACCCTGACCTCGACGACGGCCACTTAGCGGCCAAGTCGGGGGCTGTGATCTGAACGGTGCTCGGGGAGGTCGTCGACGAGTGCGCCGCCCCCGATCTCTCCCTCTCCATCTCCGATCTCCCGACGAGTGCCTTGCCTGCGTCTTCCAGTACCTAGGCTCCGGTGACCAGGGCCGATGCTCCCTCATGTGTCGCCATTGGCTCGCGATCGAAGGCCAGAGTCGTTAGAGGCTCGCCCTCCACGCCCACTCAAAGCTGTTGGATGCGGTCCCGACGCTGTTCACGCGGGTTCGACTCGGTCACGAAGCTCACGCTCAAGTGCGACCGCAAGTCGTTGAGCATCGGCGACGAAGCGCTCATGCTGATCTCGCTCAAGTGCAGGAACTTCACGCACCTCAAGCTATGGCCGAGTGAGTTAGGTCGGCGTTGGGCGATGATCGGACAAAAACCCTAATTTCAATCCCAAATAAAAAAACTTAAAAAAATTCCCAAATGAGTTGTGCAGCGTTGTTTTTGTGAGGCCATCCACTTAAGACAGCAAAACAACATCGTTTATAAGACATGTTGATTTTTTTTTTTAAAATTTAAAAGCCACGTAATCATTTTGGCTGGAATTTCTTGTCAGTGGCACCAAAGTGATCGTTTTTCCTTCGATTTGGCACTTAAGTGATCCGACAGAAACTTTTGACATCAAAGTGAGCGCCGTACACAACTTTTGGCATTGATAGTGTACTTACCGCCCGTCAATCCTATTCACCCATACAATCGGGATCTTGGTTTCCATAAGTAGAACTTTCCAAGTTTGCTTGCCTTCTAAGAGATTTGATTATTGGAATTGATTCCATTAAGAATAATCAATCATGCGGGTGCTATATCCAACTAGAAAACCACCCATAAGCCGTATGAATTGAATCCTTGAAGAAATAAAGATAATCTCGCATATGGATAAATCTTCATACTTCAGTATGGAAACTGTCAGTATAGGCAGACTTTGAATCTAAAGTCTGGCAGTCTTCAAACTTTGACACTTCAGTCTGGAAGTCTTCAGACTAGACTTTGGAAAGGTTTTGTCAACTTTAAAACAGTAAAGGAGTTTTCTCCAACAATCTCTCCCTTTTTTTATGGTGACAAAACTTTCCTGCAGATTTAAGAACTTTTGACCTGCAAAACAACTCTTAAGCAATACATGATATCTTATAAAAATAAGTTGATTAGGATCTGGATAGTATCAATCTTGCCACCACAAAGAGCAGGTTAATCTTGAAAAGATAAAAACTATCCAACCATAATTAGTATTACCAAAGTAAGTTACTGCATCCGTCAACGTCAAAAGATTCAACAAACAACCAATCGATGAAAGTTCAAACAGTCAATCAAAAGTTCAACCAATAAAAGTCAAAAACCAATAAAAACCAAATCTGCACATTCTCCCCCTTTTTGTCAACAGCAAAAAGTGGAAAAGGATAAAAAAGTTTAACAAAATCAAGGCTGTTTAGGAATGCGAATGATTTGGAAATCCCCCATAGATTGAACTGTCTCTTCTAGCTTTGTCATGGTTTCCTTCAGCTTCTCAATATCTTCACCCTTGGCAGTCTCTTGAACTTGAAGGTTAAGGGCCTATACCTGCTTGTGAAGAGAGTCTAAAGTAGATTTCAATTCAAATCAAAGGTTCATCATCTCATACTCCATACCATATAGCTGTGCCTTTAACTCCAAAAGGAGCTCTAGCAACCTTTGAAAGTCCGCAATTGGTTCGGTTGGTGTACTAGGTTAGCCAAATTAATTCCAGGAGTTGTGAGATTTGAGGGAACATCAAGACGTCGATCACCAAGACTTGGAGAGGATGCCTCAATGTTAGCTTTAAGAAATTGAGAGGCATATACATCCTCTAAATCGGCAGGAGATCTGCTAACATCTTTACTGGTAAAAACAGGAGAAGAAGAAGTACCTATTTTCTCGGCAGCTCCCCCTGTTTCCATGCCTACAGGTGGAGAAGGAAAATCTTCTTCTTGTTCTTTCTCAGCACCAAGATGATGTTCTTTTTCTCTTCCATCCCCTGCAATTCCACTCCTAGTCTTCTCAGAATCCTCTGACAAGGATATTGCAAAGGTGGGTTCAACAAAATCATCTTGACCCTCTTCCTCTTCCGCTTCTCTTCTTTCTTATTCTCTTTCTTCTCTTCTTTCTCTTGCTCTTTCCTCTACTCTTTGTTCTTCACTTTCTTCTCTTCTCTGCTCTATTTCTTCTCGTCCTCTTTCCTCCCTGTCTTGCAGCTACTCAAAACTAACAAAACTCTGAAGATTTTTCAAGGCAAAAGTAGAGAGAGTGAGATCATCCACATCCTCTTCATCTTGCAGGATAAGGGCTCTTCTCTTCTGGATAGGAGTACTCATAGGCTCCTTGCCTTTTCTTTTCATTGCAGCAGAGTCTTGTTTTGTTTTGCTAGGTGACTTCTCCTTTAAGCGCTCCAAAGCTTTGTTCAGTTCCTTCAGTCTCATTTTCGATACCATCTTCAGTCTTATAACCATAAGAGCAATGGTTTGAACATAGAGAGTTACCGGAAGCTGAATTTGAAAGTGTCTAAACAACTTGGCGACCAGCATTGAGTAAGGGAGTTGTCCTTTATTTTTCACCACAATCCCGTACATGTGCATAAGGATTGTGTGTAGTAGTAAGAACTTCATCCTCATTACTGATAGCAAACATCAGTTTTGTTTCATAATGAGATACATCAGTCTTGGAGGTTGACTTTAGTCGGATGCAATTGATCACAACCTTGTGTAGCAAAATGTTTGAGGCAGACATTCTAGAATAGGTAATGCCACCTTCAGCAAGTCTGTCCCGAACAAAAGACATTGTTGCATGACCAACAGACACATTTATTGGTTGGAAACTCCCTATTTCCACACCAATAACATTCGCCAATGTGTCCACATCCACCACGAACTCTTTTTCCCTTACAATAAAACAAAATCTATTTGTGTCAAGAAATGACAAGTTCGAATAGAAATATGCAATTAATTCAAGGTAAGCGATTGAAGTCTTAGAACAAAATCTTTCAAGTTGAAGGAGAGTCAGCTTCTCCCCCAGATCCACCTTCAAAGAATCCAAGAAATCAAAATCCATAGAACAAGGGTTCATCACCTCTCTTTTCAACAAATTTGTTCCTTCAGCACGCACAATAGTAGCAATGCCCATTCTAGGTTGAAAATTCATGTACATCTTCTCATCATCATCCTTTACCTCAGGCTGATTAAAAGCACAAAACCGGTGATCAGCGGAAAAGTTAGCAAATGTTCTATCTACCATTCCTTCAGGTGCAATGCCTAATCTTTCCATTGTTCATAAGAATTGAGTCTCATTCCGATATCCACGTTCTTTCAGAAACTCATCAATAAATGTCATCGTAGAACCACCCAGCTTTAACCGATTGTAAAGTTTAAAAATAAACTGGGGTTTTGACGTTTTTACATGTTCAACATCTCCACGGTCTCCTCTTCCATTGGTTGGCGCGGAGAATTTTTGAGTGGCATGCTGTGGAGAATGACGCTGTTGAGAATGTTGCTATTGTTGTTGTTGAGGAGAATCTTCTTCATCGGTCAAGTCAAAATGAGTAGGACCCTCTGGCATATTTTGTGATCCCCTGTTTGCAATCCGAGACGACTTCCTTTGAAAAGACATTTTCTCAGTCGATGAGTGTGGCACCCCCAAAACCCGGTAGGGTCGCCACAGATACTATGCGAAAGAAACTAAGGCAAAAACAACTTATGACGAGAGAATTGAAATTCAGACCGAGGCTTAGGCGAACAAATTTTTTCTTTCTTTTTCTTTGAAAGGGCTTTAAAGATTTGCGCAGCTCATAGCGGAAATAAGAGGCGAGTCTCACCAACACTTCACTTCCCTCACGACGGCACAATGCACACCAACTATTTCGATTAAAAGAAAACACAAGGCCGAACCACTTTTATTTACATATATATTTTACGAAGGGTAACACGGGTCGGTACAAAAAGGTAGGCCAAGACTCATCTATATGCTCGGCCTTCAACCTCAAAAAGAGACACACGACCCTCAAAATAAAACGTGTAAGGATCTCCCCTCGGACTACTTGTGTCGGCCATCCAAAAAGTTGCCAACTCCTATTCCACGTACGCGAGCCATCACACCCATCCCGGTGCGTCAGGCGGTGGAGGTGGCAGCATCCCCATCATGACTCCGTCACGGCGGATGTGAACGGACACATACTCGGATAACGCGGGCCTCCAGATAGACCCACGTCGTAGGACACGATCGCACGTACACGGATGAAAGTCAGTCCCGGCAGGGTGGGACAATCTATCTCAGTCAGCTCGACCTCCACGTTAGATGGAAGGCCGTAAAACACTCCCCGCGTGACGGCAGGGAGAGGCATCGTGCTAATCTGAAATGTTGGTCCCCGAAGGGGTGAGTACAACCACTCAACAAGTAAAGGAATCCAATCACCAATCAATGCATTTAAACAAAGTACAAACATTTACATCATACAGGTCATTCATGCATTCCAACGTACTTACCTTGAAGCCATGTACATGCCATCATACGTCATCATCACAATCATAATATAGACTTCGAATGATCATCATCATCATACCATATGATCCATACATGTCATCATGTCATCATATTGGGATATCATAGGTGAGTATCGTCATACCATGTCATATCACATGTACATGTCATCATCATGTTATGTCATACATGCATGTCATCATCATCATGTCATATTACACATGCATGTCACCATCATGTCATATCACATATGCATGTCCTCATCATCATATCATATCACACATGCATGTCATCATCATGTCATATTACATATGCATGTCACCCTCATCATGCCATAGGTGGTCATCATCATGTCATATCACACATGCATGTCACCCTCATCATGCCATAGGTGGTCATCATCATGTCATATCACACATGCATGTCATCATCATGTCATATTACATATGCATGCCAATTTCCACTTTGAATTCTCAATTGATCATCACATCTCCCTTCCTCGGGATCATCCATCCCATACTTTACACTCGCACCCTATTCGGGCCTTGCGAGAAGAACCTCCGGAATTATGCCAATCATGGCCACCGGGCATCCGGCACCCCAACGCTCCGGGCATCTCGCACCCCAACCGGCATCACGAGGTATCCCCTCGGGCAAAGACCTCCGAGGCTTCCGGCACCCTACCATCCCGGGCATCCCGACACTCCCTGTGGTCATCCGGCCATGTATCTCTATACATTCCGGCCATTACATCCTCCCCCAACAATTTCCATGGATCACGTTGCCAATTATGTCTCAATTTATCATGCACATGATGTCATGGCAAAACAAAATCATCTTTGTACTTGTACATGCATCAACAAGCATTTACACATTCATGCAATAGGTGCAATTACTCATATAGATTAAATCCTTGTGGGATTTATACTTACCACATGCATTTTAAATTATATAAAATCCAATTTATTTTATTTTGCAATTAATTAAATAATTACATAAATCCCAAAATTCATGAAATTAAAGCATATAATATCCTAATATAATAAAATGGAAAATTCTGCAGAAAACACATGGCCAAACAATTTCCACATAATAAACAACATTTCCACAATTTCAATGCACATTTTCGGACAAGGGCAGAACACACAGTTTTCTTGGTAAGTCAATTAAAATATCCATATGACCTCAGAAAATTATGAAATTTTACCAGATTATAGTTAAGACATTAAACTAGACTTTTCATGAAGGAACCTAAGCCAAATTCATTTTAGATAATTTATTACAGATCCACGAAGCTTCTGGTCAAGTCACCGAAATACCCAGGGCACTATGTCCGAAATATGGAGATTTGACCTACCTACACTTCTTCGTTTTCTCTGAAATTTGGATATGTTATATTAATAAGGATCCCCTACAACTTTCATGAAGGAACTTAGGCCAAACTACCAAAGGAAGACCTCTAAATGGTTCCACGAAGTCTCGGGTATCTCACATCGCAACTCCAGTTTCATCGTCTTCAAGATCAGGTTGGTTTCCTAGTCTAAACTTGTTCTTTTTGCTTGAAATTTGAGTATGTTCATCCTCAAGATGTGCTATACAAGTTTCATGAAGAAGTCGAAGAGAGATTCTTAGTAAAAACCAACATGCAAACCACAAATCCACCACAAGGTCAGAAAAACAACTCCAGATCTAGGGTCTCCGAAATATGAGGCTTTGACCCCTCAAATCTCCATCATTTTCCACGAAATTTCAGTATGTTATAGTTCAAGGTGTTAGCTACAACTTTCATGAAGAGATCCAAGCCAAAATAGAACTCTAGACATGCATGCAAGCCCTCACAAGTTTCTGACTTCAGTGATCCGTGCGAAAACAGCATGCACCTCCAAGAACAAGCCATCCTTACTCCATTTCGTGCACTCCAAAACAACAAACACAACCAACAAGCAAAGCACACATGCAAAGAGAGATGATGGACCCTAAACTTGCCTCAAACACAAGGAGAAACGACGACGAACGGCGGATGGACGGGCGGCGTGCGGCGGACGGACGGCTCCCTCTCCCTCGCGCGAGCCTCCTTCCTCCTTCCCTTTCTCTCTTCCTCCCTTTCTCTCTCTCTCTCTCTCCCTCTCTTCTCTCGCACGACACTCTCTCTCTCTCTCCCCCCATCCGGCCAACCCTTTTTTTTTTGATTTCCCAAAGGCAATGATTGCCTTGAAGACTCTAATGCATGGGTACCAAATGTCCCATGCATTAGGACACTTGGGGAGGGGCATGAAATTCGAATCCCTCCCCCTCTTCGTGCGGCCGAAAAGGCCCAATGGGCCTCATGGGCTTGGCCCATATGGCCTACTTTAGGCCCTCTATCCATGGGCCTAAAGTCCAAGCTATTGGGCCTAAAGCCCAATCCAACTTCCTTTTCTAATTTAATTAAAAACTAACAATTTATTATACCTAATTAAAATTCTATAACATTTAATCTATAACAAATTAATCTATAACAAGCATGGCAACACATAATTTATCCTTATAAATTACCTTATACTTTAATTTAAATTGAAAACACAAGGCACAAGCACAAGGCACAAAGCACAAAGCCTTAAGAAAGAACTAAGGCTAAAACACAAACAAATAGGTAAATTCATTACCTATTTAAAAAGCTATAGGGCACCTTAGGGCTTGCCCTTGATTCCTAGGATGCCACAATGAGGATTCCACAAACACGTTTGAAAGAGAAAGATAAAACTTGTAGAACAAGCTTGAGAGTAGAAAGTCTGTATGCTAGGGTTTGGTAAAAATGCTCAAAAGAAATACGCAGGTATATAAGGAAAATGAACAGTCACGAATAAAAGAAAATGAACCGTCACAAAGAAAATTACCTTTTTCAAAATAACTGAAAATAAAAACTGCCTTTTTGAAAAATAAAAACTGCCAAAGATTTAAAAATAACTTCCAAAAATAAAATAGGTAAATAACGATTCAAATAAACGTACCTTTTCATTTCAAAATTAAAATACTTGGATTCAAGACTTTCATTTACTAAAGTAGAGTCTGGAAGGTATGAGTCTGACCATCTTTAGACTTTAACCAGTACGAGGTAAAATATTCAGTGTAGTGCAAATAGACTCAAAAAGATTTTTCTCTAGAGGCTTTGTGAATATATCTGCCAACTGATTCTTCGAGTCAATGAACTGAATCATAATTTCTCCATTTTGAACATGATCTCTTATGAAATTGTGTCGAATCTCTATATACTATGCCCTTGAATGAAGAATTGGGTTCTTTGTGAGATTAATAGCACTGGTGTTGTCGCATTTGATTTCAGTACATGATTCTTCAATTCCAAAGTCTCTTATATGTTGTCTTATCCACAAGATTTGAGAGCAACAGCTCTTAACAGCCATATACTCTGCTTCTGTAGTTGATAAAGCCACAATACTTTGCTTCTTTGAGAATCAAGACACAAGCTTGTTGCCTAGCAGTTGACAAGTACCATAAGTATTTTTTCTATCAACTTTACAACCTGTTAAATCTGCATCTGAATATCCAAGGAGAGTAAAGTCTTCTTCTTTGGAATACCACAGACCTAGCATTGGAGTAGTTACAACCTAAGAAGCACCGACACTCTCCAAAAGCCTTCGTGTCATGTCCGACACTCCGACACGTGTCCGACACGTTCCGACACGCTCCGACACGTTCCGACATGCGGTCAACGAGTGTCGGGAAATCTGACACGTAGTCAACTCTTCCCGACACGTTCTGACACGCGATTTCGACACACACGGGGTCAATTTTAAAAATTTTCAATACTTGAGGGGTTAAAATATAAATATATGAAAAAATAATGAAAATAACAAAAATAAAGGGGAAAGAAGAAAATTCTCATTCTCATGTTTCTCACTTATAAGTTTTGACATTCCCGTGAGTGACAATGAAACGCCCCTCTTCTTGCTGGCGTCGCTCCACCGCCCCTGCAAACTTAAAGTTGTTGATTTTATTTTTATTTTTGCTTCTTTCTACCTCTCGCAGGTGTCGCCTGTGAGTTATCTCTTTTAGTCTATGTCATTAGCTTGTGAGTTATCTCTTACATTTTCCATGGCGAATTTTGTTATTTCCTTTTCGAGTTCTTGTCCTAGATCTTCATTTTTCTCGAACCTTGTTTTGCAGAGGAGCTCCAAGCTAGTCTATATCATGAACTCTGAACTCTGTCTGAGACTATAAGAAATCTCACTAATTTCCGACAAAATGTAAGAAAACATGACATGTTCCTTCAAATTTACTCTTTTGTGTTTGTAATTTTTGAATTTTTATTCAATCTCTGTCAAATTAAAACAATGAATGATATTAACAAATTTTGAATTAATATTTTTATTATAAATTAATTCTATGATATTTTTATATTTTATTTTTACATTTATATATATAAATATATATTTAATATATAACGTGTTAGCGTGTCGTGTCGCGTGTCACGTGTCCGTTGTTAGAGAAATCTTCTTAAGGTGTTTTGAAGTCGACAAAATGTTTCCATCAGTCTAGTCTGAAGACTTGCAGACTCTTTTGACAAAGTCTGAAGACCTCCAGACTCAAGATTCAAAGTCTACTCTCATGGATAGTTTCCAGACCGACGAAGTTAAAGTTCTATTCGGATGAATTCAAGTATGGTTTTGATTCGTATGGTTAAGGAATATCTCACGACTGGAATTAGCACTTCAAGATCTTTTATTCGTATTCGAGTAATCTAGATCCTCTAGATTACTCGAATTATACTTGAAATATTCTACTTATGGAAACCGAGATCCTGATTGTATGGGTGAGCAGGATTGATGGGCTATCATCATTTTCCTTGAAGAGCTCGAGATCTCTCTAATTGATTATATCCAACGGGTTGATTGGAAGAACTTCTTTGGAAGGTGCCAACGGTATTGAAGGCATGAAGAAGTATATAAGGGAGACGTTCAAGTTGTTCAAGAGTGCTCAATAGAAAAATTTCAAAGTCTGAATCTCTTTGTTCTTTTGCGATCTTATTCTTCGAGCTATACTTGTAATCAAAAGAGAGACTGAATTTTGGTGAGACCTTGAGGAAGTGTAGTAGAGTCTCTACACTGTGGAATCAAGGACGTGAGACTGTAAATTCTCTTTTGATTCTTAGTGAAATCCAGCCAATGGGCTATCCGTGCGGGAGAGTGGATGTAGGCTTGGTCTAAGCCGAACCACTATAAACTTTGAGTCTTGATTCTCTACTATAAACTTGGAGTCTTGATTCTCTATCCCTAATCCTTTTACTTTACATTACATCTTCATACGTCTATTATTGTTTTCAATCTCTTAGTCTATCAATCGTTAAAAGTTAATCTATTCTATTACGATTTATAAAAATAATCTTGATCACCTATTCACCACCCTCTAGGTGCTCGTACTAGTTCTATTAATTGGTATAAGAGCTTGTGTACTCATTTATTTGAAGTGTTTTTACTTCTGAGTTAAAGATCTATGGCTAGTATGTTGCCTACAGGGTTGGTTGAAGGTCAAAGCAACATCAGACCTCCTTACTTTGATGGAAAAGACTACAGCATATGGAAAAACAAGATGAAAGCATTCCTAATATCGAAAGATCCCTTGAAATGGGAAGTGGTAGAAAAAGGAATCATTCCTATTGCTGCATCAGTATCAGAGAGAGGAAAAGAAGCTACTGTTCCTATCGAGATGACTCAAGAAGAAATAACCAAGAGACAAGCTCTTGATGCTAAAGCTATTTATTCTTTATATTATGCTTTATCTCCTACTGAGTATAACAGAATATCCTCTTGTAAAACAGCAAAAGAAGTCTGGGATATGATGCACATTACCTATGAAGGAACTGATCGTGTGAAAGAGACAAGGATCAATATTCTTTTGGGACAATATGAAGTTTTCAAGATGAGATCAGGAGAATCAATAACTGATATGTTTAGCCGTTTTATTGAAATTGTGAATGGTCTAGAATATTAAGGACACCCAATCTTAGGACAAATGAAGGTCAACAAACTGCTGCGTGGATTCTCTAAGGACTGGAATTATATAAAGACTTCGATAAGGGAAACACAAAGGATTGCACCACTTTCTATAGACGAATTGATTGGAACACTTCAGTCTTACGAAGTGGAGCACACCAACGACGAAGAAGATTCTAAAGGTAAGAAGTCTATTGCTTTAAAGTCTAATGACTATTCCGATGCTACGACTTCGAAAAGATCTAGATGATGAAGAACGGCACTCATGATAAAGAGGTTCGTAAAGCTGAACAAAAAGGGAAGAAAATTCAATTGGAAGAAACAAAGCTCTCAAAGATTTCAAAACAAATCAACTGAGGAGGATGATTCCAACAAAGAAGTGACTTGCTTCAAATGCAAGAAAAAGGGACACATCAGACCCAACTGTCCTTTATTAAAGAAAAGGAAAGGAAAGGCTGAGAAATACAGAAAGACTCTCAAAGCAGAAACATGGAATGATACTGAATGTGAAGAAAGTGATGATGATTATGCCAACATTTGTTTAATGGAAAAATCTGACTCAGACTCAAACCTCGAGACAAATACAGACTCAGACTCAAACAGTGAGTTTGAGGTAAGTAATCTAAAAATTCCTGCTAAAGTCTCGAAATATATTGATGAACTATGTCTTAGCCTCAAAACCTCTCTTAAGAGGATCTCCGAATTGAAAATGGAGAATTCTACATTGAAGCAACATGAAAAATCTTGGAAAGAAAAATTTGAAAATTTAGATAAAAAATTTACCATTTTAAAAGAAAACTCAGACTCTCTTTCAAAAGAAAATACCTATTTAAAAATGATATTTCAAACATCTCAAAAGGTTTTTAAATGGATCTGAAAAGTTGGATAAGATTCTTTCGATACAAAGACCCTATTTTGACAAATTAGGTTTTGGTATGACTCCTGAAACTATTCCACTAATCGATTTTCCAAAGGTAAAGGAAAGAATCAAACAAAGACCTACAAAAGCTGTTTATAAAAATCATTTTTAGAAAGTCTTTGTAAAACCTGTTGGTCGAAATGCTCTCAAATGTTCAAAGTGTCAAAGCTCATAACATTTTGAGAAAGAATGCCCTATGGTTTGGAGCCTTGCTAAAAGGGATTGGGCAAAGACTATTTATTGCACTAACTCAACCGAACCCAAGATGATATGGGTACCAAAGAAAGTTTGAATTTTCTCTTAATTGCAGGTCATTATCAAAAGGAAGATCAAATGGTATTTGGATAGTGGCTGCTCAAGACATATGACAAGAGATTCAAGTTGCTTTATAAAACTTGTCTAAATAGATGGAGGGAAAGTTTTTTTTTGGCGGTAACAGCAAATGAAGGATTATTGGTCGCGGTACAGTAAAAATTGGAAGTCTAACAATTAATAATGTCTCCTTGGTGGAAGGATTGAATTACAATTTACTCAGCATAAGCCAATTGTGCGATACTGGATTCAAGATCAACTTCTAGGAAGGAACGTGTTCAGGAATTAGTAAAGACTTCTCTTAATCTTTTACTGGATGTAGACATGGGAATATCTATCTTTTGGATGTGAATCAAGAAAGATCACAATGCTTAATATCAGTACAAGATGAAGCTAATCTATGGCACCAAAAGCTTGGCCATATCAACATGAAGCAAATTGCCAAAATCTCTTCCAAGAAGCTTGTTCGAGGATTACCTAATCTCAATTACCAAAAGTCTAACTTATGCACACCATGCGTATTGGGAAAATAGGTTAGAAATTCCTTTAAATCAATAAATCAAGTTTCCACTAATTGTGTACTGCAGATTCTGCATAGGGATCTCTTTGGACCAACTAGAACTTAAAGCATTGGTGGAAAAATGTTTTGCCTAGTAATAGTGGATGATTTTTCACAATTTACTTGGGTCTACTTTCTTGCAAGTAAGTTTGAGACTTTTTCTCATCTTTCAAAATTTGCTAAGAAAGTGCAGAATGAAAAAGGTTATAATATGTCAAGTATTCGTACAGACCATGGAGGTGAGTTTGAAAATCAAGATTTTACTAAATTTTGTGATAAATCTGGTTTTCAGCATAAATTCTCATCTCCATATACACCAGAACAGAATGGGGTTGTGGAAAGGAAGAATAGATCTTTACAAAAAAAGGCAAGAACTCTTTTATTTGAAAGTAATATTTCTTCACATTTTTGGGCTAAAGCTGTTTCTACAGCCTGTTATATTATTAATAGAGTATTTTTAAGTCCAATTCTTGAGAAAACTCCTTATGAAATTTTTAAAGGAAAGAAACCAATTGTTTCATATATTCAAGTATTTGGTTGTAAATGCTTTATCCTGAAAAATGCAAATGATCGAGTTGGTAAGTTTGAAGAAAAATCGGATGAATGATTCTTTCTTGGGTACTCAACTTCAAGTAAAGCTTACAGAGTATTCAACAAGAAGACTCAGACTGTGGAAGAATCAATGAACGTCAAATTTCAAGACTTTCCACAAACTCAACCGATTCAGACTAAAGAATCAGAACCTGCTCCAGACTCCACAAGGTCTACCTCCCCTGAAACAGTTCAAATTCCAGAAGAAGAACAACAAATTGATGATGAAGGATCAACTCAAGAAAAAGATCAACAACCTGTCAGATTGTTCAGTAACTGGAAGCATAAGTCTAGTCATCCTGAAGAACTCATTATTGGTGACGTTAATGAGGGGATTCACACAAGATCCAAAAGGCGAGAAGTGTCTAGTGCTGTGGCGCTTAATTATGAAATAGAACCCAAAAATATAGAAGAAGCCTTAGCTGACGAAAGTTGGATTGAAGCAATGCAAGAAGAACTCAGACAATTCAGCATTAACAATGTTTGGGAATTAACTCCTAAATCAAAAGGTAAGTCTATTATTGGAGCTAAATGGGTTTTCAGAAACAAAGTCGATGAAAAAGGAAAAGTGACAAGAAACAAAGCAAGACTCGTGGCTAAGGGATATACGCAAGAAGAAGGGATAGACTATGACGAGACTTACATTCCTGTAGCAAGGTTAGAAGCAATTAGATTATTATTTGCTTTTGCGTGCTATAAGAATTTCAGGTTATTCCAAATGGACGTCAAAAGCGCATTCTTGAATGGATTTATTCAAGAAGAAGTCTGTGACATCCCGAAATTCGACCCCGTTTCGACAAAGTGAAATGGGCCTTTCGTCGACGTGCCTATGGTCCTTTTTCTCTGAGCTGATCACTCACGAGTTAACCAACCCATTGAGTGAAGCCGTTAAGGGATGTATCCGCGGTGAAAATCCCTAAAAGCTACTTAATTGGTTGGATTGGACTAAAATCGCATCTGATTGATTTTAACCACGAAATTGAACTCGATTTCGGGAATCGAATTTTAAGCGTGTCATAATTCTTATTTTTAGGACTTTGTCTCATCGTCCGTCAATTTATTGACGAGCCCGAAATTTCGAGAAAGAAATTATCGGAAGGAAAATCGAAGACCGGAAGAAAATAAAAAGAGAAAAGGAAAATAATTGGAGTAATTGAAATAGTAAAAATTGTTTTACTATTTAATTATTTTTCTTTTTCTTTTTTTTTATTTTTCTTCCCTTCTTTTATTTTTCTTTTTTCTCTCTCTCTCCTCTCCCCTTTTTCCCCCATCCGTGCGGCACACCCTCCCCCAAGCCAAATTGAATTTGGCCTCCCCTTCCCTTTTGACTAGTCAATTGGTATTATCCCTCCTTTTTCTTTTTTATTTTATTCTCTTTTCTCTCTCCTCTCTCTCTTCTTCCCCATCTCCCTCGCACGTAACCGAAACCTCCCCTTCCTTCTTCTTTCTTCTTCATTTGAACTAGCAAAAAACCAGAAGAAGAAGAGCTCGCCGGACAGCCGCACCGCTCGCACCGCCCGTCGCCGTCGCCCGCAACCGCGTCGCCCGTGTCGCCCGCAGCCGCCGCCGTCCGCCTAGCTTCGCCGCCCCGTCGCCCCGTCCCTGTGCGTGACCGGCTGCTGCCCATCTCGGCCGCACGCCTCCAGCTGCCGCCACACGCCGCCCAGCCACCGCTCGACCTCCCCGGCGTCCCTCTCTCCCTCCGCCGGCCTCCCCTCGCCGCCTCAGCCACCGGAACCCCTCCGGCCAGCCCCAATCCAGCAACCCACGAGTGGGTATTCTAGCGGCTTTAGGCCCGCTTTTGGGCCGTTTCCGGGCCCCGAACCCGAGACCCGCTTTGGAGTTTGTTGTTCCCCGCGCCGAGCCCGTCGATTTGGTACCGGTTGCGCGCGATTCCGGTGGGTAACCACACTAATGCTTGCTTAGTGGGTTAATTATACTTAATTTGTTGTTTAGTTTATTTAATTAAGCTTAGGCGATTTGATTAGGGTTTATTAGTTGATTATGTTGTAAATTAGTCAAATTGAATGCGTAATTAGCAAGTAGACATAGTCTACTATTTATTGAGGGTAGCAGGGAATTTTCTGACCCTTTATCGGGCTTCAATTTGATATTTCGGGCCTAAGTGGAATTTTTGGCATTTAAATATTATTTTCGAAATTAAATTAAATAATTATTTATTTTTCGAAAATTCAACTTGGATGGTCAGCGATCGGAATATTATGCTGATGACAGTGGTGAAGTTCAGTTTATTTAATCGAGCTTTATTTTGAGCTAAATTGAATTTCTAATATTTATTATTTAATTTTTGAAATTAATTAATTAATTAATTTTTTTCGGAAATTAAGGCGAAGATGGCCGACGACCGAAATCGCGTGCTGATTGTCGTGGCGCAGTCCGTTTATTTATTTGAGCCTTACGTTGCATGGAATTAAATAAATTGTGATATTTTAGGGATTTACCCTAAATTGTTTGGAATTGATTGAGATTGAATTATTGATTGGAAATTGGCCAAGTTTGTTTATTTAGCATACTTATGCTTTGTTGAGTTGTAAAGTATGTGGAATGGTGAGAGTGAGTCGGAAATACTTTGGGATTAGACTGATCAGGCACGGTGTATGGACCTACGTGGTTCGGTGACTAAGGATGTCACTGGCGAAAACAACGCCTTAAAGAACGCACGTATCGGTCAAGTACTCATATGGTTATAGGCATGCATGGTTCGGTGATTAAGGACATCACTGACGAAAACGGTGTCTTAAAGAACACATGCACTTGTCTATTGAACACATTATTATAGGCATGTGTGGTTCGGTGATGTGGGATATCACTGGCGAAAACGACGCCTTAAAGAACGCACACAATTGTCTAGTGAGTACATGATTATAGGCATGTGTGGTTCGGTGATGTGGGATATCACTGGCGAAAACGGTGCCTTAAAGAACGCACGCAATTGTCTAGTGGATAAGTCACCTTGGCGAACTGGACGCCCAAGAGCATTGATGTGGCTCTGTGACCGAGTACCCTATGGGAGGTTTTATGGTGTGGAGTCAATGACCTAAAATGGTCCGTCTGACATGTAATCGACTAGTTCGATTGACTGATGATTTGATTGATTGTCCATTGTGAATTATGAAACGTAGTATATAACCTTGAATTGCAGGTTGGATCTGAGGCCAAGGTAAGTCCTCTGACTCGTGCTATGCTTAGGCAACCGAGTAGTGTATTGGCTCCCTAATTGAGTATTAGTGGGGTAAAACTCGCTGAGACGTAGTCTCATCCCGGTTGTGGGACAACATTTCAGGACCCCGATGAGGAGCTGAGGAGGAGGAAATCTGAGAAGGAAAACTCTGAGGTGAAACCGAAGAAGGAGAATTTTGGAAGAAGAAGATAGCACCGAGAGGGATTTTGAGTACGGTCCTGATGGACTGAGATCCCATCTTCTTTTGTGAACTCCATTTTGATGTGAATAGAGTTAAGAGTAAAAGTTGTGAATAGTTGTGAAGTACTCGGTTTGTGCTTTGTATAAAAGTTTGGTTATAAATTTCAATATGAAAAATATGGCCCTGCTTTTTTATCCCATTGTTTTATTGTCTGGGGATTTTCTTTATACTTCCGCTTGCGCATATTAAATGAAGAGGGTCGGCGATGCGTCCTGGGACGTCGCTATTAATCGACCAGGTGAGGGATGGACACGCGTTCGAGGATCGGGGCGTGACAAAGTCTATGTGGAACAACCTCCTGGATTTGAAGATCCAAAGAAACCAGACTTTGTGTTCAGACTGAAAAAGGCTCTATATGGATTAAAACAAGCTCCTTGAGCTTGGTATGAAAGGTTAAGTAACTTTTAATTCAAAGTGGTTTCATTAAAGGAAAAATAGATACTACATTATTTTATTTTTTATTTTTTTTATACCAAGGGAACCCCGTACAGCCGGTAGCCGGCGGGTAAACCCTGGGGCAACGCTAGTGGAGGACCCACCACCCCGACGTCGCGCTTAAAACTCCGTGCGGCCAGCGGGATTCGACCCCCTCTACTTTCTTTAGCTTCACTGGAGAGCCTTATCCAACTGGGCCACTGTAGACGGTGGTGATACTACATTATTTATTAAAAGGGAAGGTAAAAGCTTTTTACTTGTCCAAATTTATGTTGATGATATTATATTTGGATTATTTTCAGGATGAATTCTAGATAACAAAGATGAAAAGGAGGAAAAAAGTACCAAAAACTTGTTAAAAAGTTCGGACGGAAAACAAAAAGACCGACATACCAATCAAATTGGTTCACTTCTTTATTGGTTCACTTCTTTATCTTATCTAGACCCGACATTTTATTTAGTGTTTGCATTTGTGCTAGGTTTCAATCAGATCCTAAAGAATCTCATCTAAGTGCTGCAAAACGTATCATCAAATATGTTGCAACAACTGCTAAGCTTGGTCTATGGTATCCCAAGGAATGAGACTTTACTCTTCTTGGATATTCAGACGCAAATCTTGCAGGTTGTAGAGTTGATAGAAAGAGCACATCCGGCACTTGTCAATTGCTTGGTAACAGGACAGTATCTTAGTTTTCAAGGAAGCAAAGTACCACAGCACTATCAACAGCAGAAGCAGAGTATGTTGCTCTTGGAAGCTGTTGTTCTTAAATACTTTGGATAAAACAACAACTATGAGACTTTGGTATCGAAGACTCATGCACCAAGATCAAATGCGACAACACCAGTGCAATTAATCTCACAAAGAATCCAATTCTTCATTCAAGAGCAAAGCATATAGAGATTCGACATCATTTTATTAGAGATCACGTTCAAAATGGAGAAGTCTTGATACAGTTTATCGACTCAAAGAATCAACTAGTAGACATATTCACAAAGCCGCTTGAGAAAAGCTCATTTGAGTCTATTCGTTCAAGACTCAACATCTTATCTCTTGAAGACTGATGAAGCTCAGACTCAGGAACTAAATCTGATCAGACTCAAAAAGTTCAGACTCAAAAGACCAAAGGTTACGACTGTAAGTTATTTCGATTATAGTGCTTTTAATCTTTTAAATTGATATCTCGAAAAGGTAAGACCGCATGTTAATCTCTAATTGATATTAAAAAGGCAGTTATCCTTTTGAAAAAGATGGTTATCAATTTTTAAAATGGCAGTTATTTTTTAAAATGCCTTTTTATTTTTCCTTTTCGTGACGTTTCAAGTACCCCGTATCAATTGTTTTAAATACTGTTCTTCTTCCTCTTTATTTTCACCCAAAAACCCTAGAGCATAGATCTTCACTCTCTGAAATTTTCTCTCGAGTTTAACCGTTAAAGTTCTCACCTTTCTCGCGATTCGAGTGTGAAAATCCTCTCAAAGACCGTAACAATGTCACATCAAAGAAAGTCATCGAGAATAGCAAGCAGGGGACCACAAGTTTTGCGTGAGGGGCCTACACATTTCGATCTAATCGAAGAAGGAGACTCTCCAAGACAACAGGAGTGTCAACATTCTCAACCGCACAATTCCTCACCTACTAGATCACATGATCGTGACCATCAACAAGCAGAGGAAGACATCATCAAGGATGTAGAACCCGTAAGATCTCTTAAGCCCGCATTCACTTACAAGCTTTACTCTATTCTGAAAGAAGGGGGTTCTGCAATGTCATTTATCAATGAGTTTCTAAAAGAAAAAGGGTATAAGAATGAGACTCACTTCTTAAGTGTGATGGAACGTTTAGGAGTTGTTCCTGTTGGAACAGTGGAAAAGGCTTTCGCTAATTTTCCTAGTGATCCACGTTTTGGAAGTGTGAATCAGCCTTAAGGGAAAGACAACGATGAAAAAATGTTCGTGCACTATAAGCCAAGACTGGGTGTGGCTGCAAAAATTTGAGGAAAGATGGAAGAATTATTTCGTTCTAAGGAACATAAAAAGGTTTATTCCAAGTTGCTGAAGCGTGGGGTCATGAACCCAAGAACTGTGGACTTCGATTTCCTTGACCTGTTAAACATCAATCTGAGAGAGAAGTTTGAAAAACTTCAACTTGATCGATTCTGTACTGAGATAAACATTTCTCATTCTGAACTGACCGCATATTTCTATTCGAATCTTAGTTTTCTTGATGCGAATAGATTTTCATTCAGTGTTAGAGATAAGGAGTATGTGGTTGACATGGATATTCTTGCTGATGTAATTGGTGTGGAAAGAGGGGCTTTCCAATCTATATCTATGTCTGTTAGTCATGCGACCTTAGAGCTTACTAAAGATAGAATTGCGGAAGGGCGACTCTCTTATATGAGGATGAGTGCATCTAACATACTGCACCATAAGATCGTGATTAACTGTCTCAAACCCAAGTCAACATCAAAGACAGATGTCTCAAACTTTAAAGCAAAATTGATGTATGCCATCAAAATTGGTCACAAGTTCTCCTTGCCTCACACTATAATGTTTCACATGTATAGGTCCATGGCAAAGGACAAGGGCAAACTTCCTTACTCTGCTCTTATCTCTCGTTTATTCAGACACTTTAATATTCAGCCTCCAAAGATTCTGTGTGTGAGAACCATTGATCAAATGGTAATAGGGCTGAAAATGATCACAAAGATGCGTGTGAAGGAACTAAGCAAGACGTTAAAGCGATTTAAGGAGAAAACCCCTGTCAAATCTAGACAAGACTCTGCTGCTGCGAAGAGAAAAAGCAAAGAACCCATGACTGCTCCAACCAAAAGAAGGAGAGCAATCATCTTACAAGATGAAGATGATGAGGAAGACGTTGTTATCTTCGCTTTTGCCTCACAGCGTCTTGTACCTGAGTCGAAAGAACGAGAACATCAAGTCGGAGGAGAGACTGAGAAAGGGAATAAGGAGAAGGAATCAATGAGGGAAGAAGAAGACACGGAAAGAGCAGAAACACAGAAGTAGACAGGAGAACAAACTGCAGAAGAAGGTCATGGAGATTCTCCAGCAGAAAAGGAGGATCAAGAACGTCATGACACTGAAGAAGCACCTGAGCAAGAAGAATACTTTTCTCCACCCGAAGGCACTGAAACAGGGGGAGATGTTCCTAGAGAAGGTATTCATTTTCTAACTTTTACAAGTGCTAGTGTCAGTCATTCTCCTACTGATGCAGAGGATGTATATGCCTCACAATTTCCTGAAGAAAACTCTGAGGCATCATCTCCAAATGTGGATCCTTGTGCTGATGTTCGATCATCTGGCTTTACTCCACAATCTGAACATGCTGAAGCAAGCACACATACTAATAAATCTGGAGACTTTGGAAGGTTGCTTGAACTTCTTATGGAGCTTAAAGGCTAGGTCTATACATTGGGATGAGAATTTCAGACTCTGCAGAATGCGAATCGTGCCATCTCCGTCACTTTGCAAGATCAAATTCGAGATATTCATCTTCAGATTCAGGCAACTGCAAAAGGAATGGCTCTAGCACAACTGCAAGAAGATATGAAGAAGCTGGAAGACACTGTCAAGTCGATGGGAGATTTTTAGCTCGTTCGCATTCCTAGAGCATCTTGATTTTAACTTTCTCACCTTTTTTTATGCTGACAAAAAGGGGGAGAAGTTGCAGATTTTAACTCTTGGACAAATTTCAATTTTTGATTTTTGAAGTTTTTGTTTGACTTTATCTTTTGTTTGTATTTTGGACTGACTTGAACTTTGGATTGCTTGTTATTGCAGTACTTTAAGCTATGCTATTGATTTCGATAAAGATAATTGATAATTGTCTTTACAAGACTAATTTATTTTCTGTGGATGCAGATCCATCATTATCTTTATCCTAACTTATTATGAGATTACTTTGTTAGCTTAAATGTTGTATTTCCGGACGAAAGTATCCAAATCTGCAAGAAAGTTTTGTCACCATAAAAAAGGGGGAGATTGTTAGAGAAATCTTCTTAAGGTGTTTTGAAGTCGACAAAACGTTTCCATTAGTTTAATCTGAAGACTTGCAGACTCTTTTAACAAAGTCTGAAGACCTCCAGACTCAAGATTCAAAGTCTACTCTCATGGACAGTTTCCAGACCGACGAAGTTAAAGTTCTATTCGGATAAATTCAAGTATGGTTTTGATTCGTATGGTTAAGGAATGTCCCACGACTGGAATTAGCACTTCAAGATCTTTTATTCGTATTCGAGTAATCTAGATCCTCTAGATCCGCGAATTATACTTGGAAGGTTCTACTTATGGAAACCGAGATCCTAATTGTATGGGCGAGCATGATTGATGGGCTATCGTCATTTTCCTTGAAGAGCTCGAGATCTCTCTAATTAATTCTATCCAACGGGTTGATTGGAAGAATTTTTTTGCAAGGTGCCAACGGTATTGAAGGCATGAAGAAGTATATAAGGGAGACGTTCAAGTTGTTCAAGAGTGCCCGATAGAAAAATTTCAAAGTCTGAATCTCTTTGTTCTTTTGCGATCTTATTCTTCGAACTATACTTGTAATCAAAAGAGAGACTGAATTTTGGTGAGACCTTGAGAAAGTGTAGTAGAGTCTCTACACTGTGGAATCAAGGACGTGAGATTGTAAATTCTCTTTTGATTCTTAGTGAAATCCAGCCAGTGGGCTGTCCGTGCGGGAGAGTGGACGTAGGCTTGGTCTAAGCCAAACCACTGTAAACTTAGAGTCTTGATTCTCTATCCCTAATCATTTTACTTTACATTGCGTTTTCATACGTCTATTATTGTTTTCAATCTCTTAGTCTATCAATCGTTAAAAATTAATCTATTATGTTACGATTTATAAAAATCATCTTGATCACCTATTCACCCCCCTCTAAGTGCTCGTACTAGTTCTATCATCCATGTCGGTGCTACATAGGTTACAACGTATTTGATGATGCGTTTTGCAGCACTTAAGTGAGATTCTTTGGGATCTGATTGGAATCTAGCATAGATGCAAATACTAAACAAAATGTCAAGTCTAGATGCAGTAAGGTAAATAAGCGAACTAATAATGGTCCTGTAAAGCTTTTGGTCTACTTTCTTTCCTCCTTCATCTTTGTCCATCTTCGAAGAACTTGAAATTAATGTCTCTGTCTTTTTGCAATTCTCCAATGCAATTTCTTGATGAGATCTTTCGCATACTTCTCTTGGTGAATAAAGATACATTTTCTTCGATTGTTTAACTTGCAATCCCAGAAAGAAGGTTAATTTACCTATCATACTCATCTCGAATTCATCCTGCATAAATCTAGAGAATTTCTTGCAAAGATTTTCATTAGGGGATCCAAAGATAATATCATCAACATAAATTTGAGCCAACAGAAAATCTTTACATTCTCTTTTTATGAATAATGTAGTATCTATCTTTCATTTAGCAAAACCATTTTAGGTTAGGAATTTACTTAACCTTTCATACTAGGCTCATGGTGCTTGCTTCAGTCCATACAATGCCTTTTTCAGTCTGTAGACTAAGTCTGGCTTTCTTGAATCTTCAAATCCAAGGGGTTGTTCCACATAAACTTCTTTTTTGATAAATCCATTTAGGAATGCACTTTTTACATCCATCTGGAATAACCTAGAATTTTTATAGCAAATAAAGGCAAGTAATAATCTAATTGTTTCTAACCTTGCTACTGGTGCATATGTCTCGTCATAGTCTATCACTTCTTCTTGTGTATATCATTTGGCCATGAGTCTTGTTTTGTTCTTGGTCACTTTTCCTTTCTCATCCATCTTGTTCCTAAAAACCCATTTAGTCCTGATAATAGACTTACCTTTAGGTTTAGGAATTAGCTCACAAACATCGTTGATGCTGAACTGTTTGAGCTCTTCTTTCATAGCTTCGATCCAGCTTTCATCAGATAAGGACTTCTTTTACACTTTTGAGTTCTACCTTGGAAACAAGTGCTAGTGCACTCGACTCTTCTCGCCTTTTGGATCTTATACGAACTCCTTCATCAATGTTTCCAATGATGAGTTCTTTGGGATGACTTGACTTATGTTTCTAGTTGCTGGTTGGTTTGAGAGTCTGATGTTTCTCTATTTTAGCTGAGTCTTCTTGTTCTACTTGAAGTTGATCTCCAGACCTCTGAACTACTTCGGGGGAAGTAGACTTTATAAAGTCTGGAGCAAGTTCAGGTTCTTCAAGTTGAGTTTGAGCCAGTTGATTTTGCATAGAATCTTGAAACTTGACATTCATAGATTCTTCCACAGATTGAGTCTTCTTGTTGAAAACTCTATAAGCTTTGCTTGAGATTGAGTAACCAAGGAAAATTCCTTCATCTGATCTTTCTTCAAAATTTCCAGTTCAATCATTAGCATTTTTCAAAACATAACATTTACAACCAAACACATGAAAGTAAGAAACATTTGGCTTATTCCCTTTATACACTTCATAGGGAGTTTTCTCTAGAATAAGTCTCAAGAACACTTTATTGATGATGTAACAAGTTGTAGAGACTGCTTCAGCCCAAAAACGAAAGGAAATCTTGCTCTCAATGAAGAGGGTTCTTGCCATCTTTTGCATGGATCTATTCTTTCTTTCTACAACCTCATTTTGTTCTAGAGTGTATGGAGAAGAGAAAACATACTGGAAACTAGATTCATCATAGATTTTGCAAAGTCTTGATTTTCGAACTCACCTCTATGGTCTGTTCGTATGCTTGAAATAGCATATCCTTTTTCATTTTGAACTTTCTTAGCAAATTTTGAAAAATGAGAGAATGCTTCAGACTTATTTGTCAAAAAGTAAACCCAAGTAAAGTGAGAGTAATCATCCACGATTACTAGGCAATATCTCTTTCCACAAATACTTTGAGTTCTGGTTGGTCCAAAGAGGTCTATATGCAGAAGTTGCAAAGCTCGATTAGTAGAAACTTGATTTACAAATTTAAAGGAACTTCTAACCTTTTTTCCTAAAACACATGGAGTGCATAGATCAGACATTTGATAAGTCAGGTTGGGAAGACCACGAACAAGCTTCTTCGAAGAAATCTTGGCAATCTGCCTCATGTTAACATGACCAAGCTTTCTATGCCAAAGATTTGCTTCATCTTGAATAGAAATAAGACACTGAGAACTTTCTGGTTTTATATCCAGAAGATAAATGTTCCCATGCCTTCGTCCAGTGAAAGATTGAAAGTAGTCTTGACTCATTCCTGAACAAATGCCTTCTTAGAAATTAATCTTGAATCATGTATCACAAAGTTGACTTATGCTAAGTAGATTATAATTCAAACCTTCCACCAAGGAAACATTGTTGATAGTGAGGCTTCTAATCTTCACGATTCCACATTCAACAATTCTTCCTTTGCTATTTCCACGAAAAGAGACTTTTCCACAATTTATTTGAACAAGCTTTATAAAGCAACTCGAATCTCTAGTCATGTGTCTCGAACAACCACTATCCAAATACCATTTGATCTTCCTTTTGATAGTGACCTGCAATTAAAAAAGAAATTCAAACTTTATTTGGTACCCACATTTTCTTGAGTCTAGGAAGGTTAGTGTTAAAAATAGTCTTAGCTCAATCCCTCTTAACGGGTCTCCAAATCTTGGGACATTCCTTCTCGAAATGTTCTAAGTTGTTACACTTCGAACATTTGAAAGCACTTCGGCCAACAGGTTTTACAAAAACATTTTGAAAATGATTTTTGTAAAATGCCCTTGTGGGTCTTTGTTTAATTCTTTCTTTAACTTTAGGAAAATCAATTAAAGGAATAATTTATGAAGTCATACCCAAACCAGATTTGTTAAAATAAGGTCTTTGTACAAAAGAATTTTATCCAATTTCTTAGATCCTTTTGAAAATCTTCTTGTGATATTTGAAATATCTTCCTTCAAAAAGACATTTTCCTTCGAAAGAGAATCTGCATTTTCTTTCAAATTAACAAAACTTTTATCCAGATTTTCAAACTTTTCTTTCTAATAAGTTTCATGTTGCCTTAGTTTAGAATTCTCCTTCTTTAGCTCGGAAATCATTTTAAGAGATGTTTTGGGACTGAGACAGAGTTCATCTATATACTTCGAGACTTTAACAGGGATTTTTAAATTGCTAACCTCAATTTCTTTGTCTGAGTCTGAATTAGAATCTGTTTCAAAGTCTGAGTCTGACTCTGAATTAGCCATTAGACAAATGTTGGCATATTCTTCATCACTTTCCTTACATTCAGTGTCACTCCATGTTTCAGCTTTGAGAGCATTCTTATACTTCTCAGTTCTTTCTTTCTTTCTCTTCAACAAAGGACAATTAGGTCTAATATGCCCATTTTTCTTGCATTCGAAGCATATAACATTTTTGCTGTTCTCATTGTCCTCAGTTGGTCTCTTTTGGAAATTTTGCATGCTTTGCTTTTTCCAGTTGAATCTTCTCCCCTTTTTATTCAACTTCCTGAACTTCCTAATCATGAGTGCTAGCTCTTCATCATCCATGTCATCTTCTGAATCTGTGTCATCAGAATCATCATTAGATTTTAAAGCAATTGACTTCTTACCTTTATGATCTTCTTCCTTATTGATCTGCTCCACTTCATATGATTGAAGTGTGCCAACAAGTTCATCTACTAAAAGAGGCATGATCCTCTAGGTTTCTCTAATTGATGTCTTCACGTGATTCCAGTATTTGGAGAGTCCACGCAGCAATTTGTTGACCTTCATTGGTCCTGAGATTGGTTGTCCTTGGTATGCCAGGCCGTTTACAATCTCTATGAAGCGACTAAACATATCAATGATGGATTCTCCAGGCTTCATCTTGAAGGCTTCATACTATCCAAGTAG
Organism: Eucalyptus marginata; assembly: GCA_014182565.1. NCBI lineage: Eukaryota > Viridiplantae > Streptophyta > Magnoliopsida > Myrtales > Myrtaceae > Eucalyptus > Eucalyptus marginata. The sequence continues at coordinate 18,422,807 of CM024589.1, read as the reverse complement.
AATATTGATTTTTGTTTCCTTTACTTGATCAATTCCTTCGTAGGTAACATGTAACTTGTCCTATACTTCTTTCGCTGTTTCACAGGAAGAAATTCGATTATACTCAGTAGGAGATAAAGCACAGTAAAGAGTAGAGAGCTTGTCTCTTGGTTAATTCTTCTTGTGTTATTTCGCCAGTATCTACAATTTCCTTTCCTCTTTCTGGGGTTGATGTAGCTTTGGGATTGATCCATTTTTCTACCACATCCCATTCCAGGGGATCTTTTGATCTTAGGAATGCCTTCATCTTGTTTTTCCAAACATTGTACTCCTTCCCATCAAAGTAAGGAGGTCTAGTGTTGCTTTGGCCTTCAACCAAACTTAGAGCCAAAATACTAGTCATAGATCTTTAGCTTAAGAAGTAAAAACACTTCAATAAAATAAGCACACGAGCTTTGATACCAATTGAAAGGGCTAGTAATAACACCTAGAGGGGGGTGAATAGGTGTAGATAAAAATTCTTGCAAAATTTAGAAGTAAAGATGAATTCAAACTTTAACAGTTATATAAAACTTCAAACAAAATAAATGAGTTGAGGGAAGAGAATAAGAACATAAGGTTTATAGTGGTTTGGCTTAGATCAAGCCTACGTTCACTCTCCCGTGCTGACAACCCACTGGCTAGATTTCACTAAGAATCAAAAGAGATTTTACAGCAATATAATCTCGACTTCATAGTGAATAACCTCTACTGGTTTCTCACAAAGTCTCACTAAGTGTTTCTCTCTTTTGTATACAACTTTGAGCCCAATAAATGAAATAACAAGGAACTAGGAAGCTTCAGACTTTGAAATTTCTCTTTCACGCACACTTTCGAACAACTAGAAAGTCCGCCTTAAATACTCATTCATGCCTTCATGACCGTTGGCACTTTCCAAATGAATTCTTCCAATCTACCTGTTGGACAGAATCAATCAAGGGGATCTCAAATTGATTGATTGATTGAGATGAAAGCCCGTCAATCATGTTCGCCCATACAATCAAGATCTTGGTTTCCATAAGTAGAACTTTCCAAGTTTTCTTGCTTTCCAAGAGATTTGATTATCGGAATTGATTCCATTAAGAATAATCAATCATGTGGATGCTATATCCAACCTGAAAACCACCCATAAGCTGTATGAATCGAATCCTTGAAGAAACAAAGATAATCTCGCATCTGGATAAATCTTCATACTTCAGTTTGGAAACTGTCAGTGTGGGCAGACTTTGAATCTAAAGTCTGGCGGTCTTCAGACTTTGACACTTCAATCTAGAAGTCTTCAGACTAGACTTGGAAAGGTTTTGTCAACTTCAAAACAGTAAATGAGTTTTCTCCAACAAAATCTAGGTGTAGGAAACACTCGAGCGTGTGAGAAATTGTAAACTCTGATTCTCAAATTATAGTGGATTATTTGCTGCTAGCTCTCCTCGTGGACATAGGTACCAATACTCGGACCAAGCCACGTAAATTTCCGATGTCCTTATTATTTCTCGTTTATTTCTCTGGTGATTTTGCGTTGACATAAATCGCAAAATCCTGTCGTTTTCACGTATTATAATCCAACAAATCCATGTGCATGGGTTTTTGGCCAACGGATCGTTCTTTTGGTCATTATATGGCTTTCTAATCTATCAAAAATTAAGAAGTGAGAAAAATCTCGAAAAACTCTTGAAGTGGAGTATTTTTCTCAAAATACCTATTGATTGGTGTCTGTCTTAAAGTTGCCCATGAAATTGACAACGTGGAATTTCAGCTCAATTAGATACTTAATAAAAACCTTAATTTTTCCATCCCAGTTTTCTTTCGTTCTATCTGTCTTATTGTTGGTTCCTTGCGAAGTCCATTAATAGAGGAGCTAGACCATGAATTTTAGCTCAAATCAGATTCACACAACCTCAAAGTGGAGACGCGCGACCTCCGACCATGACCCCGAATTTGAGGTTGCAATTGGGTCTATAGAGTTTTGAGGACGGTTGAGTGAAGATGGTGGCCCATAAAAATGCCTTCCTGAAGGTTGAAAAATTGGAACAAGAAATAAGGGTCTCGGATGAGCTCTCAGGAGAGTTTTTTCAACAACTGTCAACCATCGTGGAGGGGTTGCTGGAGGTCGTGGCACGGTGGAATTGGGTGAGGCCCAGTGAAGTCTGTGGCCAAGAGAGGCTGTGTAAAGAAGATTATGAACATTGCTGAGGAAAAGCATGAGCTTGACAATCAATCTGACATGTGAAGAAGTTAAACTCGAAAACTTAAATTAATACATAGAGGAGACCACATGTATATAAAGAAAGTATAAAACTCTTAAATAAATGTTGTGAGATGTTACATTGCTGAGGAAAAGCATGAGCTTGACAATCAATCTGACATGTGAAGAAGTTAAACTCGAAAACTTAAATTAATACGTAGAGGAGACCACATGTATATAAAGAGGCATGACTTCACTCTAATACCATATTAAGAATATGCAAAAGAAACAATTGTGTTATTTCTACATGTTCCATAAGGCTATAGAAGATGACTAAGTTAACAAGATATTGCAATATTGATTTACAATCAATTAGAATTGATAAATGATATGAGTAATCAAATGACATATATGCACAATCCTAAAAAAAAAGGAGAATTAAGGGAGATTCACAAAATCAAGAGAGATAAACAGAATTTCCTAGTTATCGTGAGTAGAACAAGGGACGAGGGATCGTGATACCAAAGGTCATCCATGTTGTCATTCCTTCTCTTTCATCATTAAGAGCTTGCATTTGTGCATCCATATTATTATTATAGGGACCAAAGGAACCTATTGGGGAGATGAAATAGATGTTTTTAAGTGAAGCTAAATTCACTTAGGCTGTCGATGAGCAGAATAGAAATGTAATTTAATGTTGTGGCTTTTGGCCTTTTTGTTCACAAAGGGCATGTTTAGATTTGTTATCGTTGTGGCTCGTCGTCTTGTGTCATGTGAAACTAAGGTGTCAGCCTGGTGAGAATGAATAAGAGCTAAGAAAGAAGGTAAATCAGAGAGTTTAAGATGAAAATCTTCGTTCTAGATTTAAGCTCGAGTAGCTCTACCTCCATTAATGGAGGTTGCAAAGAACGTAGAAGAGAGAAAAGAAAATAAGGAAACAGAAAAAAAAAATATTTTTTTTCTATAAAAGAAATATCAAATTGAGCGGAAGAGAGACATGCACACGTGAAATTGACATGCAGACCTTTAGTGGCAATATTGGATGATTACTTTAAGGAGGTAAGATTCAAGTATGGAGTAAAAGTTGATGATTTTTTTTTTTTATGAGAGAGAGTTCAGGCCAAAATAGAGATTCCATTTAAAGTTTGTGCATATTAAAGGAATTGGACAAATTTTTTTTTTTTTTTGTAGCATACACCCGTGTTTCTTATTGCAAACCTCATGTATCATAAAGGCAATGTCTTTTCTCTTCAATTAACTCTTTTCGGTGGAAATATAGTCAATGGGCAGGCGAATTGCCTCTATGACTTTTTCGAATGATTGCCCTCCGCAGCCATCACTAATCTCACACGTCTAATCTAATGTTTGTATTAAATGATAATTATTCTATCTATCCATGACTCAAATCCCATCGGGATGCTAACAATTGCAAAATCTCTCCACACGAGATGTGTTACAATTAAGTACCACGAGCCATTCAAAGATTTATTCACGTTTAGAGTCGAACTAGTGATTTAAGGGAAAACAACCGACATCTTTATCTCTAAGCCAAACACCTTAGTGGTAGATTAGGTTAGTTAACTTTGGAACTCTTGGTGGGTGGAAATTGGATGAAGAAGAGATGCCAAAGGGTTAGAAAATGGGAAAAGACAAAAAGTGAAACGTACATGGAACATAAGAAGAAAAATTCACACCTTAGTATTAGGGGTGAGCGCGGTTCCCGGGTAGAACCGAGAACCGGAGAACCGAACTGGAGGGTTTGGTTCGGTCCCCGGTTCTAAAGGGACCGATTCCGATTCTCGGTTCCCTTTTTTTGGGAACCGGCGGTTCCGGTTCCGGTTCCGTTCCTATGGGAATCGGAATCGAAACCGATTAGGGCTAAAAAAAGCCCCAAATAGAAAACTCCCAAATCAGTTCACTTCTTTTCTCTTCTCCCATTCTCTGCTGCTCGACGCCACCGCCACTCCCCTCGACGACACCATTCGGCCGCAAGCCGCCCCTCGACGCCACCGCCGACCTCTGCTCGGCGAGCCACCGCTGACCTTTGCTCAACGCCACCACCGCTCACCCTCGACCCCACCACTGCCTTCGCCATTGATGGCACCAACCTCTTCGAGAAGCTTGGCCTCCCCACCTTTGTCAATCTCTCCACCAATTTCTACACCAGGTCGCTTCTTTGCATATGTCAAGGGTAAAATTTCGTTTCTTTTTTTATCTAGTCATGGAGAACGCGTGTTTCTATGCTTGCCCATTTGTTCGATTGCGCTTTTATGTTGGTGCTGCTCAATGGGGTTCGTGGGTGTTGCTCTGATGATGGCGGATGATAGGTCTGATGCTCCCGCGATGTCTTTTCGGAGGGTGGAGTTTGGATGTGTTCTTTTTAGTTGTATCTTGATGAACTACTGCTTCTTATAGGTCAATTGAGATTGTTGAAAACAAAAATGATGACAAGATCCTGGCTTTTGATGATTGAGAATGTGATTGACTAGTTTGGAAGAGTGAGATGTTTGTGTTGGTGAGGTGATTTAAGATGTGCTTCGGACCATCGGGTTCGTTAGTTTCTTTGTGCTTTCATTAGATATGGCCTTGTTGGATTTTTCAGAGTTAGGATGTGGGTTTGTTTGAGTCATGATTAGGAGGGCCTGAAAGGAAAAGATTATCTTGTGAGTTGTAATACGGAAACTTGTTGATCTGATGTCTGTTGCTGTGTGGTCTAGTGGATCAGGGTGTACGATGATGAAGAAGAATGGTTTTGGTCAATCTTCGCGAATTCAAAGAAGGATGCATCTTGTTTGGGACACAATGGTAAGCAGCTACTACTACTTGCATTTATCTGCTCAATCTCGAACCCTTCCAACCCAGATACTGTTCATTAATGTTGGTAGGAATCTGGACAAATTTCTGTCTCTGATTATGTCCAAATAACGAGCACCAAGTGGTATGTTTTTGTTATGCTTATTTTTCTTATGAATGAGTTCTCACACATATTGATGGCTCCTTGAGATAACATATGTTCTTTGAACATGATGAGTGCTAGGATCTTCAACATTTACCCGAGAAAGGGAGTGATTCTTGTGGGGTCCGATGCTGATATAATCATTCTCAACCCAAATTCGAGTTTTGAGATCAGTGCCAGGAGCCATTACTCTAAGATCAGATACAAATATCTATGAGGGAAGGAGAGGGAAAGTAAGTTTTATTTCTGCTAGGATCTCTCTCCATTCACTACTAACACATTCCATATCTTTCTGTCCATATCCTGAAACTTTTTTTCCTCCTTCTGCATTCTTAGATATTGTAACCATTACAAGCTTCAATGCAACAAAATTGTGTTTTCCTTTTCCAGGGAAAGGTCGAAGTGATAATTGCTACCTTTTTCTGACCTTGTTTTTTCTTCCTATAACTATTGTTTCATCTAAGAGATAGATCTTCTCCTTGCAGTTTGTGAAGAATAAAGCTATATTTATGAGAATTAAGTTTGCTGATGGAGCGGCATTAGTCAAAGGGATGGAAAGGTGCTTTTTTTTTTTTTTTGATGCATATGCTCCCAAGGAACTATTTTTGGCAATTTATGGACATAGAAGTTTTGGTTTGTCTCTTTCCTTCTTCATTATAGTTCAAATTTGAAAAATGAAAAAAAAAAATAGAACCTATTGGAACCTGGAACCGATCCTGGAACTTGTGATAGGATAGGTTCCAGGTTCTTGGTTCTGACGGGTAAGTTCTAGGTTCCAAAAGATGAGGAACCTGTACCCGAAGGTAGGTTCCAAATTTCAGACGGAACCGAACCGGAATCGAGAACCGCTCACCCCTACTTAGTATGTCCTTAGACTACTATATTTAAACTTTAGGATGTAAGATTTGGGGATATTTCCTAAGGAGAGGGAAGAAATACTTCCTCCCCAATTTGAGGCTGAGGCATGCCGGTATTAGCACGTTAAAATAAGAAATGTAGTCCTGTCAACCACTAGGGTAATCCGATAGGTTAGGTAGCTCTCAACAAAGTTATCAGGACATTTGACTTTTTATGATAATTTCAAACTTTGAATTCTTAAGTATTAGATGTGTAGAAATTATTGTCCGTCATAAAAATTTTCTTCTCATCACATCAAATAGGTGATGGGACACCATTATCTTTTCGTCCTTTTGTTTAAGTAATCATGTAGAATTGCCAATACTAATCTTATCACATTCCAGTAATAGATAATTCAATGGAAGAAATTTCTCATTTTCTAAATGGGTAATACCCTAAAAAACCCTAAATTGATATACTTGTAACAAATTTACCCCAAACTATTTTTTTTACTATGAAAAACTCCAAACTGGTACACCTGTGACAAATTTACCCTGACCCATTTGTTTCCAATGGCCTTGCGATTGGGTGGTAGATCAACCAAGTCCCAAACGTGATTTGCCCTCATTGACTCCGTTTCATCTTCCAAAACTTTTCTCCATTCTTCCTTATTAGAGGATGAGAGAGCCTCTTGAACAATCTTAGGATCGGCATCGTCTTTCTGATCATAAAAAACCATAAACTGGTACATTTATGATAAATTTACCCCAAACTAATTTATTCGACCGCAAAAAACCCTAAACTAGTAAATTTGTGACAAATATACCCTCTGCTAAATTGGATTAATACTACAAAAAAATCATAAAAATTGTAAAATATGACAAACGAAGCAGAAAATCCCAAATTGGTATACCAGTGAACTGTCACGTGTTATTTAACAGTAAAATTTAACAAAAACTAACAAAGGGTAAATTTGTCACAAGTGTACCAGTTTAGGGTAAATTTGTCAAAGGTATACTAGTTTGGGGTTTTTGATGGTAAAAAAAATAATTTGGGGTAAATTTGTCATAAATATATTAGTTTATGATTTTTCAAGATATTAACCCTTTTTTAAATTAGTCGCACGAGGAGATATATAACAGGGACTTTAGTAGTTCATTTTTAGTGAAAGTTAATTTGGTACTCCTAAAGTTGTGGAATGCACGGCACTTAGAAAGAACCTTTCTCTATGGTTGATGGAGTTCAAAACTAAACACCATCTTTTTGTGAAGAAAAAAAAACATGAGATAAGTTCATATGCAATCTTGACATGAGACTCATTTTATTTTATATTATAGAAACAGAGTGTCTATTTCCTTCCAGGTTTGAAAAGCTCATGGAGTTATTGGGTGTTCTCTTTTTATAAGTTTATCAGTCTATCTATTTTAAAGCCCCAATTCACTTAAAAAGCATCAACTTTCGATTGGATCCCAATTATGTTTCGAACACTTTTAATCTTATAAAAAATCATCAATTTTCATTATTTTACTGAAATCTAGCCCCACGTTAACTCTCCATCCAACATTCTGTTAAAGTTCAATGAGCCAATTCTATATGCACTTCTCTCCCACAATGCGTCATTGACTATATGCAATCTCAGCTCAATTAGATATTTTCAATAGAAAAACCTTTGTTCTTTCTATTTCCTGATGTTCTATTTCTTCTTCCTCTTCCTATTTTACCAACTCCATTATGTTCTTTTTCCATTTCCTTGCTCGATCTCCATTAATTCTTCCACCTGCTCTAGCAGAGAAATTCATTCTCAACCTCACAAAGATGTTTTACTTTACAGCCAATCTATCTGAAGAGGCAAAGACCAAATGAGTACTTACAATGAAACCCTGCGAAACCATATCTCAAAATCCCAACCGCTATCCATGAAGTTACAAATATCATATAAACTCACAACACAATCTATTAGGGAGATACAATACAGCGGATTACTTGTAGACATCACACACTCAACTACAGAGAATCAGGGACATCAATCTAACACCTGACCTTGTCAAACAAACTCCAATACTATACTGCTAAAGGCTTGCATGTCTTAGGTCAACTTCAAGGAAAGAGAAATACCACCATCATAGACAACCACGACTTTGGTCCTCGTTACCTCCGTACAGAACCCCCAAGAATCGAAAAAGCCGTCTCAAGAAAAAATCTAAAACCATCACTAGCCACCTCTGTATCAGTAGAAGGAAAACTGCTATTATAAGAGGCAACACGTGCAGCGCAGTGTCTACCGCATCACCCGTTGATGTGATCAGCAGGGATAACGTGAAGCAAAAGTAAGTTAGAACCATTGCAATCAGGGATAGCATAACCGGCCCTAGGAAGTACTGTTGTCCGAACCTTACGGTGAGGCAAATGATGATCTGGACCGACACCAAGAATCCAAATGTGTTGCCGCCCAGGAAAAGGATGTACACCAGGTTTGCGCCATAAGTTATATTCTCCTTTTTCTCAGATCCGCTGGAAGTACTGTTCTCGGATCCGCTAGAAGTATTGTTGACCTTCTCATGTCCTACAATGCTTGGAGGCTGAAGCACGGATTGATAGGTCGCGTTGGCGATGAGCGCAGCAACAACCAGCAGGGCCTCAATCTTGCGCCACGACTCTCCACCATCTTTGTTCAATTTTTTCGGTGTCGAACGTGATAATGATTTAGGAGCATCTGGGACTGGTTCCCCATGTGATAGATGACTGTTACCTTGTTGGAATTTGTGATCCAATTCTAGAAACTTCAAGATTTTGAACTAGAAAATTCAAGAAAAATTCTAGAAGAGTTTACAAGCTACCATCTCTTGTATGTTCTAGAAAACTCCATCTTATGTTACTATTATTGTAGCTATTTGTAGAGAAGTCTAGAGACTTCCTCCACCAACTTTGGTAGCTTATATAAAGGAGCAAGTGCTCCATGTTTTGTGGGGAGCTTCCCATAAAAACCACATCATGTAGCTCCTCACTAACACCTCCTTCAACTATTGTAAAATTATTTTATCCAACTAATGAAACTATTTCCCATATCCCATGTTCTTTGTCTTTCTATTATCCTAGTCTATCCCTTATCCATCCACTACAAATTATATCATACACTTGCACGCATCACTAATAAAAAACTATCATCAATACCAAAACCATACTTCCGCACATATTTAAATTCTAACATGGTATCAGAGCCAGGTGTTTGGATGGTTATGGGCGTTTGTCCTCACCATCCTCAACTAAAAAGGTCAGAGCCTGAGCGAGAGCCAACAGAGCCAGAGTTGGAGCCAGAGCCAGAATCAAAGGCCAGAGCCCGAGCGAGAGCCAACAGAGCTAGAGCCGGAGCCAGAGCCAGAAACAAAGCCGGAGCCAGAGCCAGAGCCTACGAGAGCCAGAGCCCGAGCCCGAGCTAACAACTACAACTAAGAGCATTTTGATGCCCCGAGACATATGGGACATCGTTGAAGAAAAGTCATGCATGTTCAAAGGCAAGTGCAAGTGGTTCGACAAGAGAATGCAAGGGATCGTGGAACGAAGACGGAATAAAAGGCATGGGACAAATTACAAGAGAAATTTCAAGGTAGGTTCGAGGCTTTATAACACAAGTCCGGAGTATCCCGAAATTGGATCAAGGGGGAGTGTTGGAATTTGTGATCCAATTCTAGAAACTTCAAGATTTTGAACTAGAAAATTCAAGAAAATTCTAGAAGAGTTTACAAGCTACCATCTCTTGTATGTTCTAGAAAACTCCATCTTATGTTACTATTATTGTAGCTATTTGTAGAGAAGTCTAGAGACTTCCTCCACCAACTTTGGTAGCTTATATAAAGGAGCAAGTGCTCCATGTTTTGTGGGGAGCTTCCCATAAAAACCACATCATGTAGCTCCTCACTAACACCTCCTTCAACTATTGTAAAATTATTTTATCCAACTAATGAAACTATTTCCCATATCCCATGTTCTTTGTCCTTCTATTATCCTAGTCTATCCCTTATCCATCCACTACAAATTATATCATACACTTGCACGCATCACTAACAAAAAACTATCATCAATACCAAAACCATACTTCCGCACATATTTAAATTCTAACATACCTCCCTCAACATCGTTGTCGTCCACCAAGACTGGTCTTGAAGCGGGCGAGTTTGATCTTCCTCCAGCTTGCGCGAGAATTTCTCTGATCTCTCTGTCTCCTGCTTCCCTTTGCGAGAGAGCTGAGACATCTAGAGGCGTCAAGTCACTGTTGTTCAAGGCGTTCACATTCACGACCTCGAGCTCCACAACATGCCCACGAAGGAGGAAGTCGACCACCTGAAATCTTTCCTATTTTTGTTTTATTCTCATTGATTTCGGACATTTAGATAGTAAAGAAATCTTTTTTAAATGGACGAGACGTCCTACATTCCCGTGATGATCAAATAAATTCCTTTGCTTAAAAGATTTTCGCATGTGTTGGGGACACCAAAATAAAACCCTCACTGAAATAAAGCACAAAAAAAAGTTCAATAAAAAAGGGGAACGGTGAGTCTTGCCTCGAAATTTTTGCCAGCGGCAGCTAGATGCAAGGCAGTATTTCCTTTGTGGTCCTTCCAATTGATCACCTGCTCCTTCTTGTGACGCTTCAGATGCTCCACCAACCGAACCAGCACTTTAAACCGGTTGTTCTTCACAGCGAGGTGAAGCGCGGTCTCCTCTCGGGCGGTTGTCTCTTCAACAGACTCAGGCGAAGCAGAGAGCAGTTCCTTCATGACATTGACCTCCCCGTTGATGACGGCATAATGCAAAGGGATTCTTCTCTCCCATCCCTTCACGGAGCACAGGTGTGTACCAAGTTTCAAGAGCTCCTCCACGATCTCAACGTCACCGCAAGCTGCTGCGATGTGCAGCGGGCTGAAACCATCCCGGTCCACTTTTTCGGCAAACTTCGGCATATGCTTCAGGAGCTCCCGGACGACATCCAAATGGCCGCCCAAACAAGCGACGTGCAGCAGCGTGTGACCGGCTTCTTTGAGAGCCATCTCCTCGAGAATGAGCTCATTGCTGCCGATCAAGTCTTTCAGCTCATGGATATTGCCCTTTCGAGTTGCTTCCAACAACCTTCGCTCCATTTGCTCGGAACTAATAATGGCCTCTCTCTTCTCGGGAAACCTTTGGACTCGGACATCTGTTAAATTATTGATTCACTTTATAGAGTTTCCGAATATCGAGAAGTTCATTGGTGAATGATGAAGTAAAATTAGCAACAGTAAAGTTCCATGCACGTGACCACTTATGATAACCCAACTATTCAATAAAATATTGACAATATCAAAGCACAGATTCAACCAAGTAGGACCACGTGTTAAAGGGAAACAAGCATTGGAATCGTGCGACATTCGTTTGTGGCCAAGGGTCAGTTTTTTTGTCATAAATTGGCTTTTTAATCACGTGGAAAATAAAAAAGCGGGAAACTCTGGAAAACCCTCCTCGAGAAAGAGGAGGGGATGGGGGTGGGGAATTTCTCCCAAAGCACCTCCAACGTCAGTATTGGCCTCGAATTAAGCTCCATAATTTGGTGAATTCGTCTCAATTGAAGCACCCTCAATCTCACTGGCGACACAAATGTTCACCGGACGATGACTGTGCGCGTGTCACATGCCATTATTCGAGCCATGGACATGGGCATTGTTTGTCTGAAAGAAAACGCCTCCAGGCCTGTCCGCGCCACTGCGGCTACATGACGGAAAATTCTGTAGAAGAAATTTCTCATTTTCTCCTTTTTATTTATTTATTAGTAGAACGGGGAAAAATGCAGTAAAGGGACTTTATTAATGAAGTACCTTTCCTTGTCGTTTTGTTATCTTTTTTTCTTTTTAGTGGGGTCATGTGTTTTGTTTTATCTTCGTAGGCCAAACTATTACATCCTAGAATGACGTCACTTGTCTCCACAACATTATCACGTGAATCGATCCATCATCAGATTGAGGAGTCACTGCAGACGAATTATTGAACGGTTCTGGACCCCCCACGTCAAAATTTATTTGCTTTACATTATTTAGGGCAGCAGTGGGGCCTATTTGGATTTGTATTCGAGTCGATGTCTATTTGTTTAGTTCAAAATGCAATGTCGTTTTCATATAAGGATCTTGTTTCATTTTCAGAATCGATTTTTTTTTGTCACCAACCTATTAGGACTAGAATTAGCACCTAGAGGGGGGTGAATAGGTGACTAAAGCGATTTTATAAATTTTAACCCGAATGAGAGATTAAGGAATTAAAAACAACAATCGCCGCAAAATGAAAGTAATGAAAAGTAAAAGGATTAGGGATAGAGAATCAAGACTCCGCATTTATAATGGTTCGGCTAGAAGTGCTCTACGTCCACTCTCCCGCACGGACAGCCCTTCTGGCTGGATTTCACTAAGAATCAAAAAGAGTGTTTACAATCTCACGCCCTTGATTCCATAGTGTAGATTCTACTACACTTCCTCAAGGTCTCACCACACTTTGGTCTCTCTTTCGATTACATGTATTGCTCGAAGAATAAGATCACAAACTATGAAGGAGATTCAGACTTTGGAATTCTTCTATCCAGCACCCTTCAACAACTTGAGCGTCTCTCTTATATACTTCTTCATGCCTTCATTACCGTTGGCACCTTCCAAAGAAGTTCTTCCAATCAACCCGTTGGACAGAATCAATTTTTAGAGATCTCGAGCTCTTTAAGGTAAGTGTAGATAGCCCATCAATCCTGCTCGCCCACACAATTAGGATCTTGGTTTTCATAAGTAGAACCTTCCAAATATAAGTTGTGAATCTTAGAGAATCTATATTTATTCGGATACGAATATAAGATCTTATAGTGCTGATTCCAGTCGAAAGATATTCCTTAGCCATTGGAGTCAAAACCATATTAGATAGAATCAGAATAGAAGTTTTAACTTGACGATCTGGAAACTGTCCATGAGAGTAGACTTTGAAACTTGAGTCTTGTTATCGTCGACTTTGATCTTCAGATTTGCCAAGAGAGTCCGCAAGTCTTGCACTAGGCAGACGATGGAAATGTTTTGTTGACTTCAAAATATCTGAAGATAATTTATCCAACAATCTCCCCATTTTTTATGGTGACAAAACTTTCCTGCAGATTTGAATACTATTGCCCTGCAATACAACATTTAAGCTAGCAAAGATATCTCATAAAAGATTAGAGTAAAGATAGTATAAGTTGTCCTGTACGTACTTGTCCGTACATAGATTTGACTTGTCCTGTACATAGATTTGTCCTGTACACAGATCTGCATCCACAGAAAACAAATTAGTCCTGTGTAGATATCAATCAACTATCTTTATCTACTTTTAATAGCTTAAAGTAATGCAGTAAAAGGCAAGCTTTCCAAAACTCAAGATAAAGTCAATCAAAACAAAATATTAAATCCAAAGAGTTTAAAGAGTGAAAGTTTGGAATAAAATGAGAATGAAAATCTGCAAAGTTTTCTCCCCCTTTTTGTCATCATAAAAAGGTGTGAAAGTTAGGGAGCGCGAGGAATGTGAACAAGTTGAAAGTCCTCCATAGACTTGACAGTTCCTTCCAGTTTCCTCAAATCCTCTTGTAGTTGAGTGAGAGTAGTGCCTCTTGTAGTGGCCTGAACCTGACGTTGAACATCTTTAATCTGATCATGCAAGGAGATGAACATGGCATGATTCTCACTCTGCAGAGTCTGAAATTCACACCCTAAAGCATATATCTGGCCTTTGAGCTCCAAAATGATTTCAAGCAGCCTTCCGAAATCTCCTGAATTGTCAGTTTGTGTGCTTGCATCAACACGGTCTGATGGTGGAGTTAAGCCAGTGGAGTGAATATCAGCAGGGAGATCAATGTTTGGAGATGTTGCCTCTCCCTCAGGAAAATGAGCAGCATGAACATCTTCTGCATCGGGAGGTGATCTACTAACATTTGCACTGGTAAATGTTAAGAGAAGAGGAGTACTTTCTCTTTGGACATCTCCCCCTGTTTCAATGCCTTCTAGAGGGGAGAAGTACTCTTCTTGCTGAGGAGTTTCCTCAGTGGCAAAATGTTGTTGATCCTCCTTTCGCCGGAGAATCTGCTCGATCTTCTTCAGCATGTGAGTCTGCTGGTTGTTGCTGGGAGTCTGTCTTTGCTGTTTCTTCTTCTTCTTCTTCTTCTTCTTCTTCTTCCTGCAAGGATTCCTTTTCCCGGTTCCCTTTCTCAGTTTCCTCTGCAACTTGTTGTTCTGGTTCTGCTAACACGGGAGCAGAATACTGAGAAACAAAGGCAGAGATAAGCATATCATCCTCATCATCTTCATCCTCAAAGATGATTGCCCGCCTCTTCTTGATAGGACCGAGTCCACGGGATCCTTCCCTTTCCTCTCGGCAGCGAAGAGTCGGTCCGGGTCTTAACGGGGTTTTTTCCTTGAACTGCTCCACTTTTTGCTGAGTTCTTTCGACGCATTTTTGTAATCATCCTCACCCAATGACCATTTGATCAATAGTCTTCACAGAGAGAATGTAGGGAGGCTGAATGTTCAAATGTCTAAAAAGACGAGTGATGAGAGCAGCATAAGGGAGTTTTCCCTTGTCCTTCGCCATAGACCTATACATGTGAAACATGATGGTATGGGGCAAGGAGAAGTTGAGACCGATCTTGATGGCATACATCAGTTTGGCTTCAGAGATGGATACATCTGTCTTCGATGTCGATTTCGGTCTGAGACAATTGATCACTATCTTGTGAAGCAGAGTGTTTGTAGCATTCATCCTTGAGTAGGAGAGACGTCCTTCTGCGATTCTGTCTCTCGCAAGTTCCAGAGTTGCATGACTCACAGACACAAAAATTGATTGGAAAGCTCTTCTTTCCACACCAATTACATCCGCCAGAGTATCTGTGTCAACCACATACTCTCTATCTCTCACACTAAAAGAAAAACTATTGGCATCAAGAAAACTAAGGTTGGAATAAAAATAGGCTGTTAATTCAGAATGAGCCACCTCGCTCTCAGTACAGAATTTATGAAGTTGAAGCTTCTCAAACTTCTCCCTCAAATTGATGCTCAACAGATCCTGAAAATCAAAATCCACAGTTCGTGGGTTCATCACCCCACGCTTCAGCAATTTTCCATACACCTGCTTGTGTTCCTCTGATCGAAACAAATCATCTCTCTTTCCTCGAAGAGTTGCAGCCACACCCATCCTAGGCTTAAAATGCACAAACATCTTCTCATCATTATCTTTCCCCTCAGGCTGATTCACACTACCAAAGCGAGGGTCACTCGGAAAGTTCGCAAAGGTTTTTGCTGCCGTTCCAGCAGGAACAACGCCCGATCGCTTCATCACAGTGAGAAAATGTGTCTCATTTTTATAGCATTTCTCTTTCAAAAACTCATCAATGAAAGTCATTGCAGAACCTCCTTCCTTCAACGCAGAATAAAGCCTATAAACAAATGCAGGCTTAAGAGATCTTACAAGTTCGACATCTTCAATGATTTTCTCTGCATGTTGAGGATGACAACATGTGATCTAGTCGAAGAGGTGCGCTGTTGAGAGTGTTGGTGCATCTGTTCACTTGGAAAGTCACCTTCTTCTGTCAGATCAAAGTGCGTAGGCCCCTCACCTGAGCCCTGCGGTCCCCTGCTCGCTATTCTTGAAGATTTCCTTTGGTAAGACATTGTCACTTTCTTGGAGGGAACTTTCACACTTGTGTCGCAAGAAAGTTAAAAACTTGAGGAGAAAAACTTGAGAAGAGAAATCTTAGAGAGTGAAAAATTTGTGAACTAGGGTTTCTGGGTGAAGTAAAAAAGAGAAGGAGAAGGAGTATAAAAGGCAATCGATTTGAGGTATCTGAAGCGTCGCAATAAGGAAGGAATAAAAGAAAATTCCTTTTAAAAAAAATAACTGCCTTAAACAAATCGATAACCACCATTTTTAAGATTAACTGCCTTAATAAACTCAATTAGAGATAAAAAAGACAATCTTACCTTTTCAAGATACCAGTTTAAGTGAGTAAATGAACTGTAATTGTAACAACTTACAGTCGTGACGATTGGTGTTCCAAGTCTGAATTTTTGAGTATGATACTTTGAGACTTAGATTTCGAGTCCGAACTTCAATGATCTTCTAGAGATAAAATATTGAGTCTTGAACGAATAGACTCAAATAAACTTTTCTCAAGTGGCTTTATGAAGATGTCTGCCAGTTGATTCTTTGAGTCAATAAATTGTATTAAGACTTCTTTGTTCTGAACATGATCTCTTATAAAATGATGTCGAATCTCAATATGTTTTGCTCTTGAATGTAGGATAGGATTCTTTGTAAGATTGATTACGCTGGTATTGTCACATTTGATCTCTGTGCAAGAGTCTTCAATGCCAAAGTCTCATAATTGTTGTTTTATCCAGAGTATTTGAGAATAGCAACTTCCAAGGGCTACGTATTCTGCTTTAGCTGTTGAAAGAGCCACAGTACTTTGTTTTCTTGAAAACCAAGATACTGCCTTGTTGCCAAGTAATTGACATGTACCTGAAGTGCTTTTTCTTTCAACTCTACAACCTGCAAGATCTGCGTCTGAATAACCAAGAAGAGTAAAGTCTCTTTCTTTAGGATACCATAGACCAATCTTAGCAATAGTTGCAACATATTTAATGATACGTTTGGCAGCACTTAAATGAGATTCCTTAGGATCTAATTGAAACCTAGCACATATGCAAACGCTAAATAATATGTCAGGTCTAGATGCAGTAAGATAAAGAAGTGAACCAATGATACTCCTATATAATTTTTGGTCGACGTTCTTCCCTGCTTCATCTTTGTCTATCTTCAAAGAGCTTGACATAGGTATGTCAGTCTTTTTGCAATTCTCCAGACCGAACTTTTTAACAAGTTCTTTTGCATATTTTTTCTTGATGAATAAAGATTCATTCTTTAAGTTGTTTTACTTGTAGACCAAGGAAGAAGGATAGTTCACCCATCATGCTCATCTCGAATTCATCCTGCATAGACTTAGAAAATTTCTTGCACAAAGTCTCATTAGATGATCCGAATATAATATCATCAACATAAATCTGAACAAGTAGAAAGCTTTTGCCTTCCTTTTTAATAAACAATGTAGTATCTACCTTTCCTTTAGATAAACCACTTTGAATTAAAAAGTTACTTAGCCTTTCATACCAAGCTCGAGGAGCTTGTTTTAATCCATATAAAGCTTTCTTCGCCCGAACACCGAGTCTGGTTTCTTTGAGTCTTCAAATCCGGAGGTTGTTCCACATAGACTTCTTCTTGAATAAATCCATTCGGGGAATGCGCTTTTGAAGTCCATTTGAAATAACCTGAAATTCTTATAACATGTATAAACAAGTAGTAATCGATTGCTTCTAACCTTGCTACCGGAGCGTAAGTCTCATCATAGTCTATCCCTTCTTCTTGCATGTATCCTTTAGCCACGAGTCTTGCTTTGTTTCTTGTCACTTTGCCTTTTCATCAACTTTGTTCCCGAAAACCCATTTAGCTCCAATAACAGATTTACCTTTTGGTTTAGGAGTTAATTCCCAAACGTCGTTAATACTGAATTGTCTCGAGCTCTTCTTGCATTGCTTCAATCTAGCTTTCATCGGCTAAGGCTTCTTCAATGTTTTTGGGTTCTATTTCAGAAATAAGTGCAACGGCACTAGACTCTTCTCGCCTTTTTGATCTTGTTCGAATTCCCTCATTAACGTTTCCAATAATGAGTTCTTCGGGATGACTAGACTTGTGCTTCCAAGTTCGGGACAGTTTGATAGAATGTTGATCTTTTCTTGAGTTGATTCTTCATCGGTAACTTGTTGTACCGTTTCTGAATTTTGAACCGCTTCATGGGAGATAAATCTAGCGAGTCCGGAATGATTCCCGATTCTTCGATCTGAATTTGCTGAATATGTGGAGAGTCTTGAAATTTGACGTTCATTGATTCTTCCACAGTCTGAGTCTTCTTGTTGAATACTCTATAGGCTTTGCTTGCGTTGAGTAACCAAGAAAGAATCCTTCATCTGATTTTTCTTCAAACTTACCAACTCGATCATTTGCATTCTTCAGAATAAAGCATTTACAACCAAATATTTGAAAATAAGAAATGATTGGTTTCTTTCCTTTAAAAATTTCATAAGGGGTTTTCTCAAGAATTGGCCTTAAGAATACTCTGTTAATAATATAGCAAGTAGTCGAAACAGCTTCAGCCCAAAACCTTGAAGAAATATTACTTTCAATTAAAAGAGTCATTGCCATTTCTTGTAAAGACCTATTCTTCCTTTCCACAACCCCATTCGTTCGGTGTGTATGGAGAGGAGAATTTGTGCTGAAAACCAGATTCATCACGGAATTTAGTAAAGTCTTGATTTTCAAACTCACCTCCATGGTCTGTACGAATGCTTGAAATAGTGTGACCTTTCTCATTCTGCACCTTCTTAACAAACTTTGAAAAGTGAGAGAAAGTCTCAGACTTACTTGCAAGAAAGTAAACCCAAGTAAATCGTGAATAATCATCCACTATTACTAGGCATAATCTTTTTCCTCCAATGCTTTGCGTTCTAGTAGGTCCAAATAGATCCATATGCAGAAGCTGCAGTACACGATTAGTGGAAACTTTACTTATTGATTTATAAGAGTTTCTAACCTGTTTACCCAGTACGTATGGTGTGCATAGATCAGACTTTAAGTAATTGAGAATGGGCAATCCTCGAACAAGTTTCTTGGAAGATATCTTGGTGATTTGCTTCATATTGGTATGGCCTAGCTTTCTGTGCCATAGATTAGCTTCATCTTGTACGATATTAAGCACTTTGTGATCTTTCATGATTCACATCCGGAAGATAGATATTTCCATGTCTTCGTCCGTAAAAGATTGAGTAAAGTCTTTACCGATTCCGAGCACGTTCCTTCTTGGAAGTTGATCTTGAATCCGGTATCACACAATTGGCTTATGCTAAGCAAGTTGTAATTTAATCCTTCAACTAAGGAAACATTCTTGATTGGACTTCCAATCTTTCTTTTGTTCCACGACCAGTAATTCTTCCTTTGTTGTTACCACCAAAAGAAACTTTTCCTCCATCTATCCTGGTCAAGTTTTATGAAGCAGACTTGAGTCTCCCGTCATATGTCTTGAGCAGCCACTATCTAGATACCATTTAATCTTCCTTTTGATAGTGACCTGCAAATAAAAAGAATTCAAGCTTTCTTTGGTACCCACATCATTTTGGGTCCAGAAGAGTTAGAGCAATAAACAGTCTTTGCCCAACTCCTTTTAACAGGTCTCCAAACCAAAGGACATTCTTTCTCAAAATGTTCTGAGCTTTGACACTTAGAACATTTCAAAGCATTTCTGCCAACAGGTTTTACAAAGACTTTCTGGAAATAATTTTTATAAACAATTCTAGTTGATCTTTGTTTGATTCTTTCCTTTACCTTTAGGAAATCAATTAGTGGAATTGTTTGAAGTCATACCAAGACCTAACTTATCAAAGTAGGGTCTTTGTATCGAAAGAATCTTATCCAATTTTTCAAAACCATTTGAAAATCTTTTGATATATTAGAAATATCATTCTTCAAAAGATTATTTTCTTTGGAAACAGAGTCTGAGTTTTCTTTCAAGATAGTAAAGTTCTTTTCCAACTTTTCAAACTTTTCTTTTCAAAGTTTTTCCTGTTGCTTCAATGCAAAATTTTCATTTTCAATTCGGAGATCCTCTTAAGAGAGGTTTTTAGACTAAGATAAAGTTCATCAATATATTTAGAAACTTTGACAGGAATTTTTAGATTACTAACCTCAAGCTCACTGTCTGAGTCTGTGTCTGTATCAAGGTCTGAGTCTGAATCAGATTTTGCCATCAAACAAATATTGGCATAATCATCATCACTTTCTTCACATTCAGTATCACTCCAAGTCTCTGCTTTGAGTGCCTTCCTGTATTTCTCAGTCTTTCCTTTTCTTTTCTTTAATAGAGGACAATTGGGTCTGATATGTCCATTTTTCTTGCATTCAAAACAAGTCACTTCTTTGTTAGAATCATCTTCCTCTGTTGATTTGTTTTGAAACCTTTGTGAGCTTTGTTTCTTCCAAATGAATTTTCTTCCCTTTCTATTTAGCTTTCTGAATCTCCTTATCATGAGTGCCGTTCTTCGTCATCTAGATCTTCTTGAGTACGTAACATCATAATAATCATTAGACTTTAAGGCAATAGATTTCTTACCTTTTGAATCTTCTTCTTTGTTGGTGTTCTCTACTTCGTAAGACTGAAGAGTCCTAACCAGTTCGTCTACAGAGAGTGGAGCAATCCTTTGTGTCTCTCTTATTGAGGTTTTTATGTAATTCCAGTCTTTAGAAAGTCCACGTAGAAGTTTGTTGACCTTCATATGTCTTGAGATTGGATGTCCCTGATATTCAAGACCATTCACAATTTCAGTAAAGCGACTAAACATGTCAGTTATTGATTCTCCTGATCTCATCTTAAAGACTTCATATTGTCCCAAAGAATATTGATCCTTGTTTCTTTCACTCGATCAGTCCCTTCATAGGTAATGTGAAGCCTATCCCAGCTTCTTTCGCTATATCACAAGAAGATATTCTGTTATACTCAGTAGGGGATAAAGCACAATATAAGGAGTAAATGGCTTTAGCGTCAAGAGTCTGTCTCTTGGTTATTTCTTCTTGAGTCATCTCGATAGGACCAGCAACTTCTTTTCCTCTCTCTGATTCTAATGCAGCAGCAGGAATGATTCCTTTATCTACCACTTCCCACTCCAAAGGATCTTTCGATCTTAGGAATGCTTTCATCTTGTTTTTCCATATGCTGTAGTCTTTTCCATCAAAGTATGGAGGTCTGGTATTGCTTTGACCTTCAACCAACCCTGTAGGCAACATACTAGCCATAGATCTTTTACTCATAAGTAAAGACACTTCTTATAAACGAGTACACAAGCTCTGATACCAATTGTTAGGACTAGAATTAGCACCTAGAGGGGGGTGAATAGGTGACTAAAGAGATTTTATAAATTTTAACCCGAATGAGAGATTAAGGAATTAAAAACAACAATCGCTGCAAATGAAAGTAATGAAAAGTAAAAGGATTAGGGATAGAGAATCAAGACTCCAGATTTATAGTGGTTCGGCTTAGACCAAGCCTACGTCCACTCTACCGCACGGACAGCCCTTCTGGCTGGATTTCACTAAGAATCAAAAAGAGTGTTTACAATCTCACGCCCTTGATTCCACAGTGTAGAGATTCTACTACACTTCCTCAAGGTCTCACCACACTTTAGTCTCTCTTTTGATTACATGTATTGCTCGAAGAATAAGATCACAAACTATGAAGGAGATTCAGACTTTGGAATTCTTCTATCCGGCACCCTTCAACAACTTGAACGTCTCTCTTATATACTTCTTCATGCCTTCATTACCGTTGGCACCTTCCAAAGAAGTTCTTCCAATCAACCCATTGGACAGAATCAATTTAGAGAGATCTCGAGCTCTTTAAGGTAAGTGTAGATAGCCCATCAATCATGCTCGCCCATACAATCAGGATCTTGGTTTCCATAAGTAGAACCTTCCAAATATAAGTTGCGAATCTTAGAGAATCTATATTTATTCAGATACGAATATAAGATCTTGTAGTGCTGATTCCGGTCGAAAGATATTCCTTAGCCGTTGGAGTCAAAACCATATTAGATAGAATCGAATAGAAGTTTTAACTTGACGGTGAAACTGTCCATGAGAGTAGACTTTGAAACTTGAGTCTTGTTATCGTCGGACTTTGATCTTCGGACTTTGCCGGTAGAGTCACGCAAGTCTTCAAACTAGACTGATGGAAATGTTTTGTCGACTTCAAAATATCTGAAGAGAATTTATCCAACACAACCAAATTGAAATATTATCACATCTTTTTAGAGTCTCGTGCCTCTTA
Organism: Eucalyptus marginata; assembly: GCA_014182565.1. Classification (NCBI taxonomy): domain Eukaryota; kingdom Viridiplantae; phylum Streptophyta; class Magnoliopsida; order Myrtales; family Myrtaceae; genus Eucalyptus; species Eucalyptus marginata. Next base: position 18,400,865 of record CM024589.1, on the reverse strand, counting down.
TTAGTATTATTTTTAGTTGTCATTTTAATTGTTTTTTTCCTGGAGTTTTCAATAGGGGTGTCAAAAGTTTTGTTTAGTCTCGATGTGCATTAGTTTTGAATCGAATAGCAACTAGAACTCCACTAATGATAAGGCATGTATTGCCCTCAAGTTGAATTGTTTTGTAGTTTGAACAAGGTAGTTCTAGTAGTTTAATTGCTTGATTGTCTTTTGATCCATTGAAAGAACATCATCTATATACCCCATGCAAATAGAGTTCATGGTGGCCACTCACACAATCAATGATTTAGATGATATTAATCTACATTATGTGTAAGTAGGAATGTGCATAGGCCTCGCTTTTGTTTAAATTGAAGCTTGGCTCGCTAGCCTTGACTATCACAAATTTAGGCTTTGCATACCTCGCCTAAAGGCTGGCAAGGGTCAGCAAACAACCCTCACCAACCTAGGGTTGAAAGGAAAAAAGAAAACAATAAAATAATAAAAAAGATGTCGAATAATTATTCACGCCAACACCAGTCTAGCCATGTAGAACGGTTAGCATCCACATTATCGATTTCTTACCAAAATTGGTCGAAATGACTATATTGGCAAATTGTGAAAATATTTAGGATTAAATTAACCAAATTGAAAAGTTTAGAACTAGATTGACCTCCATACAATAGATTTAGGATTATTTTTTTGACAATTTTCCCATTTGTTTCTTGAGGATGAACTTAGGGGCAGCTAGCATAGCTTTTGTAGCATTCTTCACCTTGAACTCTCTACTGAACCAAGCATATGGAGTTCTAGAGGTGTTGTTAAAGACCTTGCATTTAAATTCTTGGATTGCTTGTGTTGGTTTCAAAGCAACCACAAAGAGGACAATGAAGAGAAAGAACCGAGTAGGCCTAATTATTGCAAAGGATGACTTTTTTTTTTTTTTTTTTTTTTTGTCGTCCTATTCTACTCCTAATCTAACTCTCACTCTTAGACTTTTATCCTACCTCCTTGCAGGGTGTGGGAGTCAAAACCCACACTTGAAACTAAATCGTCCACATCCCAACCCCTCCTGAGAATGTGGGGATTCGAACCCCCACCTCCCCCTTCCATTTGCTGATTATATACAATTTTTGACACCGGTGAAAACCATGGAAGATATATAATTGACAACTATGCTTTCAAAAATATATTATATGTGACAATAGTAGATTATCTCTTGCTCAATTAATTTGCCTTAAGTTTAATTCCGTTAAATTTTATCGTCAAATTACTGAATTGGATGACACGTAGCAATTGACAAGTGTATTAGTTTGGAGTTCCAAGTTTATTAGTCTTAGGTTCTTTGTGATATTAATCCAATTTAAAGAAAACTAATGAAGGGTAAATTTATTATAAATGTACTAATTTGAGGTTTTTAGTTGCCAAAAAATTAATTTTGAGTAAATTTTTCATAAGTGCACCAATTTAGGGTCTTTGGTGGTAAAAAATTAGTTTTTGGAAAATTTGTCATAGGTGACCGGTTTAGGATTTTTCATGATATTAACCATTTTTCTCAAAGCACCTCTAAGATCATTGTTTGACTCAAAGTAAGCTCTATAATTGGTGATTTCGTCTCAATTAAACCCCACCCAATCTCACCGGTAACACGGATGTTCGCTGGATGACAACCACATGCATGTCGCATGCTGTTATTTGTGCTGTGAATCGGGGCATTTTGTCCTAAAAGAAAATGCCTCCGGGCCTCCAACGCCACTTCTTGCGTAACAGAAAATTCGGCAGAAAAAATTTCTCATTCTTTTTAGTCAGTAGATTGAGGGAATCTACATCAAAGGGACTTTAGTAGTTCATTTTAAATGAAGGGTATGGAAGTACCTTTCCATATCGTTTTGCTTTTTGTCATATGAGGCAAGAGTATCTATGTCTTCCGTCGGTGGAAGTGAAGTCAATGCCAAGGTCTTCATAGGCTAATACTATTACGCCATAGTCATGACTCATGACCCTAGGATGACGTCATTTTCATATGACTTTATTATGGAGTCCCACCTTGTCGGAAGCATCGGACATTATTGAACTACTTTGTGACTCCCAGATCATAATTTCTTTGCTTTACATATATTTAAGGTAACAAGGGGAGCATATTTGTATTTGTGTCCGTGTCTATGTGGTTCGATTCAAAGTGCGTGTCATTTTCATAGTAGGGTCATGAGTGGTCTTCAAAATTGCTTTTATGTTAGTGCTAATCAAATTGGAATATTATGACATCTTTAAAGTCTTGTGTCTCTTTTTGTTATTATTGTCTTTTAGTTGTCACTTTAATTGTTTTTCCCCTGGACTTTTCCAGGCCCGTTCATATTTATCACTGGTTGACCAAGCGGATCAACTTTTGATACCTAGTTTTTCTAAGGATTAGATTTTTGTTCCTTTTTTCTCATTACGACTCTAGGCGACTATCTTACTTTGTGTAATGCTATACTCATCCAATTTAACCAATTGTGATTTCATATATAACAATTGGACATGTAAAGAGACAGCGTGCCCGTCCGATGAAGCCTTTGACAATGCTAATCCTCAGTTTTAGTTATAAAATGACACGAACTACAATGAAAGCCTAACACATCTCAGAAAGTTTCAATACAGTCCATAGTTGAGCAAATCTCTATTATCTATTTATCGAAGGAATTTGTAGTGGCTATGGACAATGAGAATTTTACCCGTGAAATGGCATAGATTGCTCTCGAGTTGAATTGTTTTGTAGTCTGTATAAGGACGTTCCAAATAGCTTAATCCCTTGATGGTCTTTTGACCCACCGAAAGAACATTATCTATAGACCCTGTGCAGGAAGCCCGTATAGGCTGCTGATCATATGGAGTCCATGGTAGCACTCAAACAATCAATAATTTAAATGACTACATTATCAATAAAAGAAACATCCATAGGTCACATTGTTGCTAAGATTGAAGTCTGGCCTGAACATATCAGGCTTGCTCACTCTAGGTGCTCAGATCGTAACAAATTTAAGCTTCATGCCTCTTGCCCAATGACTAGCGACCCTCACAAGACTAGAATTGAAAAGAAAAATAGAATAAAATAAAATACTAAAATTTCACTTTTCAAAATTGGAGAAATTGTCTACTTCAGTATCGGTCTAAGCACGAAAGACGCCTAGCCTTCATGTCATCAATTTCCAATTAAAATTAGTTGGAAGGATTATATTAGCAAATTTTCAAAAGGTTTAGGACTAAAAATTAACCCAATTGAAAAGTTTAATAGTAGATTGACCGTTATACAATAGGTCTATGATTTTCATGGTAATTTTCTCATTTGTCTTGAGGAAAACTCGGCAGCAGCTATCAAAGCTTCCACAACGTACTTCACCCTGACCTATCTACTAAACCAGGCATTCAAAGTTCTAGAGGTGTTGTTAAAGACCTCGTATTCGAATTCTCGGATTGCTTGTGTTGATTTCAGAGCAACCACAAAGAGGACGGCAAAGAGAAAGAGCCAAATAGGCCTAATATTTGCAAAGGAAGGTTTTACTAGCACTTATTTTATTTATGCAATATCTTGAGTCTATTCATTGACTATATATAAGTTTTGACACCAATGGAAACCATGATATATGTTCAATTTTGATATAGTTGATGAATATGCTTTCAAAAATTTATTACATGTCACAATTGTAGATTATCTCTTGCTCAAATAGTCAATTGAATTGCCTTAAGGTTGGTTTTGATACAAATGTTATAATTTCATTTGTCTCCTTTTTGCGTTTGGTCAAGGTTTGTCTCTGTGGAAATATTGTCCCATACCTCCTAACAATGGGTCATATATGCTTTTTATATTCATGTGATCTCCCTATACTTATCAATTTAAACTTTTAGAATGGGCTTTCTAACATAGTATGAGAGATGGGGAGGGCAGATAATAACGACAAGTGTCAAAAATCCGACGGTGTTGTAGAGAGGCGTGTTTGGAAAGTTGGGATATGGTTTATACTCCCCATCGATAGGAGTACATCCAAGGGGGGAGGAAACAAAATGTGAAGAGTCAAGTAAATATCAAGTTCAACCTCGATCTGGAGCTTTTCCACCCTCTCTTCCACTTGAAAGGCGTAGTAGTCAGTCTTGATACGAGAATTAGTTGGGGGTTACTTTGATCATAACTAAGAGCGCCTCAATTTACTTGAGCTAAGAGCGGGAATAGTTACGAATTTCATTAGGTCGCGTGAGAGAAGGAGGTCATTGCAAGAAGCACGATCCCTCTGAGAGTTACTGAAATCATGGAATTGAGAAGATGAACATGCAAACATGGTTAAAAACATCGGCTTTCTTGCTTGGGCAAAGCAATTCCAGCGGGGTAGGCTGCATCCAATGCAAAGCAATATTCAACATGATGATGGGGTATGCAAGCCGTGAATCCTGACCATATTAAGTGCATCTAATGCAAGAGTAATTAGGTATACAAGTGCACACACAATAGTTTCAACTCACACTTCCCTCGACTTGTTGGCAAAAGCCCATGGATGATCGGTATCTGTCTTTTAACTGGAACCTCAGCAGTGGTCCCCAGATTGGAAAATCAGATTGGGTATTGATGAGTTGCTGGTCCATGAAACAATGCTCTCTAAACCGACCAGTCCGATTCACAGATATCATGTAAAACTATGTCTCCCAAATACAATAATTCGCTTAGGTGGTCATGCATGTGTCTTCGTATTGTAGCATGGAGTCCATGGCTCAAATCATGGCAAGAAGCAACATTTCGTCAATAGAGAGAGGTAGAGAGAGAGAGAGAGGCATTCCCGCAGTTGAAACAGCCGGTCCGCCCAGTTCTATAGTTGAACAAATCCCAATTGCACACCGCCGTGCAAAGGTAGTCAAATCCAATATTATAACAAATAAACAGACCATATTTTTGTTGTTTGAGCCTCGATTATTTATACGTTGATGCGAATAATACTTTCCATTGATCCAATTTTTAATTTGATATGTTTTGTGATTGTTAGAAAAATCCTCTTAAGGTATTTTGAAGTCGACAAAACATTTCCATCAGTCTAGTCTAAAGACTTGCAGACTATTGGCAAAGTCTGAAGACCAAAGTCTGAAGACCTCTAGACTCAAGTTTCAAAGTCTACTATCATGAACAGTTTCCAGACCGACAAAGTTAAACTTCTATTTTGATTATATCTAGTGTGATTTTGACTTCAACGGTTAAGGATTATCTCACGACTGGATTTAGCACTTCAATATTTTCTATTCATATTCGATTAATCTAGATTCTTTAGATCCGCAATTTATACTTAGAAGGTTCTACTTATAGAAACCAAGATCCTGATTGTATGGGCGAGCATGATTGATGGGTTATCGTCATTTTCCTTGAGGAGCTCGAGATCTCTTTAAATTGATTCTGTCCAACGGGTTGATTGGAATAACTTCTTTGGAATGTGCCAACGGTAATGAAAGCATGAAGAAGTATTTAAGGGAGACGCTCAAGTTGTTCAAGAGTGCGAGATAGATGAATTCTAAAGTCTAAATCTCTTTGTTATTTTGTGATCTTATTCTTCGAGCTATACTTATAATCAAAAGAGAAACTGAAGTGTGGTGAGACTTTGAGGAAGTGTAATAGAGTCTCTACACTGTGGAATCAAGGGCGTGAGACTGTAAATTCTCTTTTTGATTCTTAGTGAAATCCAGCCTGTGGACTGTCCGTGCGGGAGAGTGGACGTAGGCTTGGTCTAAGCCGAATCACTATAAATCTAAAGTCTTGATTATTTATCCTTAATCATTTTACTTTACATTGCTTTCACTTACATCGATTATTGTTTTCAATTCCTTAGTCCATCATCCAATAAATTATCTATACATTCTGTTACGTTTTATAAAATCATCTTAATCACCTATTCACCCCCCTCTAGGTGCTCGTACTAGTTCTAACAGTGAAGACTTTGCATTGCCCGCCCACAGGAAATTGAGGATGGTTTTTGAATGAGGCATTCAAGCTACGCAAATCGAATCCAAAGCCCTAAATAAACCACAAGGAATTAGATATGTGCATACTCAGGTGTACCATTTAGCACTAGCTTGGTGTTTTACGACTTCATTATAGTTGCATAGAGTAGACCAATTCATCTTATCCAGCTCATCTAAATATTATGGTCGATAGTAAGTAATAGTGGAAATAATTGAGATCGAGTTGGTCTTTCAAGATACAAGTCGGATAGAGATAGAATACGATAACATATGCATTACCAAAGGCCAGAAGTCAAGAACTTGCCTACGGCCGATGCTAATTCTTCTGAAACAATGCGTTTCCTTGATCCCAAATCCAATTTAGGTCTGTCCCTTATAGTTCATGAGAGCATATACTAGCACATACTCAAATAATATCCGTTGAATCTGCTGGTCCCACCGTCAAATATCAAAATTTGTATATTTCGATTGCACTCCTCCTGAAAAAAAGAAGATAAATCTGGACTTGGTCTGTCTTCCAACGAGTCGGCAACATCCTCAATACCTCCGGCGACTTTGGCAACTGGGCCTACGTCGTCTCGCCCGTCGACCCCTTGATGCTCACCTGCCTCCGCCACCCTCTTCGTCTCTGCTAGCACCGACGCTGCCGTCTTTGGCACCCCATGGATCTTCTCTATTTCCTCTACCACGTCGTCTCCCGATGCCTCGCCTTCTCATAACTCAAGCGCTTCCGCACAAGCTCTCACCTCCCGACCCTTCTGCCAACAATTCTATCCTCGTCGCTGGCAGCTCTCCCTTCAACTTCACCCTCGACAGCTGCCCTCTCCTCAATCCCGAACTCTTCCCCTCATACCCCTTGCCGTTCTCGGCATCGCCTGGATCCCTGATGCTGCGCGGGGGCTTTCCCCGCCATACTTGCAGCCAGTGAGGGATGATAGTCCGATGGTGGCAGCGTTCATTTCGCTTGATAAAATAATTTGCCAGCGTTCCGTTATTGTCATCAATTTTTGCCATTCTTTTTCCAAGTTCTCGTCGAGCTACTCAAGCCAGGGGAGATACATTGATTTCTCTTTGTTTTAGTAAATTCAGACACGCGGTGTCAAGTACCCAATATCTTTGCAATAGAGGTATCAAAATGGGTCATGGACCAATTTTTTTAATTATACAAATAGAGCTTAATTGTAAATGGGTTGTTAGAGATTTAACAGGTCGAGTGAAAATGGGTTTAAGATATTCGAAAGCTCCATACATGAATCTAGTGTCCTCATTGGCGATCGACTGGGGACAAAGTTCCGAGTAAGCAAATCCGGCTAATTCCGCCAACTGAGTCATTCCGGAATTTTGAATTCTACTTGCTCCGAGCTGTGTCGGTGTACCCATGATCGGTCTTCCCTGTCTTTTGAGCTATTTAAGACATTGACTTTACTCTTTCAAAAGCAATTGAAAGTTGACATCGCATTCACTGAGATCTGCAGGCATAATTTCCACCCTCCGTTTAGAAATACAGTGTGGAGATCAAATCGATGGGTGCTTTACTGCTTTCGTATGGATGTAGATGATGGGTGTGCTTTTCCGAGGACGATGATGGTCGGTCTTATGGTGCCCAGGAAAAGTGCAACTTCAACCGATGCTATTTAGCTGAAATCTTCCTCTTATACCCAAATATTTTGTTCTCAGTGCAAAGCTTTTTTTATTTTTTTATTTTTATTTTGAGTCTTTTGATCCCGGTGACAATTAGCTATGTAACACCGACATAGACATGGATATGGGACATGCGACAAGACACGACACGATAAGTCGACAAGTCATTTCTAAAAAAAATAAAGAATTTCAACACGTTTCGACACATTATATATTAAATATATCTTTATATATAAATCCACGAATAAATAAATAAAAATAAAAAGAGCCTAGAATTAAGTTCCGCTAAAAACATTAATCCAATATTTATTAATATAATCAATTATTTTAATTTGACAAATTCAATTATATTCCATTGCAATAATCCATAAAACTTGAACGAAAAATAAAGTAATCCACATTCCACGATTAAATTTACAGATATGTACACTACAAGTCCTAAAACTTATAGCGAAAATACAATTGAGTTCTAAAACTCATCAAATTAGTGCAATCAAGTTCTTCCGTTGATATTGTCGATTTGTTTAAAGAAAAATATTGAAGTGATATTTTAAAATTTATTTATTTATCTTATGTGGCATTTTTTATTACTTTTTTCTTTAAATCTTATTTAAGAATAGTAAAAAAATTTAAAAAAAAAACTAAAATAATTCTTAAAAAAAATGAAAAAAAGAAAAAGAAAAAGAAAAGGTAGGGTCATGCCTGATCTGTTGCCATTATCATTACCACCATTGGAGAGGCGCCAGCAACAACGGAGGGGGGTCGACCCTTGCTAGTCTAGGCAAGGCCCAAGCAAGGCTCGCCCAAATTTGGGCGACGCCGACCCTCACCTATGGCTGACAAGCCGCCCTAGTCCTAGGTGAGGCCTCATCGCCCAAGGCGAGGGCCGATGACCCTTACCAGGCCCAAGTAAGGGCGCGATATCACCCAAATTTGGGCGAGCCTCGCCTAAGCCTCAGCCTAGGACATCCCCCAGATATGGGTGAGCCTCACTAGTCCTTGCCTGGCTTGCGATGACCTCACCTGGGCTAGTGAGGGCCGCCCCCCTTCGCACCTCACCAGTGCTCTTCAACAGTGGTAGCAATTGTAGTAGCAGGGCCCAACCACGATCCCTATCCATTTTTTTTTCTTTTTTTCACATATTTACATTTTAACCCCTCAAGTATTTAATTTTATTTTTTTAAATTGACCCTGTATGTGTCGAGTTTCCGGACTCGCGTGTCAGAGCGTGTTAGGGAGAGTTAATCATGTGTCAGATTTTCCAGCACTCGTTGACATGTCAATGCATGTCAAACACGTGTCAGAGTATAGGACAAGACACGAAAGCTCCTAAAGAGTGTCGGTACTTCTTAGACAATTAGACTCTCATGTGCAGTGATTTGTTGAAAGATTAAGGAGAACAAATATTAAAAATACATTTCGAGACCAATCGAGTGTGGTCAGGTCAGGTACGGACGAGAAATTTGCATTGAAAATAAATTGGTCATTTTGGATCCAACTATTTATATCCCAACCCAACTCACCAATTTGAATGGCTTATTTCAGTAGAGGTTTGAAAAAAAAAAAAAAAAAAAAAAAAAAAAAAAAAAAAAAAGCTATCACATCGGACTAAACTTCCGTCCGTAAAAATGAAAACCGGATCGTGTTTTATTCTCAAATTACTTAAAGGATCGATATCGATTATTCACAGACACGACCTCACACGTTGCCTTCAACGGCCTTGAACAAAAAGAGAAATCTGACCGACTTCCCATCCCAAACTACGGCCTCGTAGCTCTTCGGGTTGGCCCCATCCTTGACCTTGACGATAAGCTTGTAGATCGTCCCCAAGAACCCCACCGCCTCACCCTTCACCACCTTATCCAGAGCCAGCTTCGTCTGGCGTCCTCATTGTGCTTATTGACCGCAAACTCAGCGATCTCCCGCACGTGCGGGTCGCTCAGATCCTTTATCGGCTCCCAACCGAATGGCCCCACCCTGCCGGCGGCCCTGGCGGCCGAACCTTGGAGGAGGAGGAGTACAGTGGCGGCCACCGCGGCGAGGACGAGGAGCCTCATTTTCGGAGGTTTTTGGCGTCGGTTCTTGGTGTGGGCTTCGAAACTGAATGCTTATTTTGATGATTTCTATGGGTGGGGGTACGTGTATTTATAGGTCTTAAAATGGCGCGATGGACGCGGAGACTTGTTGCGTGGTGTCGGAAAAATAAGTAATTTCTTTTGGGGCAACTTAGAATATAGGGAAAGGTAAATATTTCGTGGATTATGAAATTAATGAATAATTGAACTAAGAAGGATGTGAATAATGTGGGAGCATCGAACCCCGTCAAACACAAGGATCAATCCATGAGTAATTTCTATAAGTTGAAGAATATCGTTGATTTTCTAATTTAAACCGATTTTAAGGCCGAAGAGTAGTTTCCTGATTTCATTGGATTTTCTTACTTGATTATTTCCTAGTTTAATGTTCCCAGATTAACGTTCCCAATTTTATATTTCCTAGATTTAGAGTCCTAGTCCCTCGGTGAATAAGATGCGCATTCTCAGTTGTATGCATGCAAAGTTTTGAGTTCATAACGCATTGGACTTTCTCTCGAATGATTCATTTGGTTCATTGAATCTGTTTGTTTCGTAGGATGCAGACAATTTGAAAAATATTTTCTTAAAAATGATTTTTTATATCACTTATAAAAATGAATGAACGAAAAATATTTTCATCGTCATGAAAATATTTAAACATAAATTGTAATTGATAACTAAAATATTATTCGTTGATTAGTGATACAAATGATCATTTCTAAAAAATATTTTTCAAATCGTTCATTTTCGCAAAGCAAATGGAGCGTTCGTCCAATTCATTGGTAGTGAACCTTAAAGTTCTTTATTTTTTATTGGTGAAACATTCCTTTATGCCTTGGTAATAAACCTTATTATCCCAAAGTTATTTTTTCGCAAAAACATCAAACACTTGCATTCAATTAAAATTATTTTTTAAGCGATATAAACAATTATTTTAACAAAATATTTTCAAATCATTCATTTTTCGTAAAATATACAGAGCTATTCAAACCCATTACTAAACCTTTCCTATAACAATTACAATCGTCAATACGAACGCGGCCGAACTCCGCGCAATTGAAGAAAAGTTTTAACAGTTTTTAGAAAGCCGTCTTATATAGACGTGAATCCTCTGTCGCTTCTATGCATCATCTGCGGCACACTCCAAGGAATCTCCTTCATCTTATCAAATTGTGAGATTTCCCAGAACCCAGAACTTTTCAGCGCGGTTGAGCTTCTTACATATACTTGGCCAACAAAAACCCTCCAATTGCAATGAAGCGTGACATTTCACAGAATCATATCATAGTCTACGGTCATCTCTATAGATATATCAACCAAATGACTATATTAGCAAGCCCTCGAACTTTAACAAATCCTCCATCATTTACTTTGAATTGCTCAAGGTGTTGTTCGACCAGAAGGGACCGCGACTCCCTAGTCGAGATGGGCACGTATTGCGCGTGGGTCATGTTCGAGCGAACTCAATTAATTAGGAGGTGCAGATTAGTCTCAATTAATTAATTAGTTTGGATTAATTTATCTATTCTAACAACCAGCCTCACCAAAGAACTGGCGAGGGACAATCTCGCCAGATTCCGGTGAGCTCGAGCCTTGCCAAAGGTCGGCGAGCTCATCCCTCGCCAATGGTCAATCCCTGATCGGCGACTAGTCGAGGAAGAAGGAAAAAGGAAAAGGAATAAAAAAAATTGATTTCTTTTAAAAATAAATAAAAAGAAATAATTAAAATGAGTGCACGGAGAAGAATGTGCTTGGTATGGGTGAAAGAAAGGGGAGGCAAAATGATTTCCACTTTCTGTTGATGGAAAACATTTACAAAGACCTCTTTTCCATATTTCATTAATCTGTTTGTTTTTTGCATGCCAAACACTAGAAAATCCGAAAACCATTTCTATGGAGGTTGTTTTCCGCGAAATGGATGGAGTCATTTTCCTCGACAAGTCGGATGCTTTCGTTTCGAGGAAAACTTTATGATAAAGGAAAATGCTTTCTGGAGAATTATTTTTTATGAAAGTGAAAAGTTTTCTTTATTTTGTGATATGTGATCGAAAACATTACCTATTGTTTGGAACTCATTTAGAAAGTGATTTCAATCTTATGACTTTATTTCATGGCAAAAAAAAAAAAAAAATCGAATTTTCAAATAATTACTTTATTTTCTTTTTCTTTTTCTTTTTCTTTTTCTTTTTTCTTCCCCTCCGTCAGTCACTGGGCCTTGGCGACGGCTAGTTACTAGCCATAGGCACGAACCGACAAGCTCGAGCCTAGCTGGCTTGTGGTGAGGCTCTAGCTTGCTTATGGCCAGTTGCCAACCTTCATCATGGTCGGTGCCCAGCCAAAGAAGACTAAGGAAAATTAAAATAAATAAATAAACTAAAAATAAAAAATTAATATATTCGAGATGAGTAATTCCGGAAAATATTTTCACCTATTTAGATTTAGGAATTCACTTTCCTAAATTTATGCATTAACATTTTCACTGACCCAAAAGTGTTTTCGATTGATTAGTCACTTTTCACAAAATAAACGAGTGAAAGTCCGGAAAATCAATTGCCATAAAACACTTTATCCTAAATAAACCAAGTCTTATTAATTTTTGCTTCTAACTTCACAAAAACCACTGAATACATATGGTTATTAGGAGAAGCCCGCTCAAGGTACAGTTCGCTGTTGAGTTGAGGATTTACAAAGCACAAGCAGATTTAATTAAATAAAAGTACAAGTAGAGATGGGGTGAAAAGTCATTCCCGATCAAACTCACATCTCAAATTTATCCCGTTGAGAATTTAACCGCCTCCACCTCTGTAGTCGCCACCATGCCATGGCATGAGCCCGGCGACCCTCAAGCCGCATTGCCCGACCGATTATTGGAGGAAAGTGAAGAAATATACTTTAGGGATTTTTCAGGATAAGCGGGGTAGATTTGCTTAAAGTCAAGAGGTATTTGGATCCGATGGGCCTGTTGGAAAAATTCTTCGAAATTGGACAGAACGGAATCGGACTCAACTAAATTATGGATCCCCAGTAATGGAGTCTACAGAACTTCTTTAGGTCTAGATCATCAATCTTAGAATATAAGAAAATGCACAATCACAATTTCTCAAATGCAGAACCGAAAAAGTACTTTAGTGAAAGTGAAATCACTGAAAGACAAGAGGCCAGAAAAGCATCACGCACCAACTAATCCAAACTTTTTTGTTTTTAACTAACTGTAAAATTAAAATTCCATCTTACAAATTACTCCTGCATCTCTAGCACGCAATCAAATTCCATCTTATGGGTTGATCAGAATCTTAAAATAGAAAATGAACAGATGAAAAAACTGCACTTTGACATATCTCAGGTACATTGGGGACCAATCGAAGCATTACATAAGAACCGCGTGAAGTGCATAAACCAATTCATCATCTCCCTCTCCTCCGCCCCCTCCCCAATTTCAGTTCAAAGTATCAAATGCGCATAAACGGGAATTGAAAGGGGCAAATAGTAGAGATAAATCGATCTGGCAAGAGACTGAGATTTTACCATGCCAAATCCAGCAAGAGACAATGCCATATACCAAATGGACCAAACGCGTAGAATCAGTGAAGATCACCGGTTATGACAACGAGACAACGAAAAAAATCAGAATAACATGAAAAGAAGTACTACCAATTTGCGGAAATTCGCTCTTCAAATCAACGAACCTCATGAAGAAGCTTCTCTCCCTTGATTTATGCCACACACGAAGAATGACGGCAAATGGAAGACCACCGACTAAAAGTGGGTCGTGAAGGTGAAGAACACCTGAGAGATTTCTGATGCAATTGCCCAAGAAGGAGAGAACCCCGCAGAGGAAGAAGGAGACAATAGTGTAACTGGGAATTTCCACTATGTAAATCAAGCCAAAAACTGATTGGGTGCCTCCGAATCGTAGAGAGTGTTTGATTGACTCTGACTCCATTTTTGCACAAATAATTCCTTAAAATTATTGGGAAAATATTTGAGGAACGATTGGGAAGGACAATGAAGTGAGACTTTGAGGCATGATATAACTTTTTTTAATGAATTATTTGTTGTATTGCTAATGACCACCGGTAAATTTCCTTCAAGATATGACAAAGCCTCGATTGAGAATACTATATAGCAATTCTAATATTTCTCCAAGATCTCTTAAGAAAAACAATTGGAAAAGGTAATTGTATTTTTTAGAAAGAAAGTTCGAAAATACTTGATCTTGATTAATTTTAAAAACCGACATACTTATTTTTGTCTTTTGAAAATGGGTAACTCTTTGGAAAATGTTGCAATATAAACAAGTGCGTTCTCAAAGGTTATCTTGAAAAAACATAAATAAAAGTCGGACTTAAATAAATAATAAATAACCATTACTCCTTTATTGATAGTCGCACTGTTTTCACGAGACACTGTAGTTAATTTTTTATAAAAGTAAACCTAAATTTTTCATTAAATAAAAAATAATGATCCTCGATTAGTGATAAATCTTGTCCACATGCATACTCACACAATCTTGTCCACATGCATACTCACACCTTTTCGAATGTGGGACAATGCATCTCTTAGTTTGCTGGGTAACTTTAGCTAGTAAAGTTCATCCCTAAGTTCAAAGGATCTCGAACCTCTTCTAAATAGTCATTTACTTTACAAACAATTTCGTGGATAAAGCATATGCTAATCCATTAATAAATTCGTTTTGGTTTTTATTCTAGAACATATCAATTTAGATCATGTAGTATTTTTCAAATAGTCAAAAGACCAGCGAATGTATCTGTGCGAAATGTACTCATCCCTTCCATTTTCATGGATATTGTCAACTTTTCGATTAATGGTACAACTATATGGTATGTAATTAGATTTAATTATAGTCTAGGACAACTATGGTAGGCTCAATATATTTCGAACAATGATGATATCGATGGTATAGTTATACTTTGCAGCATTACTAGAGGATCAATGTCACTTAGATAATACATAAGTAGTATACAAACTATACCCTCATTGGAATGAGTTCGAACCCATTGCTACTAACATGTAACAATCATAATTACAAAGACGAACACCACAGAACTTCTCAACAACTAGAGGAACTTACAATGATTTATAGGAAATTGTCTTAGCTAGACTCGGATCCTTTGCCCATACAATTAATCCCAACTTGGTCGCCGCCGTAGGGAAAGACCACCTCCTCAGTGCCGCCGCCACCGTCGTCTCCATCGTGTTCCCTTCCTCATGTAATCCCCCGGTGCTTTTGTAACCCCGCACAATCACATTTATCTCTCTAATCCCCTTGCTTTTACTTTATCTCCCTTGCCTCGAGCTTGTGCTGGCGCGAGCTCGTTGGCCACGATGGAGCGTCATATTCAGATGAGATTTGTGAAAGCCCCACCTCCAAATATGGCCTTTTTCATCGGGTCTTGCGAGATCTCAAAAGGTGATGCCAGGTCTCGACGGCATCTCGATAGAAGCGACAAGGCCTCGCTGAGATCTAGTGGTAGCCAATCATGGTGTTGGTGTTGTGATGGCGGTGGGGGGCCAAAAAGGAAAAACAAAAAGACGTGGAAGAGGGTGGATAAGAATCGGTTCTCAATTTTTGGAATCCATCTTAAAAACTATCGTATTTATCTTGTCTGGTTTCGGGATTTACCTAAATATCAGTTTCTTTCTTACTTTAAGATAAATTGCAATTATGGCAAAATAGTATGAGCAACAAAATGACTCCAAGTAAAATATCGATACAAAAAATATATATAATAAGAATAGACAAGTTAAACTCATTTAAGAATAATAAATTACCTTCTTCCAATTTTAGAAAAAAAAGGTTCTAATTAGTTTTTGAGTGATTGGGTGGGTAGGTAGATGGGTCAGTTTAATACCTAGAACTTGAAATCTACATACACAGTACCGATTTCAAAAATTTGGAACCAAGAATTGAACTTGTTTCCACTGAAATCGGGAACTAGACATGTTTATATGGGTGGGCTGGTTCAATTCCGAGATACGTAGGGACCGGTTGCATAGCCCTATGATAGGCAGCCGAGGATCCGAATCTAGTCTTATTCAACTTTGACATTCTGGAGTTTTAAAATATGTATCGCCAAGCACATAAATTTTACCAATTTGTAACATAATTATAACACAATCATAACTATATTAAAAGAAGGCTCCCGTTTCTATTTCGAAGGATCGAATTGGCTCTAGGTTCAGCAGTCGACTCATCTCTCAACCATGTAGTTTTGGGAGCTACAAATAATTGGACTCGCTACCTGCAGAAGGTCCCTCCTATCAAATAAACAAAACGATAAAAGACGAAGAAAAGGGCCAGGCCAGAACAGGAAGTGGAATTTGTCAACACGGTTGAGAGCACACAGGACCTCCCCAATCACAACGAAGCACGCATGGAGGGACCACGACGAAACATTTCACAGAATCTTCCTATGGTCACAGCCATCACTGACCAAAACGACCAGAAAAGTATGTATTTGAACTAGTCCTCCTTTGTATCACCATAAATCTCCAAGAAAACATCATCACAACATTAGCACAAGTGAAATTAGCTAAGAGTTTCCATATTTGAGGTAAAAATTTCTCTCTCGAGATTTCGGTCATCCTAATACTGTTAGATTAGGTGTTTGAATTACTTAACTAGTGTTAGTTCAAGACTGTTTCACTTGATTTTAAGGCGAATAAAGTTCTATGTTCACTAAAATCTTTCCATCCAATCGAAAGGGGAAGAGCGGGTAAGTGGACTAGCCCTTGGCCTCCTTTTAGAAACTCAAAACATCATCGTAATGCCATGGTGATAATGGCACTGATATTATTTTTTAATCAGATGATTTTGCACATAAAAAATGTAATTATTACTGCACTTGAGACTCAAAAAAAAAAAAAATAATAATAATTCAAGTCACTCAAGTGATCTGACTAAATTTTTTTTTTTTTAAATTCCTTCTTGTTTTGACAGCAATTGATGTGGTTTTAGAGTTTATTCCTTTTTGTTTAAGAAAAAAATAAGAATAACTTTTTTGCTTTCTCAATAAAATCTAATGCATCGTCCAAATTTAAAAATAAATATATATATATATATATGAAAATAATTATATCACCTACATGCCAACATTTACATATTTTGAAAAATCTCAAGTACATCGCAGCGAGAAAGTCATAGTAGACGTTTTACAAGATTTTAAGAAAAGAAGTAAAAACATTAAAAATCATTTTATTACGTAGATACTGTCTTTCTATTGTATTTTACTTCATTTTCTCTTAAAATTGCAATTCAATACAAACCGTGAGATGATTGGGATGCCATTTAATTTCAGATTCACTCTCTTTGTTTATTTTAAGTGAATGATTTGGAAAATGTTTTCCTAGAACAATTACATGTATCGCTTATAATAACGACTGAATGAAAAATATTTTCATTGTTCACAAAAATGTTTAGACATAAATTATTGTCGATAATGAAAATATTTTTTTATTGACTAATTATTTCAAGCACAACCAAGAGACATTTTTAAGAAAATATTTTTCAAATTATTCATTTTTCATAAAAGAAACTGATCCTTAATATTGAAGTTTCATGTATGAGTTAAATAACCCAAATAGTTATTGAAAAATCATAATTTTCTTCTTTCGACTACGGGATTTGGATTGCCAACTTTCCAAGAGAATTACTAAAAAAGTCCTAAACCTATTGCAAATGTTCTAATTCAATCATAAACCCCTTTCTTGGCTATTTCAATCCTAAACCTTTTGTAATAGTGCTAATATAGCACATCTAGTCGACGCTAATGTTTTTCTTTTCTTTTCTTTTCTTTTCTTTTCTTTTTCCCTCCACTTAGGACTAGCGACCCTCGCCAACCGAACTCTCGCTGGTCACAGGTGAGGGCCGAGGCACCCTCGCCTGGCTAGCAAGATCTAGCGAGGGAATGCGGCCCTTTGCCCACCCTCGCCAGATCTAGGCAAGGGGCCGTGACGCCCTTGCCCAATGCCAATGCCAGCAAGGGTGTCCCAACCCTTGCCAGCACTAAGTGGAGGGGAAAATATTAAAGAAAAGAAAATGAAAAAAAGGAAAAATTATAATAAAAAAAACTATTATAATATTATTAAAAAAAGTCATGTCGATACAAAGCCGATCAAAATTGATTTGGATAGGCGAATTGATATAAATATAAAAAGTTTAGGACTGAATTGGAAAAAAAATTATTATTGAATTGGCACTATTACAATAAATTTAACACTTTTCTATAATTTTGTCCAAGCTTTCCTGTTCATCAACTCTTCACGAGTGCCTACATTAATAATCAAAAGACTAAGGGTTCGTTTGGTTCAGTATTTTGAAAGCTCATTGGGAAAATGCAAAATAGTTTAGCCTAAACGACTTTAGGCAAATGCAAAAACCGTTAAGAAAACTATACTTTGAGAATTAACTTTAAGAGAAATGCCCTTTAGTAGAAAACAGTTTTTTTTTTAATTTCATTTGTTTAAAATTGAAAAAAATAATGTATGCAACTTTCAAATATAAATTTTGACAATACTACTAAAAAAATCAAATACATATATAATTTTTTTTTTAAAAGACCAAACCCTTCATAGAAATTTTTAAATTTTTATTTGCTTAAAATTGAAAAAACAAATAATGTATGCACATTTTTAAAAATAAATTTTGACAATAATGCTAAAAAAATCAAATACAGATATATAATTTTTTTTAAAAAAAAATCAAATCCTTCGTCGAAATTTTTTAATTTTTATTTGTTTAAAATTGAAAAAATAATGTATGCAACTTTTTAAATATAAATTTGAAAATAATGCTAAAAAAATCAAATACATATATAAATAATTTAAAAAAAAAAAAAAAAGACAAAACCCTTCACTGGAATTTTTTAATTTTTATTTGTTTAAAATTGAAAAAAAAAATAATGTATGCAACTTTTTAAATATAAATTTGAAAATAATGATAAAAAAAAAATCAAATACATATATATATATATATAATTTTAAAAAAAAAGACACAACCCTCCATTGGAATTTTTTAATTTTTATTTGTTTAAAATTGAAAGAAAAAAGTAATGTATGCAACTTTTTAAATATAAATTTTGACAATAATGCTAAAAAAAAAAAATCAAATACATATATATAATTTGAAAAAAAAAAAAGGACCAAATCCTTCGTCGAAATTTTTTAATTTTTATTTGTATAAAATTGAAAAAATAATGTATGTAACTTTTTAAATATAAATTTGAAAATAATGCTAAAAAATCAAATACATATATATTTAAAAAAAGACCAAACCCTTCGTAGGAATTTTTTAATTTTTATTTGTTTAAAATTGAAAAAAAAAATAATGTATGCAATTTTTTAACTATAAATTTTGACAATAATGCTAAAAAGATGCTAAAAAAATAAAATATATAAATAATTTTTAAAAAATACCAAAATATATTTATTTTTTTAGTATTTATGTAAATTTGATTCTTTTAGCATTATTTTGGCATTTAAAAAATAATAACGATGGCAAAATAAGAAATTTGAAGAATGAGTGATGATAGTTTTGGAAAAAAAAACAAAACTAAGTTTCAGCATTTGGCCAAATGCTAAAAGCTCAAAGCTAGTCCAAACTAGTATTGAGCTTTCAGCCTTCTTAATACCGACTTTCACTTAAAAGCTATTTCAAAATTATTGCCAAACGGTTTAGCATTTCGCCAATGGGCTTTGGAGGCTGAAAGCCCCTTAGGAATGCTGAACCAAACGCACTATTAGGAATGCTGAACCAAACGCACCCTAAGCATATTGATGATGCGAACGGTCAGCTTAATACCTGAAAGTCAAACACTGAAAATAGAAAGAAAAAGGATGACGATTTTTCACCTAACTCTACTTATTTGTGGCGGAAATAGGAAAATTTTCATATGTAATTTTTATATGAGGAAATATGTTCAAAAAAGTTATATTCAAAAAACGACCGTATTGACTAAATTGAGAGAGACCACATATGTATAAAGAGCATATAAAACCCATAAACAAATATCATTTAACATATCTCTCACATGCAAGCCGGATTAGAAACAAAGTGTAGAACTTGACTAATGAAAATTTTCACACGTGCAATAAATCAGGAAACTCGTAAACAAGTGATGTGAAATACTTTAACACCGATAATGTCTTTTTATTCTTGGCAAACGACCATATTGTTTATCACATGGACTTCTTGGGTAACATATTTTTAGCTTATTTTCATAATTAGAAGTGTAATTAACAATAATCACGGTAATATTATGTTTACTTTCTTACAAGTTTCTACTTCTTGTACAAATTTCACATCCGTGATTCGAAAGCAGGAAAACATTCGTCCCTTTTATCTTGCAATCTTGATAGATAGAATGAGTTAAAACAACAATATTTTGACGCAAAGAGTTTCCTTTTTACTGGATCCATAGGCTCTCCCATTCCCGCAATCAAGGAGTCTCATTATGCACGTTGCTTCGATTAACTAGCACAGCAACTCGTGCTATGCATGGGTCTCCGTAGGAATTCACACATTACTACAAAATTTTGTAATTCTTATTAAATGTTCTTTATATGTTGTATTATATTGATACATCGCTTTAGATCAGCTTCCAAGCATAGATTATAGAAATAGTCATATACCTTACAACCAATTTCGCCGATAAAGTATATGCTAATCCATGAATAAATTCGTTTTGTGTTCTATCATGATTGCTCTTCAATAACATATCAATATAGATCGTGTGGTATATTTCAAATAGTCATAAGACCAGCGAATATATCCGTGTGAAGTGCACTCGTCCCTTCCAGTTTCATGGATATGGTCAACTTTTCAATGAATGCTAGAAATATATGGTATATAATTTGTTTAAGTGTAGTATAGGATATCTTTGTTAGGCTCAATATATTTCGAACAATGATGATATCGATGGTGTAGTTATACTCTGCAGCAAAACCAGAAGATTCATGTCACATAGATAATATGTAAGTAGTATCCTGACTACATGCTCATTGAAATAAGTTCAAACCCATTGCTACAACTTACCAGTAACAATCACAGTCATGAAGACATGCCACGGAACTCCTCGCGACTACAGGAACTCACGACAATTTTTGGGAAGTTGTCTTGGCCGGACTCAGATCCTTTGCCCATACAATCAATCCCAACTCGGTCGCCGCCGTTGGGAAAGACCACCCCCTTAGTGCCGCCGCCGCCATCATATCCACCGTGTTCCCTTCGTCATCTAACCCCCATTGCTTTTGTAACCCCACATTGTCACCTTTATCTCTCTAACCCCATTGCTTTTGCTCTATCTCCCTTGCCTTGAGCTCGCACTGGCGTCGAGCACGTCAGCCACAATGGAGCGTCGTATTCAGATGAAGTTGTGGAAGCCCCTCCTCCAAATCTGGCCATTTTCATCGGGTCTCGCGTCATCTCGAAAGGTGATGCCAGGTCTCGATAGAAGCGACAAGGCCTCACCGATATCTGGTGGTAGCCAATCATCTCGAAAGGTGATGCCAGGTCTCGATAGAAGCGACAAGGCCTCACCGATATCTGGTGGTAGCCAATCGTGATGTTGGCACTATGGTTGCAGTGATGGGGGGGGAGTGTGGAAGGACGGGGAAGAGGATTTGAATGCTCGCTCGGGTTAGCGGGGGATCTGCTAGATAGACATTATCGAATAGCACCCTTTGATGAGAGATATGAGCAAGAGGCTGTATTGAAATTAACCTTGGAACCTACCCTATTTGTCTACTCTAATTCCATAGTCAACCTGGGAACCGGTTTCTTTTACTTTTTCTTTTTTTTCATTAAAAAAAACCAAGAGAAATAGTAATTATAGCAAAATAGTGTGAGTAACAAAATGGCTCAAAGTAACACATCAATACAAAACAAATAGAAATATAAAGCAATAGGAAAGTTAAGCTCATTTAAGTATATAATCCAAATAGGTTATAGCCGGTTCTTGAGTGGTTGGGTTGGTGGATAGATTCAACGCCCAAAATCTAAAACTTGCCCGCAAAGTACCGATTTAAAAAATTTTGAACCAGGAATTGAACCTACTTCTACTGCAACCGAGAACTAGTCTTGTTTTATGGATGGTCTAGTCCAGTTCCAAGGTAGAACGGGACTAATTGCACAGCCCTATGAGATAGGCAGCTAAGGATCCTCATCCATTCTTATTTAACTTTGTGATTCTAGAGTTTTAAAGTATGTGTCACCAAAGCACATAAATATTAGCAATTTGTAGCATAAGTATAACGCAACCATAACTAGCAACATGTTTCGAAAATTTGATGGTGATAGAGAGTATGCGTATGATAGGTAACTGAGCATTCGCATCTGTCTTATCTAACTATTAGATTTTACAATTAAAGTATGTATCACTAGGTACAAAAACTTTAGCAATTCGAAACATAATTATAACGCAACCATAACCGTATCAAAAGAACCCTCCCGCTTATATTTTGAAGAATAGGATGCCAGAAGGAAAAAATAAAAAATAAAAAATATAGGTTCGGCAGCTGACTCATCTCTAGTCATTTACTAAATAACCACCACCACCCCCGGCCGCCCCCCCCAAACAATCAACTAAACAAAACAAATAAAAGGAGGAAGAAGAGGGGCCGGACCAGAACAGGAACTGGGATTATTCAACAAGGTTGAGAGCACACAAAACCTCCAATCACAATGAAGCATGCATGTGCGGATCAAGACCCGACATTTCCCAGAATCTTCCTATGGTCAGAGCCACCACTGACCAAAACGATCAGAAAGTCATACATGAACTAGTCCTCCATTGCATCACTACCATTGCATCACTATAAATATCCAAAGAAAACGTCATTACCATTCACCTTCTTATTGGATTAGTAGCATGTGCGGATCACGACCCGACATTTCCCAGAATCTTCCTATGGTCACAGCCACCACTGACCAAAACGACCAGAAAAGTACATACATGAACTACTCCACCATTGCATCACTATAAATATCCAAAGAAAACGTCATTACCATTCACCTTCTTATTGGATTAGTAGTTTTAATTCCTCTCTCTCTCTCTCCAATGGCAAACCCTCCAGAAAACCCTCTCAAATTGCTCAAGATGCTGTTCAACCACGAGGGCCGTGACTCCCCAGCCGAGGTCCGCAACGTCCTCCTCGTTGTCGCCACCCTTATCGCGGCTGTCACCTTCCAAGCTGGGGTCAGCCCCCCCGGTGGCGTCTGGCAGGATGGCTCCAATCACCACATCCCGGGCCAGGCCATCTACGCCTCCCAGGAGGTGCCGTTCTACGTGTTCCTGGTGTGCAACACGCTCGCGCTCGCGTCGTCCATCAACCTCATCATCTCCCTCACCTGGGGCTTCCCGTTCTTCCTCGAGGTCGTGGTGGCCACCGTGTCGATGGCCGTCACGTACGGCTCTGCTATCTTTGCCGTCACTCCCAAGTCAGATGAACAGTTCCGGTGGTTGCTCTTCACTGGCTTCGTGCCGTTCTTGCTGAGGCTGCTGATCCAGATGGGCAAGTATTACCTGTTTGTAATGTCCAAGTAGGAATCAATGGACTAGAAGGTGTGCATTAGTCTCAATTAATTAATTACTTTGGATTAGTTCGTGTAATTTAATGTTCAGCCTCATCTTGCGCTGAGGGTCTTGCACAAAGTGCGATGATTTTGAGGGAATAACTTAATTTTGTCGGAATAAAATTCATCCATTTGGAGCACGTCTTCCTTCTCAAGGCAATTTTACATGTTATTTTGCTTGCTAGTGATAAAGTTCTTTAATTTCTCTTTTTTCTTTTCTTCTTTTCGCTGTTTATCTTGGAAAAATTACAAGAAGGAAGGGGAACAGTATGAATGAGTTAATATGGAAAGCGGATAATGATATTGACTTTTCAAATAGATTAAATGAAAATCCGTCAATGTTGACCGACATATGTGTGCCAACAAACATTCCACTTGAGCGATCTCCTGCTTGGGCTGGTTGTTTCCGCGGGTCCATATGAATTTAGGAGCCATTGCATTATTGACTCAAATTCTAGTTCCTTTTCTTTTAAACCTTTAATGTCTTGGATCTTTGGTAGTGGTTAAGGTTGTACTTCACCATGACCTAGGAGCCTGAAGACTCCGCCAAGGGCCATTCTACTTGCGAGGTAACCCTGGTGGACTGACAGGATTACATTCCTCATTTTAACATACTGGTCGCCACCTCCTCTAGGAAATACTCCCAAATTTTATGTCCCAAAGTTCAGATATAGTAGTAGACCATTGAGTATTACAGGGAAATCCCTAGCGATTATATTTATCGAAGCCTGGGAGTTGCCTCTACGCCCCATTTTTTAACATCCTCGGAGTATTGGGACTCAAGTCTCGGCTAACTCCTGGCTCCTCCTTTCCAAAAGCGAAGAGCCCCGTCATTGGCTCGAGGGCAATTTTACCTCTTACCCAAGAGGGAAAGAATTGGCTATAGGCCCAGCCCAAAGGATTCGAGCCCATGTCCCCACTTGAGTGACAAGCCCGTGTGGTTGAGATAGTAGAAAGGATGGGTCGAGAGCCAATCGAGACTCGTGTCCCCATACTCCGAGGACGATAAAATAATAAGGGGTAGAGGTAGCTCTCACGCCATGATAAATATAGTGACTGAGGGCCTCTTGATATAATGCAATCCTGAGTATAACCATAAACTGCTCCGTCTAAACTCTAGAACAAAAAATTCGGAAATATTCCCTAGGAGAGGGGGAAGAATATATATCTCTCCACTTGGGGGCTGAGGCATGTAGCTACTGACACGTTAAAATAAAAAAATGCATCCTGTCAGCTCATTGGAATTAAAGCACTAAATGTGTGCCAACAAACATGCCATTTGAGCGATCTCCTGCTTCGGATGGTGTTTTGGCGGACCCATATGAATTTAGGAGCCAATGCACTATTGACTCAAAATCTATTTTTCTTTCCTTTTAGTTTTAAATTTTTGGATTCAGCAAGTGGGCTCATCTAATTTGAGCCGAAAACATTTGGGCTATCCAAAGAGCTTTAACAATGAAACCCGATCACCATCTATTTCGAGCCCGGTCTGCCGAGGAAAATAATCCCGACATTCGGATCCAAAAGAGTCCACCCCAATAAAGCCTAAAAACTCTTGTCCAAACTCACCAATAATTAAGAAAATGATAAAAGATGATAACTGACCTCTAGACCCGTCAAGCAAATGTATTTGGTTGAATTTAAGTTGGTAAACTCATTTAATCTGTATTGACTCATTTTCATGCAAAACAAATGTAATGCCCCATGACCGACTTGACCCATACCAATCCATACTTGATCCGACCTGGCCTATATTACTAAAACACTTATGTATTTAACTCAATCTATGAACAATCATATCCAAACTGAAATAAGAGTGCGAAGTGAGTGAACGTGAGATTGAGTGAAAGCGAAAAAAAATGAATAAAGAGATAGAGATGAGTTGTATTTAAATAAATTGTAAATCCGTTTATAACTCATTTAATACTCATAATATGTTTAAACTCGTCTATAACCCATTTAACATCCATAGTTTAAAAAATGAGTCAAAGACCCTTTTTGACGGGTCTAGTGACCTCCAATCGATCCCATATTTCTTTTGTTGTTACACACACGGAAATCCTGATGAATTCGGGCGGAGCAAGCGCACAGCTTTGAACGCGCCTTGCTTTTGCGTTTAATGAAACTTTCAGCAATCAAACAGAGGACCCACCTTCCTTTAATGTCACAAAAGGGTCCAATTGCAAAATCGACTGCAAAGTTCGTATTCCAGCAATCAAATAACATGGCCATCGTACATTTTCAGCATGTATAATTAGCACCACCAAACAACGGAGGGGAGGGGGTGTGGGGATCGAGTTGCTTTCGTTCAAGCTAAGTTCCCACAATGATTGCCGTGGATCTTTGTTCCGACAATGGTCGCCTTCGATCTTCATCGCAAAAGTATAGCAACTTCATGGAAAAAGAAAACTTGATCCGATCTTAGTTGTTAGGTCCAAATAAGCAATCGTGAGCAGATGAATCGATTTTTCAAGGAAGCACAAACTATTTTTGTAGAACCGACCCCAATGCAAAGTAAATGAGCAATAACAAATAGCGGAAATTTACATATTTAAGGAAAGATTAGTTACAAACGGGATTTATAGAGGTTCGATTTAAATGCACCCAGTCCTCTATCTTCTAACTCTAATAGCCCACTAATAGCCCAAATAGGCTTAATTCTACAAGTTACACTAAGAGTACATATGTCGCCCGATTACAAGTGTAGAAACCGTTGCTACTCCTTCTATAGAAATTCCGCTATAGACTAACTATTAGATCCCCTAGTAGTTGTTCTCACATTTTGTACACATAGCTCAGGGGAGACCGTCCCGAAATTATAAGCCACGCCACTAAATGTTTACAAAGATCCATCGCACACTTTGTCTCCCATATAGATAAAGGCCTCAATCAAAGTAGTACTGTTAAAAGGATTTCCAAGGATAATGCCAATGTATTATGTGGTAAGACCGTAAGACTTAGGTTGCATTTTTTTTTTCGTCCTTGTACTTTCACGATATGTCTAATCAAAATTTTCTTCTTTTAATTTATCTAATCAAGTCCTTCTACTTTCATAAATTTTCTAATCTAGTTCTTTCGATCTCAAATCCTACTAAATCTAGAATCTAGTTAACTAGTGATATTCTAAAGAAATTCCAGGTTACCATTATTGATGATTTTAATTAAAGGATTTCAGCCCTATTTCTTATGAGATCATATTTATCATATCTCTTGGTAAAGCCTTTGTCAATGGATCAACTAGATTCTTGCTTGACCTCACGTAAACAATTTTTATGATACCACCTTTAATCAATTGTCTCATTTATTTCTTAAAGTAATATATCTAGACTTACTATTATAAGTGTTATTATAGGCTCCTGCCAAAGTGGCTTGACTATCAAAATGGATAGAAATAGGAGGCATAGAACTAGGTCATAATTTGATAGCCAACAACAAGTTTATAATCCATTCAACCTCTTTCCCAATTGTTTCTAAAGCATGGATTCAAATTCCATAATTGAGTGAGCTATACACATTTGTTTCTTGCTCATCCAAGAAATAGCAAAGCCATCAAATGTGAAAATTTATCCAATAGTGGTTTGTTTATCACTTACACTCGTAATCTAACTAGCATCAATGTATCTTTATAATATAGACAGAAAGAAATCATAGAACAATTCCAAATTTTTAGTTCTAATAAGATAACCAAAATTTTTTATAATAGCCCTCCAATGTTCTATAGTTTGATTACTAGTATACCTACTCAATTTACACATAGAATAAGCAATATGAGGATTAGTACAATGCATTGAATACATTAAAGACCTATAGCACTCACATATTCAAGTTGTGCTACTGCTTACTAGTAGTATAATTTAATTTAATACAAGAATCAAATGGAGTACTCATTTCTTTGAAATCAAGATGTTGAAATTTACTTTTCCACATTATCACTTTGGCTCAAATAATAACCCCCACTATGTTTTTAATTTTAATATTCAAGAAAATATCCACTTCACTCAAATCTTTCTTTTGAAAATAGAAGTTAGATACTTTTGAATCTCAACGATTCCAGTCATATTTGTTCCAAAATAAGTATATCATTAACCATGGCTTCAAAGAAACCCCAAAGAGATACTTGTTTGGCTTACTTCTTGTCTCAGCCGCCTTCTCCTCTTCCTTATGGAGCTTTGGAGCATTAGAATAACATTTAGCATAGAGACAAGAAACCAGGGGACCAGGAAACCAATAAGCAAACACAATCAAGCATTATCTTGAAGCATGGGTCGCAACCAGACAAGTTTTCTAGTTCTTTCCACATGAAAGCCAGGAAAACATTCAGATCTAATCAATCCACTCACCCTCACTCAACTAGCAGAAAAAACATGATAGGCAGAGGAAGAAGGCGTTTCTTCTACCGGTTACTAGTGAACTTCTAAAAAGCCTAGCATAGGCAGCCAATATGATAATTTCGTATGTTCCATCATCATATTCGTTTTATAATAAACCAACTTCAGAAATCCATACAAGGATGCGAAACAAGTAAAAATAAATAGATAAGAACTAGAGTGAATGAAGTACAGATTCAACATAGACAATATCTCAAGAGTCCAGCAATCAGAGAATGCCTTCTAGTAGAATATTTTGCAAACGTTATCATCTTTGAATAGATTAATTCTAGCAAGTTATACACCATTAACAATCAAAAGCCTGTCAGAGGGCTGAGGAGAGGGTCAACGCTAGACCAAAAGATTGCCCCATGATTAAGACGACTCATCAACTCAGCAAGATGTTTCGATTAAATGGATCCGAATTCATCAACAACAAGACCAAAAGAACTGTATCCAAATTCAAAGCACTGAACGGAGAGTCAGTCGATCGAATTATCCAAGTTCTCATTCTCAGAAAGATCAAACCATAGTAAAACGGTTATAATGGGTCAACGACACCAATACACTAAATGCGATGTGATGCATTTCACAATCAAACAATTTCAGGAATCTAGATAATCACCAACCAACCTGCAGCGATGATGATAGAGATGAACAACAAGACAGGCCAAACATGCGTCCGGTTCTTGTCCTCGGGCAAGTACTCGCTCAAACGCTCCAATCTCATAAACGTCCTCACACACGGCCCCTAGAGCCTGCTCACGATGTACAAGTCCCTCCTGAAGTACTTGGCGAGGAAGGAGTTCTCGTTGCCGAGGGTTTGCCTCATAATGCCCTGGCAACGCCTCGCCAACTCCACGCTCATCTCTGCCCCTCCTTTTGCGAACTCCTTCGCATGGTCCACCGCATTCCTAGTCTCTCCAACACTACCGTCCCCAAAACTTGTCCACGACCGAATTCATCATCTCTCTTTCCTCGGCCCCCTCCCCAATTTCAGTTCAAAGTATCAAATGCGCATAAACGGGAATTGAAAGGGGCAAATAGTAGAGATAAATCGATCTGGCAAGAGGCTAAAATCTCATTTTACCATGCCAAATCCAGCAAGACGACAATGCCATATACCGAATGGACCAAACGCGTAGAATCAGTGAAGATCACCGGTTATGACAACGAGACAATGAAAAAAATCAGAATAACATGAAAAGAAGTACTACCCATTGGCGGAAATTCGCTCTTCAAATCAACGAACCTCATGAAGAAGCTTCTCTCCCTTGATTCATGCCACACACGAAGAATGACGGCAAATGGAAGACCACCGACTAAAAGTGGGTCGTAAAGGTGAAGAACATCTGAGAGATTTCTGATGCAATTGCCCAAGAAGGAGAGAACCCCGCAGAGGAAGAAGGAGACGATAGTGTAACTGGGAATTTCCACTACGGTAAATCAAGCCAAAAACTGAATGGGTGCCTCCGAATTGTAGAGAGTGTTTGATTGACTCTGACTCCATTTTTGCACGAATAATTCCTTAAAATTATTGGGAAAATATTTGAGGAACGATTGGGAAGGACAATGAAGTGAGACTTTGAGGCATGATATAACTTTTTTTAATGAATTATTTGTCATATTGCTAATGGTCACTAGCAAATTTCCTTCAAGATACAACAAATCCTCGATTGAGAATACTAGATAGAAATTCTAATATTTCTCCAAGATCTCTAAAAAAAACAATTGGAAAATATGACTGTATTTTTTAGAAAGAAAGTTCGAAAAGACTTGATCTTGATTAATCATAAAAACCGACATATTTATATTTGTCTTTTGAAAAGAGGTAACTCTTCGGAAAATGTTGCAATATGAACAGGTGCGTTCTCAAAGGTTATCTTTGAAAAAACATAAATAAAATTCAAAGTTCAATATAGGGAAAATTTCAAATAAGGACCTAAAGTAGAGCCGTTTTCTCAAATAAGGGTCCATAGTGGACCTTGTCTTAAAAAGGGGTCTAAAGTTGTTAACTTTGTCTCAAATGAGGGCCCCAACTCATTGGCTAGCCGAATTTTCGCCAGTGGATTTATTCTGGCGATTAGAGCATGGGCAATTTTGTCCAAAAATTTTAACCGGGTGAAAAATAGGAAAATCAAAGATCCCAAATCAAATTTTAGGGCTCTTCACAGATTTTCTTTCTTTTCCACGTTCCTCCTCAATTCTCAGTACTAGTTCTCTCTGTAACATTTTATCCCAACTGAATCAGGGAGAAGCTTGTGTATTTGCGATCCAAAACCCTCAATCTCTCATCTCCTCCATTCACATCTCTCTCACTCTCTCTCGCAAACACAAACCCATTCATTTGTTCATTTTAATGGCCTTGCTGAGGCTCAGGAAGCCATCGAGCGGAAGGACAAAGTACATCTCTCCGTGCATGAGGTTGTCGTCGATAGTGAGGGCAATTGATTGGGTGGTCGAGGGAGAAAGAGTCCGCGTGGCACACCATCTTGTTCGGGAACTCGAACATGATCTCGCCAACGACGTACTTTCCGTCAAGATCCTCATCGTTCGCTCTCAAAAGATGAGTAATCCTCTTTGCTCTTGCTCTCGCTCCCGCA
Source organism: Eucalyptus marginata (assembly GCA_014182565.1). NCBI lineage: Eukaryota > Viridiplantae > Streptophyta > Magnoliopsida > Myrtales > Myrtaceae > Eucalyptus > Eucalyptus marginata. The sequence goes on along the minus strand of CM024589.1, from coordinate 18,370,636 downwards.
CACATTTTCTTCGTCTTTGCCGCTCACGTGTTTTTTTGGCGTGGGACTCCCAAAGGTCTGAGTTTATAAGGAAGTGGGAGCAGAAGAGCTCTTTCTCTGCTTAACTTCCCAGGTTCTAAGGAATCCTTCATTTGAAAAGCGATGATGTTGCTTGAATCTTATCTTGTTCCCAAACAACATCAGTATCTCCTCCTACTCCTTCTTCAATCTCTAAATCAAGTCCTTCATCAGGTCAACTTGGGTCTGTTCAATATCAGTGCCCGTCTTCTTCAAGAACAGATTAGTTCCAAATGCAGGAAAGAGCTTGTCGTGTTGACCATGCTGAAGATTCTTGGACAAAATCAATTTGCAATCTTTCTTATTTAATTGAGAGAAAAAATTATAGAGAAAATTCAAGAGCGGAGATGATTCTCTCAGATTAGGCTAGGAGCAAAATTTACAAAGTGAATAAGCACTGAGAATTGAAGAGAAATGTTGGAAAGAAAGAAAATATGTGAAGAGCCCTAAAATTTGATTTGGGATCTTTGATTTTCCTATTTTTCACCGGGTTAAAATTTTTGGACAAAATTGCCCATGCTCTAATCGCCGGAATAAATCCACCGGCGAAAATTCGGCTAGCCGATGAGTTGGGGGCCCTCATTTGAGACAAAGTTAACAACTTTAGACCCCTTTTTAAGACAAGGTCTACTATGGACCCTTATTTGAGAAAAGGGCTCTACTTTAGGTCCTTATTTGAAATTTTCCCTTAAATATATAATAAATAATAAATAACCATTACTCCTTTATCGATAGTCGCATTGTTTTAACGAGACGCTATAGTTAATTTTTTTATAAAAATAAACCCGAATTTTTCATTAAATAAAAAATAATTATCCATTAGTGTCAAATCTCATCCACGTGAATACTCGTACCTTTTCGATGTAGGACAATGCATCTCTTAGTTTGTTTTACAAACAAACTACCAACTGGGTAACTTTAGCTGGTAAAGTTCATCCCTAAGTTTCAAAGATCTCGAACCTCTTCTAAATAGTCATTTACTTTACAAACAATTTTGTGGATAAAGCATATGCTAATCCATTAATAAATTCGTTTTGGTTTTTATTCTAGAACATATCAATTTAGATCATGTGGTATTTTTCAAATAGTCAAAAGACCAGCGAATGTATCTGTGCGAAATGTACTCATCCCTTCCAATTTCATGGATATTGTCAACTTTTCGATAAATGGTACAACTATATGGTATGTAATTAGATTTGATTATAGTCTAGGACAACTATGGTAGGCTCAATATATTTCGAACAATGATGATATCGATGGTATAGTTATACTTTGCAGCATTACTAGAGGATCAATGTCATTCAGATAATACATAAGTAGTATACAAACTATACCCTCATTGGAATGAGTTCGAACCCATTGCTACTAACATGTAACAATCATAATTACAAAGACGAACACCACAGAACTTCTCAAGAACTAGAGGAACTTACAATGATTTATAGGAAATTTGATGTGGACATCGAGCCATATCGAGGAGGAGGTGCTAAGGACCCATTGTCTATTCCTACTGGTTCGATCACTCGAGCGCGGGCCAAGCAATTTAGGCAAGCTGTTGGTGTCATGGTTCGTGATCTTCAGCGTGGAGATAACCTTGGATCAAATCTTGAAGAATCTTGGAAATCTTGGCGCAATTTGATTATATGGACACCAAATATTTGACCAAGTCAAATATATATAGATATATATTTATAGAGAGAGAGAGAGATATATATATATCTTCTTGTTTAGGAATATTCTAGAATATGACGCATTATATTTCTAGGGTTGGTTTTAGGGTTTGTGTGATGGCTAGAAAGCCTATATATAAGACTGACTGAATTTCTTTGGGGACAGATATATTTTACTTTGAGAAACAATTGAGAGATTCTCTTTTACTGTTCTTTTGAGGACTTGACCTAATCAAGATTCCCTTGTGACGGTTGATTTGACTTATCGAGCGAGATAGCGAATTCTTTCGCTCGTGGCGTCTATAACGTTGGTTGGTTGACACGTGTTCGTCAACAGGTCACGTTTATACCGAGGTTGCCAATCACAGGTTTGATTGGAGGTCGAGGTTTGCAATTCGCACCATCTAGGCCTTCGTAGAACGATCCTTCCGCAGCGATTCACATCAGTTTGGTATCAGAGCTTGCTTCTACAAGGTCTATTTATCTTTAATTTTCTATTTATATTCAGCAATTTGATATTTATTGAGCTAGGGTTTCGATTCTAGCCAATTTAGGGATCCGATTGGTTTTGTGCTTCCATACGTAGTTGTTTGCTGTTAGTTTTAATTTTTTTTTTTTCCTAGCATCTTAAATTGTATCCGAGTTCGTCAAAAAAAAAAAAAAAAAAAGAAAGTTCTTCAAAAAAAAAAAAAAAAAAAAAGAAAGAAAACGCACAAAAAAAAAGTGCGCAAAAAAAAAAAAAAACAAATTCGGCAAAAAAAAAAAAAAATATAGCCGAACAAAAAAAAAAAAAAATCAAGAAGGCGACTCGTTTGTTAGTGGACCGAATTGAAACAAAATCAGTAGTGATTTGCGTTTCAATTGGAATTTTGAAAGTTGTACTTGTTGGTTTGAAATTGTTACTTGCTGAAACAAAATCAGCGGTGATCTAATCTTGTCCGATTAGTTTGATTGATTTTCGTGAGGGGGTTGAGAGATAGGTTTTGAGTCCAATAAAGAGTTTGTGAAAAGAGAATACGAGAGGAAAAAGGCAGGAGTGTGTGAGTTTAATTGAGGGTAAAAAAAAAAAAAAAAAAAAAGCCTAGACTTGAGTTAAACACGAGGGGAGTGACAAACACCTTGAGAGAAACACGTGAGGGAGTGATTGGTGAGGATTTTTGTGACTAACGTTTATTTGCAGGTCTAAAATATGTCGCGTGAAGAAAGCGTGAATCAAAGGGAGGTTGACTCCATACGAAGGGATGAAGCGCTCGTGGAAAGCATCCAGCAATTGAGGGTCGTAGTGGAGGAGCTTAGTGGCCGAATGATGGGGAATGGCATGAGAGTTGATGGTGACCGAGAGATACCCCGAGGAAGGCCGCAGCATCAGCGAGATGCCTCTAGAACACAACCTAGAAGGCAACGGCATTATGATGATGATGAGGCTGACATGGAGGATGATCGAGATGCTCGATTTGGAAGGTGGAATGGAGCCCGAGGGTTTAGACATCGAGAAGATAATGAACTTGGCAATATCAAGATGAAGATTCCTTCTTTCCAAGGAAAGAATGATCCCGATGCGTATCTAGAGTGGGAGAAACGCATGGAGATGGTATTTGATTGCCAACGATACTCCGAGCTCAAAAGGTAAAAATTGCAGCTGTTGAATTTACTGATTATGCTATAATTTGGTGGGATCAACTTGTGACTAGTAGAAGGCGCAATGGTGAAAGACCGATAGAGACGTGGGATGAGATGAAAGCGGTGATGAGGAGGCGATTTGTACCAAGTCATTACCATCGAGATTTGTTTCAAAAGTTACAAAATCTCACACAAGGCAATAAGAGCGTGGAAGAGTATCACAAGGAGATGGAGATTGCCATGATCCGTGCTAATGTGGTGGAGGATCGTGAGGCCACAATGTCAAGATTTTTGAGTGGTTTGAGTCGAGACATAGCAAGGGTAGTGGAGCTGCAACACTATGTTGAATTGGAGGAATTGGTGGACAAAGCCATCAAAGTTGAGCGGCAATTGAAGATGGACCGAAATCACAAAAGTGGAGGAGGTTCAAATCAAAATTGGAGATCCAATTGGAAGAGAGATGAAAAGCCAAATTGGAGAGGAAACAACACCAAAACCGAAACCTCAAAGGAGAAGGAGAGGGACGGTAAAGTTGGAACGAATCCGGCTTCAGGTAAAACCGAAAACCCTAACACTAGAACTCGTGAGATTAAATGTTTTAAGTGTTTGGGCAGGGGTCATATGGCGAATCAATGCCCTAATAGGAGGGTGATGATCATGACTGGACATGGTGATGTTGAGTCCGAAAGTGAGAGGGAAGAAGAGGATGATGAGATGCCACCGTTGGAGGATTGTAGTGATGGAGAAGTGGCTATAAAAGGAGACTTATTGGTGGTTAGGCGTTCTCGAGTGTGCAAGTAAAAGAGGAGGAGCATCATCAACAAAGAGATAACTTGTTTCATACAAGATGTGTGGTGAATGGTAAGATCTGTAGTATGATAATTGATGGAGGTAGTTGTGCGAATGTGGCAAGTTGTACTATGGTGGATAAGTTGGGTTTGAAAACGACAAAGCACCCTAGGCCTTATAGACTTCAATGGTTAAATGATAGTGGTGAGGTGAAGGTGTCGAAACAAGTTCGAATTCCATTTGAGATAGGGAAATACAAGGATGAGGTAGAGTGTGATGTTGTACCTATGCAAGCGGGTCATGTCTTACTTGGAAGACCATGGCAATATGATCGAAAGGTACATCATGATGGATATACTAATCGTTATTCATTGGTGATGAATCAAAAGACTTATACCTTGGTACCAATGACACCTAGTGAGGTGTATCAAGATCAGTTAAAGTTACAACGAGAAGCCGAGAGAGAGAGAAAAGGTGAGAAATCTGAGGGCTTGCGTGGTGTGTCTGAGACGCAAGGAAAAGGAGAGGCCGAGAGAAATATTGTGGTAAAAACCGAGGGAAAAAAAGAGAGGAAAGAAAAGAGGCAAAATAATTTTTATGCAAAATCAAGTGAAGTGAGGAGAGCCTTAGTTCTAGATCGACCAATGCTTGTACTTGTGTACAAGGAGGTTTTGTTTTCTACTAACGATCTTGACCCAAGTTTGCCTAGTCCTATTGTGTCTTTATTGCAGGAATTTGAAGACGTCTTTCCCGATGAACTTCCTGGAGGGATACCACCGATTCGAGGCATAGAACATCAAATTGACTTGATTCCTGGTGCGCCATTACCTAACCGACCCGCATATCGAAGCAATCCCGAGGAGACAAAGGAACTTCAGCGGCAAGTTAGTGAACTATTGGAGCGAGGGCATGTGAGAGAGAGTCTTAGCCCGTGCGCCGTCCCTGTTTTGTTGGTGCCAAAGAATGATGGAACTTGGCGAATGTGTGTCGATTGCCGAGCAATCAATAATATTACGGTAAAAGTATCGACATCCTATTCCTAGGTTAGATGACATGTTGGATGAGTTGCATGGTTCTTGCATTTTCACTAAAATTGATTTGAAAAGTGGCTATCATCAAATTAGGATGAAAGAAGGTGATGAATGGAAAACTGCATTTAAGACCAAGTATGGGTTATATGAGTGGTTAGTCATGCCATTTGGATTAACTAATGCACCGAGCACGTTTATGCGACTTATGAATCATGTTTTGCGTGCTTTTATTGGTCGATTTGTGGTTGTCTATTTTGATGATATCTTGATATATAGTCAAAGCCCTGATGACCATATTAAGCATGTGCGAGCTGTCTTGCAGGTTTTAAGGACCGAACAATTATACGCTAATCTAAAGAAGTGCTCTCTTTTGTTACCAACAAATTTGTATTTCTAGGATTTGTTGTTAGTGCTGATGGTATACAGGTTGATGAAGAAAAGGTCAAAGCAATTCGTGAATGGCCAACGCCTAAGACCGTAGGAGAGGTGCGTAGTTTTCATGGATTGGCGAGTTTTTATCGGCGATTTGTGAGAAATTTTAGCACCATTGCCGCACCTTTAACTGAGGTTATCAAGAAGCACGTGGGTTTCACGTGGGGAGAAGAGCAAGAGAAAGCATTTAATTTGCTAAAAGATAAGTTAACTAATGCTCCTTTGTTATCTTTGCCAAATTTCAGTGCTACTTTTGAGATAGAGTGCGATGCTTCTGGTACAGGAATTGGAGCCATGTTGATGCAAGGAGGGCGTCCCATAGCTTATTTCAGCGAAAAATTGAGTGGAGCAACATTGAATTATCCTACCTATGATAAGGAGATGTATGCTTTAGTGCGAGCTTTGGAGACTTGGCAACATTATTTATGGCCAAAGGAGTTTGTGATCCACACCGACCACGAGACCTTGAAGTACTTGAAAGGGCAGCAAAAGTTGAATAAAAGACATGCCAAATGGATGGAGTTCATTGAGACTTTTCCATATGTGATCAAGTACAAGAAAGGTAAGGAGAATGTGGTAGCCGATGCACTTTCTCCAAGGTACGCGATTCTAACTATTTTAGAAGCAAAGTGTCTAGGTTTTGAGCATATCAAGGGCTTATATACTGATGATGATGACTTTGGGAGAGTATATGAAGCATGTGAACACGCTGCATTTGATAAATTCTATAGGCATGAAGGTTATCTTTTCCGTGAAAACAAACTATGTTTGCCTAAGTGTTCTTTGCGTGAATTGTTGGTGCGAGAAGCGCATAGTGGTGGTTTAATGGGACATTTTGGCATTAGTAAGACTTATGAAGTACTACATGAACATTTTTATTGGCCACATATGAAGAGAGATGTTACACGTGTCTGTGAGAGATGCATTGCTTGTAAGCAATCAAAGTCTACAACTAAACCGCATGGCTTGTATACACCATTACCTATTCCAACGCATCCTTGGACTGATATTTCTATGGATTTTGTGTTAGGATTGCCTAGGTCTAAGAATGGTAGAGATTCTATTTATGTGGTTGTTGATCGGTTTTCAAAGATGGCTCATTTTATACCTTGTCATAAAACTGATAATGCATCTCATGTTGCTGATTTGTTCTTTAGGGAAGTTGTACGTTTGCATGGCATGCCTAGATCGATTGTTTCAGATCGAGATTCTAAATTTCTTAGCTACTTTTGGAAAACATTGTGGAAAAATTAGGAACACGGTTGTTATTTTCTACTACTTGTCATCCACAGACCGATGGTCAAACCGAGGTAGTTAAGAGAACTTTAGGGGTATTGTTGCGAGCTATTATTAAAAAGAACATAAAATCTTGGGAAGATTGTCTACCACATGTTGAATTTGCATATAATAGGAGCATGCATTCTGCTACTAAATTTACACCATTTGAGGTTGTCTATGGTTTTAATCCGTTAACTCCGTTAGATTTAACCCCTTTACCTATTGATGAGCGTGTGGATTTAGATGGAGCAAAAAAGCTGAATTTGTCAAGGTGTTGCATGAGAAGACGCGCGCAAATATTGAGCGCAAGACTGAGCAATATGCAAGGCAAGCCAACAAAGGGCGTAGGGAAGTGGTGTTTGAACCCGGCGATTGGGTTTGGGTTCATATGCGCAAAGAGAGATTTCCTGAGCAGCGACATTCTAAGTTATTACCGCGAGGGGATGGACCTTTCATGGTTTTGGAAAGAGTTAACAATAATGCCTACAAGCTTGATCTTCCAGGTAAGTATGATGTTAGTGCCACATTTAATGTTTCGACTTGACTCTTTTCGATGCCGGTGATGATTTGAGGGCAAATCCTTTGCACGGGGGAGGGAATGATGTGGACATCGAGCCATATCGAGGAGGAGGTGCTAAGGACCCATTGTCTATTCCTACCGGTTCGATCACTCGAGCGCGGGCCAAGCAATTTAGGCAAGCTGTTGGTGTCATGGTTCGTGATCTTCAGCGTGGAGATAACCTTGGATCAAATCTTGAAGAATCTTGGAAATCTTGGCGCAATTTGATTATATGGACACCAAATATTTGACCAAGTCAAATATATATAGATATATATTTATAGAGAGAGAGATATATATATATCTTCTTGTTTAGGAATATTCTAGAATATGACGCATTATATTTCTAGGGTTGGTTTTAGGGTTTGTGTGATGGCTAGAAAGCCATATATAAGACCGACTGAATTTCTTTGGGGACGAGATATATTTTACTTTGAGAAACAATTGAGAGATTCTCTTTTACTGTTCTTTTGAGGACTTGACCTAATCAAGATTCCCTTGTGACGGTTGATTTGACTTATCGAGCGAGATAGCGAATTCTTTCGCTCGTGGCGTCTATAACGTTGGTTGGTTGACACGTGTTCGTCAACAGGTCACGTTTATACCGAGGTTGCCAATCACAGGTTTGATTGGAGGTCGAGGTTTGCAATTCGCACCATCTAGGCCTTCGTAGAACGATCCTTCCGCAGCGATTCACATCAAAATTGTCTTAGCCAGACTCGGATCCTTTGCCCATACAATTAATCCCAACTTGGTCGCCGCCGTAGGGAAAGACCACCTCCTCAATGCCGCCGCCACCGTCGTCTCCATCGTGTTCCCTTCCTCATCTAATCCCCCGGTGCTTTTGTAGCCCCGCACAATCACATTTATCTCTCTAATCCCCTTGCTTTTACTCTATCTCCCTTGCCTCGAGCTTGTGCTGGCGCGCGTTGGCCACGATGGAGCGTCATATTCAGATGAGATTTGTGAAAGCCCCACCTCCAAATATGGCCAATTTTATCGGGTCTTGCGAGATCTCAAAAGGTGATGCCAGGTCTCGACGGCATCTCGATAGAAGCGACAAGGCCTCGCTGAGATCTAGCGGTAGCCAATCATGGTGTTGGTGTTGGTGTTGTGGCGGCGGCGGCGGGCAAAAAGGAAAAACAAAAAGACGTGGAAGAGGGTGGATAAGAATCGGGTCACAATTTTTGGAATCCACCTTAAAACCCATCGTATTTATATTGTCCGGTTTTAGGATTTACCAAAATATCAGTTTCTTTCTTACTCTAACATAAATTCCAACTATGGCAAAATAGTATGAGCGACAAAATGGCTCCGAGTAAAAATAAAAATTATATCTAAAAAAATAAAAATTCGATTTTTAAAATATTTTAAAATAATTATAAAAATTTTCATTAAATTTGTATTGCATAAAAATTGTTAAAAAAATTTTGTATTGCATAAAAATGTTTTAACAATACTTTTTTTTAAAAAAAAATCATAAAAATGAGATTTTTTAGGTTTAGTTAAAAAATTTTCATGTTACGGTTTTTAGTTATTCAATGGTATGTTCACTTCAAATAAGAGAAGCATATGCATAGTCTAATTCTTTTATAAATATTTCAATTTATAGGTTTTTTTAACTTTTTATTTTATTTTATTTACTATTTTGAATTTAATTTGAAATTTTAATCCAATTAGCATATAGTAGAAGTGGGTTTTCCTAGAATATTAATAGATTTTAGCAATACGGGTCGGGTCAGGTATGAGTCGAGTACGGGTCGGGTCGGGTATGGGTTACTAGATTTACACTACAAGAATATGGGTCAAAACGGATTAAATGGGTCCAATATGGGTCGACCCATTTTCAACCCGACCCATACCCAACTTGACCCACCCATTTGCCACCTCTACTACCCGGGAACTGGTTTCTTTTTCTTTTTCTTTTTTTTCATTTAAAAAAAAGATAAATAGCAATTATAGCAAAATAGTGTGAGCAACAAAATGGCTCAAAGTAACAAATCAATACAAAACAAACAGAAATATAAAGCAATAGGAAAGTAAAGCTCATTTAAGTATAATAATCCAAACAGGTTATTCTTGAGTGGTTGGGTTGGTAGATAGACTCAATGCCCAAAATCTAAAACCTACCCACAAAGTACCGATTTAAAAAATTTCAAACCAGGAATTGAACCTATTTTAGGGCTGCAACCGAGAACCAGACCTATTTTATGGACGGTTTGGTCTGGGTCCAAGGTAGAACAGGACTAATTGCACAGCCCTATGATAGGCAGCTGAGGATCCTCATCCATTCTTATTTAACTTTGAGATTCCAGAGTTTTAAAGTATGCGTCACCAAATCACATAAATTTTAGCAATTTGTAGCATAATTAAACCATAACTAGCAACATGTGTCAAAAATTTGATGGTGATAGAGAGTACGTGTATGATAGGTAACTGAGCATTCGCATCTGTCTTATCTAACTATCACATTTTACAATTAAAGTATGTATCACCAGGCACAAAAATTTTAGCAATTCGAAACATAATTATAACGCAATCATAACTGTATCAAAAGAACGCTCCCGTTTATATTTTGAATAATAGGATGCCAGAAGGAAAAAATAAAGAATAAAACCCTCAATTGGGAGTGGCTCTAGGTTCGGCAGCTGACTCATCTCAGTCATTTACTGAGTAATTGGACTCCTCTCTCCAACAACACAACCCCCCTCCCCCTCAACAACCCCAACAATCAAATAAACAAGCATTTAAAGGAGGAAGAAGAGGGGCCAGGCCAGAGCAGGAACTGGAATTATTCAACAAGGTTGAGAGCACGCAAACCCTCCAATCACAATGAAGCATGCATGTGCGGATCACGACCCGACTTTCCCAGAATCTTCCTATGGTCACAGCCACCACTGACCAAAACGACCAGAAAAGTACATACGTGAACTAGTCCTCCATTGCATCACTATAAATATCCAAAGAAAACGTCATTACCATTCACCGTCTTATTGGATTAGTAGTTTTAATTCCTCTCTCTCTCTCTCTCTCTCTCTCTCTCTCTCTCTCCCTCTCCCCAATGGCAAACCCTCCAGAAAACCCTCTCAAATTGCTCACGGTGCTGTTCAACCACGAGGGCCGTGACTCCCCAGCCGAGGTCCGCAACGTCCTCCTCGTTGTGGCCACCCTCATCGCGGCTGTCACCTTCCAAGCTGGAGTCAACCCCCCCGGCGGCGTCTGGCAGGACGGCTCCAGCGGCCGCGTCCCGGGCCAGGCCATCTACGCCTCCCAGACAGGGCCGTTCTACGTGTTCCTGGTGTGCAACACGCTCGCACTCGCGTCATCCATCAACCTCATCATCTCCCTCACCTGGGGCTTCCCATTCTTCCTTGAGGTCGTGGTGGCCACCGTGTCGATGGCCGTCACGTACGGATCCGCTCTCTTCGCAGTCACTCCCAAGTCAGACGAACAGTTCCGGTGGCTGCTCTTCACCGGCTTCGTGCCGTTCTTGCTGAGGCTGCTGATCCAGATGGGCAAGTATTACCTGTTTGTAATGTCCAAGTAGGAATCAATGGAATAGAAGGTGTGCATTAGTCTCAATTAATTAATTACTTTGGATTAGTTCGTGTAATTTAATGTTCAGCCTCATCTTGCGCTGAGGGTCTTGCACAAAGTGCGATGATTTTGAGGGAATAACTTAATTTTGTCGGAATAAAATTCATCCATTTGGAGCATGTCTTCCTTCTCTGGGCAATTTTATACGTTATTTTGCTTGCTAGTGATAAAGTTCTTTAATTTCTCGTTTTTCTTTTCTTCTTTTCGCTGTTTATCTTGGAAAAATTACAAGAAGGAAGGGGGAAAGTATGAATGAGTTAATATGGAAAACGGATAATGATATTGACTTTTCAAATAGATTAAATGAAAATCCGTCAATGTTGACCGATATATGTGTGCCAACAAACATTCCACTTGAGCGATCTCCTGGTTGGGCTGGTTGTTTCCGCGGGTCCATATGAATTTAGGAGCCATTGCATTATTGACTCAAATTCTAGTTCCTTTTCTTTTAAACCTCTAATGTTTGGATTCAGCAAGTGGGCTCGTCTAATTTGGGCCGAAAACATTTGGGCTATCCACAAAGCTTTAACAATGAGGCCTGATCCGTGGGCTATTTCAGGGTGTGTCTTGGATCTTTGGTAGTGGTTAAGGTTGTACGTCACCATGACCTAGGAACTTGAAGACTCCGCCAAGGGCCATCCTACCTACGAGGCAACCCTGGTGGACTGACAGGATTGCATTCCTTGTTTTAACATACCGGTCGCCACCTCCTCTAGGAAATACTCCCAAATTTTATGTCCCAAAGTTCAGATATAGGCCCTATTTGGTTTGACTTTCAGAATGAGCTTTGGGACTCTAAAGTCCCTTGGCCAAATGCAAATGCATTTGATTAGTTTTTTTTTGGTGACTTTGGCAAGATGCAATTACATCTCCAAATGGTTATAAGGGCCTTTAGCTGAATGCAAGGCTTGAGATACTTTGGGAAGTTGTATTTTGGGAATGCAAATAGCTCAGTTACTATTCATCTTCTCCAACTTCTCCAACTGACCGCTGCTAACCAGAGGCCGACGACCGCTAGCCAAGGGGTGGCGTGAGCCGGCAACCGTTGCCTGAGGGTCGTCCGACCCCGGCAACCGTCGCCAGACCTCAGGCGATGCCCGGATCGCGCGACCCAGGCAACTGATAGCTTGGATTGCACGACCTAGGCGGTTGCCGAGGTCGCGCGACCCCAAGCGATTGTCGCCGGGTCGGGCTCCCCCGGCGACGACCGCCCGAGGTCACATGACCCCAAGTGATTGTGACCTCAGGCAGTCGTCGCCTAGGGTCACGCAACCCGTCGTCTGAGGTCGTGCAACCTCAGGCGACCGATGCCTGGAGTCGCCGATGCCTGGGGTCGCGCGCCTGAGGTGGGCGACCTCAGGCGACGGCAACCGGGGGTGATCTGGCCATCCGTCAGCCAGATTCGGCGGTCCGGCCGCTAGATTCGACGGTCCAACAACCAGACTTCAAAAAAAAATTACAATTTTTTTTTGTTTTTTTAATTTAACAAAAGTCCCTTCCAAATGTATTTTTTACCAAATAATATTTTGCCCAAAGTCGTTTCACAATGCACTTCAAAACTACAATTTACCAAATGATAGTTGCATTTTCACAAACCCCTTTAGGTCAAAGGTATTTGCATTTTCCCAATGACATTTGCCCAAAGTCAAACCAAACGGGCCCATAGTAGTAGACCATTGAGTCTTACAGGGAAATCCCTAGAGATTATATTTATCGAAGCCTGGGAGTTGCCTCTACCCCCATTTTTTAACATCCTCGGAGTATTGGGACTCAAGTCTCGGCTAACTCCTGGCTCCTCCTTTCCAAAAGCAAAGAGCCCCGTCATTGGCTCGAGGGCAATTTTACCTCTTACCTAGGAGGGAAAGAATTGGCTATAGGCCCAACCCAAAGGATTCGAGCCCATGTCCCCACTTGAGTCACAAGCCCGTGTGGTTGAGCTAGTAGAAAGGATGGGTCGAGAGCCAATCGAGACTCGTGTCCCCATACTCTAAGGACGATAAAATAATAAGGGGTAGAGGTAGCTCTCATGCCATGATAAATATAGTGACTGGGGGCCTCCTGATATAACGCAATCTTGAGTATAACCATAAACTGCTCCGTCTAAACTCTGGAACAAAAAATTCGGAAATATTCCCTAGGAGAGGGGGAAGAATATATATCTCTCCATTTCAAAATTTGGGTGAGGCGTAGCCTACCGACACGTTAAAATAAAAAATTGCATTCTGTCAGCTCATTGGGATTAAAGCACTAAATGTGTGCCAACAAACATGCCATTTGAGCGATCTCCTGCTTCGGATGGTGTTTTGGCGGACCCATATGAATTTAGGAGCCAAGGCATTATTGACTCAAATTCTATTTCTTTCTCTTTAATTTTTAACTTTTGGATTCAGCAAGTGGGCTCGTCCAATTTGGGCTATCAAAAGAGCTTTAACAACGAGGCCCGATCCATTGGTTATTTCGGGCTGGGTCTGCTGAGGAAAGCAATCCCGACATTCAGACCGAGAAAATTCTAACGGGTGACCTCCAATCGATCCCATGTTTCTTGTGCTGTTTCGCACGAGGAAATTCTCACAAATTCTGGGCGGAGCAAGCGCATGGTGTATATCGTCCCTTGCTTTTGCATTCGATGAGACTTTTCCTTTTGCCATCCTTCATATATTCTCTTCACTTCCGGGTGTACTAGAGGAGCCACCTTTATTGTCACAAAAGGGTACATTTGCAAAATCAACAGAAGTTCGTGTTCCAGCAATCAAATGGCATGGACATCCTACATTTCCAACATGTGTAAGCACCACCAAACAACGGAGGATGACGGGTGATCGAGTTGCTTTCGTTCAAGCTAGTTCCAACAATGATTGCCATCGATCTTTGTTCCGACAAACGTCACCTTCGATTTTCATCACAAGGGTATAGCCATTTCATGGGAAAAGAGAACTTGCTTTGATCTTAATTGGTAGGCCCAAATGAGCAGTCAAGAACAGATGAATCGATTTTTTAAGGAAGCACAAACTATTTTTGTAGAATCGACCCCAATGTTGTTGAAATATAATACGCGAAAACGACAGGATCTTGCAATTTATGTCAACACGCAAACTCCAGAGAGATAAAGGAGAAATAATAAGGACACTAAAAATTTTACATAGTTTGGTTCGAGTATCAATATCTACATCCACGGGGAGAGCCAGCAACAAATAATCCACTATCATCGAAGAATCGGAGTTTACAATCACTCACATGCTCGAGTGCTTCCCACACTTAAATTTAATCTCAAACCCAAAGTATGTATAAATAAATAACTCACTTGGACATAAACTTACTACACAAATCACCACGCGTTCAAGCTCAAAATAGAATCACTCTACGTACGCCAAAATCAGGAACTCTAGCGTTCGTCTTCAGTCCACGTACGTAATTCTTCACGTTCCTTTTCAAGGCTTCGCGTGGCTTCAAAAACTTGCAGCTCTTCCCTCAAGCGGATTGTGGACGTGCAAAGGGCCCAAAGTCAAAGTCTTGACTTTGGGCCCCACGTAGATAACCTTATTTTGCAGATAAAGATGAAACTTTGCTCTTTTTTTGTTCTATTTTATTTCCTCTTTTGTAAACCCTCATGGAGTCCAATGAATCTCCTTCTGTTAACTAAAGACATCCAAGACCCGAAAAAAGAATTTTGAATTTCTTTTTTTGTGCGTAATCTTGAATATTATCTTCATCAGAAAAATATCTTCACAATCAAATAAAAAAAATTTCATCCAAGCGAATCGCATTTCGCAAACACTCAAACTCGAGACATAATTTAACAATTTAAAGCAAATGAACAATAACAAACAGGGGAAATTTGAAGCATATCTTGCTTCTCTAGGCAATTTACCATGTTATTTTGCTAGCTAGTGATAAACTTCTTTAATTTCTCGTCTTTTTTTTTTCCCTTTTTTTTGCTGTTCATCTTGGGAAAATTACAAGGAGGTGGAACAGTATGATGAATGAATTAATATGCAAATTGGATAATGATATTGACTTTTCAAAAAGTTTAGATGAAAATCCGTCTATGTTGGCCGATAAATGTGTGCCAACAAACATTCCATCAGAGCGGTCTCCTGCTTGGGCTGGTTGTTCTGGCGGACCCATATGAATTTAGGAGCCAATGCATTATTGACTCAAAATCTATTTTTCTTTCCTTTTAGTTTTAAATTTTTGGATTCAGCAAGTAGGCTCATCTAATTTGAGCCGAAAACATTTGGGCTATCCAAAGAGCTTTAACAACGAAACCCGATCACCATCTATTTCGAGCCCGGTCTGCCGAGGAAAATAATCCCGACATTCGGATCCAAAAGAGTCCACCCCAATAAAGCCTAAAAACTGTTGTCCAAACTCACCAATAATTAAGAAAATGAAAAAAGATTATAAGTGACCTCTAGACCCGTCAAGCAAATGTATTTGGTTGGATTTGAGTTGGTAAACTCATTTAACCTGTATTGACTCATTTTCATGTAAAACAAATGTAATGCCCCATGACCAACTTGACCCATACCAATCCATACTTGATCCGACCTGGCCTATATTACTAAAACACTTATGTATTTAACTCAATCTATGAACAATCATATCCAAACTGAAATAAGAGTGTGAAGTGAGTGAACGTGAGATCGAATGAAAGTGAAAAAAATGAATAAAGAGATAGAGATGAGTTGTATTTAAATAAATTGTAAATCCGTTTATAACTCATTTAATATTCATAATATGTTTAAACTCATTTATAACTCATTTAACATCCATAATTTAAAAAATGAGTCAAAGACCCTTTTTGACGGGTCTAGTGACCTCCAATCGATCCCATATTTCTTTTGTTGTTACACACACGGAAATCCTGATGAAGTCGGGCGGAGCAAGCGCACAGCTTTGGACGCGCCTTGCTTTTGCGTTTAATGAAACTTTCAGCAATCAAACAGAGGATCCACCTTCCTTTAATGTCACAAAAGGGTCCAATTGCAAAATCGACTGAAAAGTTCGTATTCCAGCGATCAAGTAACATGGCCATCGTACATTTCCAGCATGTATAATTAGCACCACCAAACAACGGAGGGGGAGGGGGGGAGGGGATCGAGTTGCTTTCGTTCAAGCTAAGTTCCCACAATGATTGCCGTGGATCTTTGTTCCGACAATGGTCGCCTTCGATCTTCATCACAAAAGTATAGCAACTTCATGGAAAAAGAAAGCTTGATCCGATCTTAGTTGTTAGGTCCAAATAAGCAATCGTGAGCAGATGAATCGATTTTTCAAGGAAGCATGAACTATTTTTGTAGAACCGACCCCAATGCAAAGTAAACGAGCAATAACAAATAGCGGAAATTTACATATTTAAGGAAAGATTAGTTACAAATGGGATTTATAGAGGTTCGGTTTAAATGCACCCAGTCCTCTATCTTCTAGCTCTAATAGCCCACTAATAGCCCTAATAGGCTTAATTCTATAAATTACACTAAGGGTGCGCATGATAAAATTTCTACTTCTCTATTTCTCTGTTTCTCTATTTCCTGGATCAGGTTTGGAACAAAGATCCGTTTGGTAACGCAATTTGATTTTTCTATTCCAGAAATAGATTTGAAGAAGAAATCAGAAGCTAAAATTTTTAACTTCTTAATTTCTAAAATAGAAATTGATTGATTTCTGGCCAGAAATCAATTTCTATTCCAGAAATTTTGTCATGCATACCCTAAGAGTACATATATCGCCCGATTACAAATGTAGAAACTGTTGCTACGCTTTCTATAGAAATCCCGCTATAGACTAACTATTAGATCCCCCCAAAAGTTGTTCTCACATTATGTACACATAGCTTAGTGGAGACCGTCCCGAAATTATAAGCCACGCCACTAAATGTTTACGAAGATCCATCGCACACTTTGTCTCTCATATAGATAAAGGCCTCAATCAAAGTAGTACTGTTAAAAGGATTTCCAAGGATAATGCCAATGTATTACGTGGTAAGACTTAGGTTGCATTTTTTTTTTCGTCCTTGTACTTTCACGATATGTATAATCAAAATTTTCTTCTTTTAATTTATCTAATCAAGTCCTTCTACTTTCATAAATTGTCTAATTTAGTTCTTTTGATCTCAAATCCTGCTAAATCTAGAATATAGTTAATGTGGCTCTTGGGGGTAACATGAATAATTTTTTCAGCTTGTACAACCATGTGGGTGCCCACATTATTTTTTCATGCTTTGACATTCACACTGGTTGAATTTTCGACGAAGGTGTCCATATAAGTTGTCCACATTATACTTTAGCAAGGTCCGATCTAATGTCAAATACACTTGATTAGATAAGTTATGAAAGTAAATGAGGTTTGATGAGACAAATTAAGAATACATCAATTTGCAGGCAAAATATCCTACACGTTTTACTTATGAATGCGGTCTATAGTCCAAGAGATGAAACAAGGTTTTCTCGTCCTAATTCAATCCCTAACCACTCCCATAGAGTCTTTGTCATTACGTTGTTTTGCTAAACATGATTAGATAATTATGCTGTAAGTACGTCAGCAAACATCGTTTCAACGACAGATTAGAGAAGAAGGGATAGTAGAAAATTGAAACATAAAAAAAAATGAAACTACCTAGCTCCGCTGTAAGAGACAAAACGCCAGTCTCTCTCTCTCTCTCTCTCCTTTCGCTCCAGGACCAGTTCCAAAGTTGCCCATGATTGCACATGTTCCATGTCTGCTGCGAGAGATTCAGTACAACTGTCAAGTTATAACAAGAACCGCAATAAGTGCCACAAATAGCCACGACCCAACATACCCCCAAAAATATAATTACCATATTCTTCTTTTGTCCCTTTCTAATTCGTTTTTTTATTCTTATATTTGCTTTTTTATTTTTTTGGGCAAGCAGACACCCCACTGTCAACTGTCACCACCTAGGCCTTTGCCAATAATCCACTCAAGTCTAGCTTTTCACCGATTTCTTTCCGAGCATGTGACAGCTCTGTGACAGTTCCATGATTTATCCTGGACGCATCCTTTGGATGGAAATAATCCTTTGTATTTCTTTTATCATTTTATTAGTTTTTTTTTAAATAAATCCTATACGAAATGTCATAACGTACAAAAACTTTAAAACTTTACACCGAGGAGTAAGATTTACTGCTCTGTTTTTATGCAATGATCATAGAAAAATCAAACATCTGTTTCTTTCGGATCGTTATGAACATCGCAAAGTAACTCTTAACATGGATGTAAATTTGATGTCTCATATTGTGGACTTATTTGTTGTCTTCATTGTGGCATCGCGATATATGTTGTTTAATTTTGTTTCTTATTGCAACTAGTTCAAATTCCACCAACCCCTAGTTACCACCTATTCCCTCCACCTCCCTCACCTCCAGCTTCGCACAATCATCTCTATCCATCTTCTTTCCCTCTTCTCCGTTATGGCCCTCCTATGTCTTTTCCTTTTGATTTTCCTTTTTGCCTTTGAAGCCACTTTTCCTTCTCCACGGCCCTCCCATGGCCGTCAGGATCTCGGCCTTGTGATTGAATTCCACGTTTATGGACAAGCCACAATTGCCGGATCTAGAGATGTTGCTCTAGGTTTGGAAACTCGAGGATTAGGCTAAAATGGATTGCCATGCGCTGTCATCTCACGAGCGGAGATAATAGATGGGTTCTTATTAGGAGACAGCAAATCGGGGGCTATCTATATGCACTTTTTTGTGGAGTACCTCGAAAGCTAGGAAAAATTATGAATAATGGCAGATATATCAAGTGTGACGATGAATGAGTACATTACATAACATCATGCGAGATTTTGTATTAGATGTTAAATATGGTCATCCTTTGAAAACCCATTTGTAATATATCGTATTCCATAATTTTAAAATTCATTACATATAATTTAGTGCATCACAATCTTTGAGATCCATGATTCTCACACGGTACTCACATAAATCGTATGCAAGTTAGGAACATCAGCATGTCTAATAAGTCAATAAACAACAAATTCCACCCCAAAAAAATAAAATAAAATTGAACATCATCAATTCTGGGGTTCAGAAATGGAAGAAGAAGACTTCATTAGCCAGGCTGTAAAGAAGAAGAGGAGGAGTCACCGATCTGTACAAAATCATTTGTCCTTTGAAATATCCAAAAAACCCACAAAGAAAACCTCAAAAAAGATAAAAAAGACCTAAAAGAAAAACCCAAATAAGAAAGAAACAGAGAGCGTTTCTTCCTCACAGTCTAATTAACAAGTTAATTGCTGACACCCCAAAAAAAAGAAATTAAAAAAGAAAAAAAGAGAAAGAACTAGACAGCTAATTCTTGCTTTTGATGGGTAGCTTCGTCTTCGTCAAAGCAGATGAGGTGGAGCTTCTGCGACCTGCCGTCTTCCACCGTGCCGAGAGGGCACTGCTGCATCATCATCTCGCGCTGCAGATAGGAGCAGTAGGTGTGGAATGCGCTGGGCGTCACGTTGAGGTTGAACCCTAGGCCAAAGAGGAAGTCCACTTCCAGGAAGTTCATCTCCATCGTGCTGATCCCACCCACTTTTGCGTAGTAGGCATTATTGTAGTAACTGTAAAGAAAAAAAAATGGAAAAAATAGAAAGGAAGGAAAAGAAGTCGGTTAGGGGTAATTGAATCATCAAGGGTCATTCTTAGTTAGGCAATGACAATTGTGTATGCGCAACATGAAAAGATGAGGTTCTCCCTTTTCTTTTTCGGTTCGCGTCACCAAGATAAAAGTAGTTTTCGAATAGGGTTTATATCATTAAAAATCTCAGATCGGTACTCCATGATAGTTTTTTTCCAAAAAAAATTGAATTGGATATCCATGACACATTTGCTTCAAATTAATTATTGTTTTAAAAAAAAAATCCAAACCGATTACCCTAATCCCAATAAGTCGCTTGAAAAGTCAATGGAATAATTTTTTTACATAATCTAAAGAATTAAGTGTAATTTCTAGTAAATTCAAAAACATACGAATTATGAGATACATTGTACCAAAGGAAGGAAATACATTGCTCCTTCCATCCCCCTTTTTTTTTTTGACAACTTCGAGAGAAAATGCAACTTAAAGCAACGCCCTTTTAATATCGTCTACTAAGAATCAATGAAACATTCATTAGTTTTCCAAAATTCAGTAGATTCTCCCAGGTTTTATTCTATTTCCAGTTCTCTCTTTTTCTTTTCTTTTGGAATCTTTTTTTTCTTTCCTAAATGGACAGAATTATCTCAAAAGGGGTTGCACAGAAAGCTGAACAGCTAACTGGAACCAGCAAAGCATCCCCAAAATCACACTCCCTCCAACAAAGGAAAAGAAAACTCTATTCAATTTAAAGAAAATGGCAATGCGAGCTGAATTCAGACCGGTTTTCAAACGTTGGAAATCAAGAATTCACACCAGCACTCCAATTCCAGCGGCAAAGGCAACTCACATGTCGTCCAAGAACTTGGCGGCGACCATGACGCTGGTGATGAGGAGGCGGTGGACGTTGAGGGAGTTGATCGGGAGCGTCGGCTGCCGCTGCGCGAACCGCTCGAGGTAGACGTAGGCGACCACGAAGCACGAGGGGCTGCAGTTGGCGTACTTGAAGATCCGGTCCAGGTAGCTCCGGATCGAGATGGCGGGCCGCGTCAGGCCGTGGAAGACCGAGATCCTCTGGGGCTGCTGGTGGATCTGGCGGTCCAGGTCGTTGGACTCCGCCGCCTTCTGCAGCAGCGAGGAGAGGAAGGCGATGAGCCGGGGCATCGCGTCCGGGCTCTCGAGATCCGTCATCGGGAACAATTCGTCCTCCTCCTCCTCCGTGCCGTGCCGTGCCGCTCCGCCGCCGCCGCCGGAAGTTCTTCCGCTAGTGATGCTTCTCGCCGGCGGTGTTCATGAAGCTCGTGTCGTGGCGTGTTTTTCTTGTTTTGAACTGATTTTTGAGTGTGAAAGACAGAGAATGAGAGAGAGATTGAGATTATATATAAGGTTTTACAGAAGTGGTAAGGTGGTAGTTAATGGGGGCGATCTGTCGGATTGGCGAAAATACCCCTGAAAAGTGCATGTTATGGCGATCGTGTCCCTTGGTTTTGAGCTGCCGTTTCCCGGGACCCTCGAGTTGCTTGTGGGGTCTGAGTTGGAATTAAATTATATAATCATGGCTGGCTTTTCACGCCGTTTTCTTTATTTTATTTTATTTGTTTTTTTTTTTTTTTTTGGGTTTTCAAACTTTTAAATTGGAAAAGAGGGTAATGACTAGAGAGTGAGGGGGAAAACGACAAGATAGTGAGATGACTACTATCTTAGAAAATTTAATCGTATGCTCACAAATACCTGGATTGAGATTAAAAAAGAAGAAGAGTATATTATTTACCATTCACAGCACTCAAGTTTTAATTATGGCTCGCGCATTTTGCATCCCAAATCGATCTCGCATCTCTTGCGGATCTTGACCTGATTAAAAATAAAATATCTTATTAGTGGTGTCGAAAATTAAAAATTAGGGTAAGAATTTATCTTGAATCAAGGGTTGGATTGAAATTAAAAAAAAAAGAGTATATTATTTACCATCCACAGCACTCAAGTTTTAATTATGGCTCGCGCATTTTGCATCCCAAATCGATCTCGCATCTCTTGCGGATCTTGACCTGATTAAAAATAAAATATCTTATTAGTGGTGTCGAAAATTAAAAATTAGGGTAAGAATTTATCTTGAATCAAGGGTGGACCCCCACACGAGATGATACGCCCGATTCAAAGTTGTAAGGATTGTCCGAACATGGGATGAAAAAAAAAAAGCGCGAGCATTTATGTACTTACTCATTTATTTATTTTTATCCAACATTTTCGTATTGGGAGAAATTAGAGAGCGGCATAAACCCAAGTACCCATCATGTGACGACATGTGAGTGTTGGGTGTCGATTGTAGTGTTGGGACCCACTGGTGTAAAGAGGCTGCTTTTCATGCCTTATGACCCTCATGCAATTTTCAATTTATTTATTTATTTTTTCATTTTTCATTTTTTTTTTTTGGGTGAAATGACAAAAGCTGGGAGATCTTTGCATGTGTCATGACCCCCAATAAAGGGGAGCGATGTTCGATTGTGCATGTGTTCTGTGAATCTTGGAGCAATTTGCGCGACATCGAATTGGATTTTGTTGTGATTCGTATGATGGCTTGATACAACCCCCCAAAAGAAAAATAAAAAAATAAAAATTTTGGAAAATGGTTTTTTTCTTTTTTTCCTTCCGAGTTTGAATTTTGAAATATAGAGTGAATTATGGGACATCATTAAAGTAATCACTCACTAAGGAAAATGGTATCGTGATGATGTGGAAAGCTTGGGTGTTTTCCTTCGTAATTTAAAACTTAGGAGGCCCGTCGCCACATGGTCGCTTCCTACTTGGGCCAAGTCAGGGAGCATTAGGGTCACTATCAGTGAAAAGGGTCATGTGCAAATTGTTTGTTTGAGTTCATCCCAATTCAAGAAATCCCTCTTTCTTATGAACACGACAAGAATCATCTCAAGTAAATCTTTAATAAGTAGAAGCATCTCAATAATATTATGAAAATAATACAATTAATTTGCCCTCGACTCTCTTTTGAGCATTGGTGATTGGAAAAGGAGATTGCCACTGCTAGCTTCGTCTAGATCCGCTCCTACAAAATTAAGATATTATGTCAGGGAAATTCACAAAGATTTTAATTATTATCAGTTATTATTTTAGCGTCTCAGCTTAGTATAGGTTTCTTTCTCGGTTATAGGGGAGCAAAAAATGAGAGTAAAATTGCATAGAAAATCATAAACTTTTCTCCGTGGCCATTAATACTATCCCAAACTTATATGAGTAATCCATAAATTACCTTCGGCCATGATTCTGTCCATAATGACCATTAAAAAACCAATGTGGCGGTGATGAAAAAGTTTTTGGTGTCGGTGTCCCACGGTGAAAACTTAAGGTTTTTTCTTATGAGATTATCCAAAGAAGAGCTTCATGCAATACACATTGGACCCACAAGACATCCGCTTTACATTTATATATGTTATCTTAAAGAGGAGAACAAGTGAATTTTCCCAAGCTGTAAATTCACCTTTTTTTTCCTCCTTTCCCAAAAACGAATTCGATACTAAAAAATGCCAACTTTGCTCCCTCAACGATACAGTTGTAACAAAGCACTGTTCCTGCCATAGGAAAAACCCAAATGGATATGAGCTGTCCCAGATGTTCGAACCGTGGTACCCTCAAAAGTGAATCTCGTGGTACCATTTTACATTATCTAAAACACAATTAATTAAAAAAAACCCAATTTTTTAAAAAAGAAAAAGGTATTATTCCAGGGAATTAATTAGTGGTGGGGAGATAAATTCAACTGCCCACCTGGAGGCCATGCTCCTCTTGGAGTGAAACAGGAGCAAAGCATGTCTTGAGGACAACAGGACATGTCTTTTCCTTCAATTTTCTTTTCTTCTTTATTTTTTCCTCTAATTAAAGTAATTTAATAGGGATCCAAAAGCTTGTTGCGTATTTATGCTTTCGCTTCATGCAACCTCATGCTCTAAACCCCATGTGATGTCCCATGTGATCGCTCCATGCGAAATTTGAGAAAGAACCGTCCCAGGAGTGATGTCCGCCTACTGCAAAAATAAATATAAATAAATAAGCATATAATATATTTGTATTTACTATGTATTATATAATTTCGAATTTCCAAGAAATAATGATAGGAGAATTTGGTCGGATAAATGCGTGGGTCCAAAAATGAGAGCGGTGGTGTTGTTGCCGTGTATGAATGAGAGCCGGTGGGGGGCTTTTATTTGCCTTTTTTCACGACGGTGACCCCTTCACGTAGGGACTAAATATGTAGCCTACGTACTGAAAAGTTTATATTTTTTTTTCTTAACTTGAAATTTTTTAAATCAATAAATAATTTCGCGCGGAGTTGGATATTGCTTTTGCATAATTCTTTTGTGACTCGATGCAATCTTCTTTTTATTTTTGAATCATTGTGTGAAAAGTGGCAATTGAAAAGAATTGATAATTTCCTTTAATGCTTCCCAGATCGGAAGTGCATGGGTAGGTTGAAATTCATTAGGTGCGATGAAAACATGATTTTCATAAGCAAAAGTGTCGAATTTGCAAAAGGATTTCGAGCTTCAACCAAATTCCCGTATCATATCGACAATTCATACACGGTGATGGGTAGGGGCTTATTTTTTGGCTCTGTCCTATTAGGATCGGGTCAATTATGTCGATAAATGTTCGAGGCAATTATTTTTGTGTTCTTATTTCTAGGATTAGCTGTGAAATCTAGGGCTCTTCCTCTCCATAGACGTGGGGGGGACCAAACAAGGAGTCATACGTAATGTTCGAACGACACAAAGCCTGCGGAGTCCATGGATGCACGTCGGATTGAAAGCGTCACCGACACAAATTGGTGAGTAATACAAATCGGATCTTCTTTAGACGTGGGATTCGGTTCGCGTGTCGACAACAGACCCACATCGCACCACGAGACGTGAAGGTGGTGAGGCAGGTTGTCAAGTGAGCGTGCTTCCTTACTTAAACCTAATTTGCAGACATAAATGGCGAACGAATTAAGAAAATATTAGGCCTAGTACCCTTAAAAAAAAAAAAAAACCCAACTTTAGGTCTAATTTCAATTCTAACCTAAACTTTTTTTTTTTTTTTTTTTTTGTCCTTTGAAAAACTCACAACTTTTATGTCCATTCCCAATTCTACCATAGTTTCTTTGTTTCATAAAAAAACCACCAACTATTGCTTGAGTCCCAAATCTGCCTTTGTTAACCTCCGTCCAAATTTCTCATTGACGAAAACTCCTGAACGCAAGCTATTTGAGCGTCCCAAGCAGCATGTCTCAAGTGCAAACTCTCCGATCGCAAAAGATGGTAAACTCTGAGCACAAGAGATTAAAGATTATACATAAAATCAAAGATCACCAAGTGAGATGGAGGGAAGACTCTTAAGAGTAAGATCGATCGAAGAAAGCCAACCCTAACTACTCTAGTTTTTACCTAAATTTTAGATCCAAGAATACGTCATTTAGGCTGACGGGGAAATTCATCTCTAAAAGACATCTTGGATTTGAAATTTGGGAAAACTAGAGTAATGACATGGAAATAACACGTAGGAGATATTGGACCATGGGTTCATGGGACGGATATGAGACTCAATTATAAGTTAGTGGTTCTTATGAAACAAAAAGAAAATTTATGGTAGAATTAAAATTGGATCTAAAATTTATATTTTTTATAAGACAAAAAAAGTGTAGGATAAAAATTAAAACTAAAGTTGGGAATTTTTTTGGGTAATGGACCAGAAAAAGTCACATATAGAATTCTTTTTCCGGAAAAACATTTTTTCACATTGCCTCACTTAGAAAAATGAGTCTACAGCACATCTTCCAGTAAGAGAGTTTTACCGAGAGGTTTTCAAATATGTTTAGCATTGTCTCATTTCATAAATGAACGACTCGAAGAATCAAAGACTCAATATTATCGCAAGAGGAAATGCCTATACATTCCTTGTAGCTTGGTTGTTATTGCGGCCACCTTCATTACTTGGTGAGACGAGATAGGAGAGGGAAACCCTAATATCATAAAACTTCAATAGTTTTATCAACGAGGAGCCATCACAAAGAATTTAGGTGCGGGTATAATCCTCAACATGCGTCGTGCTGAAAGGTAAACTTTGTGAGCAGTGTCGTAATCCTTCTTTTATATCGTTGCGAAGTTGATTGAACCGGATCATGCAAATCGCATTATACATTTTTCCACTGGAGGAGCCCAATCACTAGGGCCGAAGCGCCAGCTTCCTTGTTCACAAAAACGATCGGCACCACAGATCCCAGCGTCGCGAAAAGATGGAGCCCGAACTAGGACTGGCATTGGTGTCTTTGAATGTTGAGGTGAAATCAATAGGATGGCACGGGGATCCTTCTATCCGGCGACTGGGCAGGGATTTGGGGACAGCACTCTCGAGCCGCTAGAAAATTTTTACAGTTTGAGTTCATATTTTATTGGTAACTTGGGTTTGAGCTTATGAATAACGACTAAGTATATCTTATCTTTTTCTCTTGTAATTGAAAAATGTAACAATGACGGTGAGATTCTAATTATAATAGAATTATCTGCTGAATGTAGCCTTAGTTTATGAGCAAATCAAAATAAAAACTTGTGTCTTGAATTTTCTTTCTTGCTTTTATTCTTTATTTACTTGAGATTGTGTACCGAATCTTATTATTGTGCATGCAGATGGAGTTCTGCATCGACTGCAACATCATGAAGTATTGTTTAGAAATATTGGTCATGGACATCCACAAAAGCAGCGGTCATTCGCACTCTAGCACGAGCCTTATGGACAACCCGATCCATAGATCAAGCGTGTGGAAGAGCCAGAAGTGTGGGTATGTACTCAAAGTTCCAAGCATTGGAGGATTCCTAGGTTGTCGACTACTACGAAAACAATCAATCGAACAATAAAAATGTTGTAAACGTAATATATTATTATTTGTTGTAATCAGTAAAATTAAACTGAAATATAATTATGACAATGCGATAACAAATTTAATAATGATCAAGTCAATGAACAAATGTATTGAAAATTTTCTTAACAAGTGAAGATGACAAAATTACAAATTAAATATAGATTTACAAAATCGCTATAAAATCATAACAGAACTAAATAGTAGGTGAGGTACAAATTACCAAATCTTCTTAAGGCAATTAGTTTATGCTGAAAATGCTTTGCAAATTTACAAACTATGTCTCCCAAGAGATAACTCCCCAAATCTATCTACACAAACACTATGCAAATATGACTCAATTCAACTTTTCCTCAAACTGGCAAAATTAAAGATTAAAACAGTTATCTAAGCATAGAAGCGTTGTATATTCTTTGTTTTTCTTTGAAGAACAATTTATTTCAATTTATAAAGTTTGAAAGGATATGAACTGAAGAGACATATTTAAAAGGACATGAATGTACATGTCTTTTAAAGGCAAAGAAACTGCTATAGAAAATTAAAAGGACATGAATGTACATGTCTTTTAAAGGCAAAGAAACTACTATACAAATTTGAAAGGACATGAACTGAAGAGATATGTCTATTTTGCTCACTTTACATAGTTTGGTCTGTGTAACATATGTCCACGGTGAGAATAGTATAGAATTCCATTATGGATCAAGCAATATAACAAAGACTACAACCACAGTCACTCAAACACTCTTAGTATCACAACCCTCAATAAAACAAAATAACTAACATAGTGTTTAACCCCATAATTTCTCACAAAATAATCTCTCAATCTTGCAAAAAAAAAAAAAATTCACAAATCTTACTATAAGTTTTATTGGTCTCAACAATCCATTGCTTCAGGGTGCAATTCACAAAAAAATAGCCTTTTTGATACTCTTTACAAAGAAAACCCTTTTTATATATAGTCAAGAATTGGATCTAAAAGAGAAAAACCTACTTAAACTCTATAAATAGGAAATCAACTTCAACTAGGAAACCCATTCATATTATGAAAGTTTCGTTTTAGACTAAAACTTGAGATAAATTCACAACATTGAATTCAAACCAACTTGATGGAAAGAGAGGTCTCCATGCGCCTTGTTGATGCAGGAATAGCAGGCTCTGTCGATCGATTCAAGTTGAAGATGTCGATTATGCAAGCGTGGACAAGTTATTGATTCGGTGGACGAGTTATCGATTTCATGGTTGTCAATATCAATTTACAAGCTTGTTATCGATTTCAAGACTATTAATTGACTATCTAGAAATCAAAGGCTATTCTAGACAATTTTCTTTGCTTTTTGACGACCTTTCGAGGTGTTGATTAAGCTACCCGTGCTGGAGAATTAATTTAGAGTCTAATTTTAATTACTTGCATTTGGTCAAATGTTTTTAGTCCTAGTCTTAATTGTATTGTAGGTTTCAATTATAAAAAATATGTATGTTATGTTGCTCAAGTGATTGAAAAAAAAATTACGATGCTCGAGTGAGCGCTATATGAAAATTATGATACCCATGGTGTCTTTTTTCCAAATTTCCATCGCGCAACTACTTGTGTAAAGAAAATTTTACACTAACAATGCACCTCTTATATATCTCAAAAGAAAGTTAGGAGAGTGAAATGTAGAGAAAGGAAAGTTTTTATCTCTTTCTAGGCCCATCTTATAGGGATGTGCAACTAAAGCGGTTCTACTCGGGAACCGGATTGGACCGACAAAAAAAAAAAGGTTCAAGAATGGGTTCCAAATTCTTAGAATCGGTTGCAACCGGCTCAAGAGCAGGTTTTAAGTGAATACCCACTCAAGAACCGGACTAGATTGCCTTGGTTTAGAACTGGTTTCGAAACATGTTTTATAAGCTATAAAACCAAAACCCTAATTTCTTTTTCTCCTAAATTATAATTTCAACACTCTTTCATCATTTGTTCGGAACTCCCCTCTAGTCTTTAGTCTTCCCTTAAATTTTTATGGATGAATGGGTATATAAAGTTTTATAATTTATGTTTTATGTCACGTGTTTAAACTTCTTATCATTTATAATTGTACATCATTATGTATTTATCTTATGTATTTTTGTTTTTGGTGGATTAAGATTTTTGTTGTTCATCTTTTACTTTGAATCATTTTATTACTCAAAGCATCATATGATTTTGACGTAAAAAATGAACCCAAAAAAGGAACAAAAAAATAAAATAGGTTATTGGGTAGACCTTGGAACCAAAACCAAAAAAATAGGGTAGGTTCAAAAGATAAATAAAAAATAAGACTCACCTAAATTATTTTTTGAATCGATTCTAGGCAAATAAGATAGGTTCTAGGGTCTAAAAATTAGGAACCAGAACTGTCGCGTGGGGGCTTTTCCCTTTTTTGTTTGTTTTTTTTTCTTATAACAATGTAGGTTCCAACATATAAACTTTGGAACTTACCCACCTTGAAACCAATCACGCCTAGTCACTTATTTCCATAATTAAATGGCTATGCTTGCCCAAGCGCACTCTCCTAGCATCACCACGGAATGTGCATTCATATGTTTAGTACACTTTCGGGATCAAAGTTAAAATTTTCTAGGCCTTGGTCTGACATTCTCCTATCTCAAAATATTACCATACATCAGATGGGGTCCTTAACATAAGACAATCCAAATCGGTTAACATTCTCACTAAAACCGAATGTATCTTCTTAATGATGGAAGATTGGGTGTGATTATTGGAAACAAAAAAGAGTTCGTTCGTGCGGACTATGGAGGAGATTGCATAGAGGCCCAACTGTCTAGAGGTGTTGGATCACCTTACAAGGCCCACAAACCACTTAAGTTCAGAAATTTAGGGTGCGCATGGCAACGTTTCTATTTTGGGGAACTATTTCTTTTTAGAAATAGTTCTTTTTTATTTCTACTACGGGGAACAATTTCTGAGTAAAATAAGATGTTTTGTAACTATATAAAATTTCTATTATTGGAATAGAAAAAGAATAGAAATGTGTTTGGTACAATTTATAAATTTTTGTATTTATTCGTTTTTTCTTCTTGCTCAAGGACCGTCGATTGCCGCTCACCACCGCATGACCACTGCCTGCCGCCACAGGACCACCGCCCATAGCCCACCGGCCGCCGCCGCCACCCACGGCCCGCCGGCTATCGCCGTTGACCGTTGCTAAAGGTAGCTGGGCGGCCGCGGGAGGGGGCGGCGGCCGATGGGCTGTGGGCGGCGATCCTGTGGTGGCGTTTGGCAATGATGGTCGGTGGTCCTGCGACGGCAGGTGGCAATCGTGCGGCAACGGTTGCCGACGGTCCGACGGCGGCGGTCGGCTGCCGGCAGTTGGCCAACAATGGCCATGGGCAGCTTGAGGTGGTCGGCGGTTGGCAGGCGGTCGACGGTGGCCGCAACAAGGAAGAAGAACAAAAGAAAAATAGAAAAGAAATACAGGACTTATTTCTAGAAATTGTTCCCGGGAACAAGAAGCTACTTTTTTCTTTTCTTTTTTTGTTTATTGTTTTTGTTTCAAATCTATTCCCCAGCCACTTTTTTTATTCCGGATAATAGAAAAATAAGTTGGCGTTACCAAATGGATTTATGTTCTTTTTTTGTTCCGGGGAACAAAAGAACAAAAATCGGGAGAAATAAAAACGTCACCATGCCGGCTCAACTTATACAAGTAATCCTGGCATGCCGGCCCAACTTATACAAGTAATCTTGGCCTATAATAGTTAGCACACAACTTTTTCAAACCAAGATAATTAGGACAATAGACCAAATAAGTGAGATCCAATCGAAACTTGACAAATGACATTAGCTAATTCAAATTAAAGGACGTCATGTTAAACAAATTCTATTATTTTATTGGCAAACAACCAATTTACTTAAACCTTCATACCGAATTTATTGGCAGGAATCTCAACATACGTCATGCTAAATAGTCAAACCTATCATGACAAGTAATCTGATCCTTCTAAATTTGACATTCGAACCCGCACTTGTGTTCATTTGTCTAAGAAAACTAACAAAAGAAAGGTTGATTACCATAGTGAAGGAGAATCAGTGAAGGGAACATCTTCTTATTCACTTAGCTGCTATTGAAACTCTCTAGCCCGATGATTGAAAAAAAAAAAATTACGATACTCGAGTGAGCGTTATATGAAAATTATAATACCCATTGTGTCTATTTTCCAAATTTCCATCGCGCAACTACTTGTGTAAAGAAAATTTGACACTAAGAATGCACCTCTTATATATCTCCAAAGAAAGTTAGGAGAGTGAAATGTAGAGAAAGGAAAGTTTTTATCTCTTTCTAGGCCCATCCTATTTCCTCCCAGAAATGCAAGAAAATGGGAGGAAATAAGACACTTCATTTTTCCCAAAAATACCCTTCAGTTTGGTTGCAAAAATTAATAAAGCAAAATTTGATTTAGTCATTTCGGTCCACACATTGTTTTCCTTTGATGCACGTCCATCAAGAGAGGGAATTACAATTTCTGCTCATTTCCTTTTTTTCTTTTCCTATTTACCTTTCAAATAATTTAACAGTTGAGTTTAATCAACAACAATAGGTACAACCAACTCTTAATTAGGAATGAACGATTCTAAGATTAGGCTAGTTCAGCCTTGGAACCTACCTGCATAGGGTCGATTCCTAGATTTTGGAAGCTAAGCCGATCATGTAAACCTAGAATAGAACCTGAACCAACTCAGTTCTATTCCAGGGGTCGGTGTAGGAAACCTATTGAATTTGTTTATTTATTTTTTGACTTTATGTTTTTGTATTCTTTGAGAGTTCAAGCTCAGTACATATTCATTAACACATAATATTTAGAAGCACGATACTAAGCAACAAAATGACGAGAAGTAAAATACCGGTAAAAAAAAAGAAGAAGAAAAATCTAAAGCAATAGGTAACTATCCAACTCATCTTTCAGTCGAGCAAAACAAAAGTTAAAGTAATAATAGAAATCTTCACTTGCCAAAAGCATGTGACCTAAATCAAAAAGGTTCTCCCTTTCCTTTCCTTCCCTCATTTCCATTTGCAAGCTCTTCGACTTCCGCGATGACCCCACTTCCTCTCCCTACCGTAAATGGATCAACACCGTCCTCGACTCCAACAATCCCGACCTTATCACTTGGGTTTCGACCTCTTTACCTAATGATGCCCTATCGAGCTCAACTTTCCCGAGCGATCGATTGGGCCTCTTGAGGTTTGCGTTCCTCAACGAGTGGCTGTTGGAATGGGCCCACTTCATGCTCATCAACACCAAGGATGGTCACGTTCTCGCTAAATTGTGAAATCTGTATTTGGATCAAATTGCCTTCCGAATTAGGGTTAGAAGAATTTGGAAAATTGGTTGATTTGTCTAAATTAAGGTTTACATCTGGGGAAAAAATAATGGACGACGTCATTTAGGTCTATTAATGCTGATTTGGAGCCATGTCAGTCAAAAAACTTGATAAAATATTGCCACGTTAGATTTTTGGCATCCCAAATTGGCAATGATAGTTAAGTGATCCCAAAAAAAAAAAAAAAAATTGACCTTAAATGAGTGTCATACGTAAATTATGGCACTTTTAGTATCATTTTCCGTAATCCTTATTCACATCTCCTCAATGGGGGAATATATGTAGGCCCCCACAGTGCACAAGAAAAGAGCAAGTAACATTTTTATGGAAGAAATTATTGAATCAGTTCTAAACCTACTATACGAATATCAATTTAATCCTTAACTTTTCAATTTTGCCACTTTAGTAAAGAAATTCCAATATAGTTATTCCGACTAATTTTTGTTCGAAACGGCTAACATAATAATGTGTCACTTAGGATGATTGGCGATGATTGGACAGCAATGTTAGCGATTTTTGGCGAAAATTGACTGAAAGAACTATACTGAAATTTCACATAACAGTTAGGATTAAATTTGCATAAGCGAGAGGTTTAACTAAATTGACATATGTACAATGTGTTTATAACTAATTGGGTAATTTCCCAAAATTTTTATTCCAAAGTAATACAATTCAAGGTTACTACCATGAAAAATAATAAACCGGTATACATATGATAAATTTACCAAAAACTAATTTTTTAACCACTAAAAACCTCAAATTAATACATGTCTGACCAATTTACCTTCATTTAGTTTTCATTAAATTGGATTAATATTCCGGAAAACCACAATACAGCACACTTATTACAAATAGAGAGTAAAAACGCAAACTAGTACACCCATCGCCTATCACTTGTCATTTAACTTAGTAATTTAACGATAAAATTTAACGGAAACTAGTAGAAAGTAAATTTGTCACAAATGTGTCAATTTGGATTTATCATGATATTAAGCCACAATTTATTAAGCAAATCTATAGATTAATAATTCCTTATAGAGATGTGCAACTAAAGCGGTTCTACTCGAGAACCGGATTGGACCGGCCAAAAAAAAGGTTCAAGAATGGGTTCCAAGTTCTTAGAACCGGTTGCAACCGGCTCAAGAGCGGGTTTCAAGTGAATATCCACTCAAGAACTAGGACCAGACTGCTTTGGTTTAGAACTGGTTTCGAAACATGTTTTATAAGCTAAAAAACCAAAACCCTAATTTCTTTTTCTTCTAAATTATAATTTCAATACTCTTTCATCATTTGTTCTTCCTCAGAACTCCCCTCCAGTCTTTCCTCTTCCCTTAAATTTTTATGGATGAATGGGTATATAAAGTTTTATAATTTATGTTTTATATCACGTGTTTAAACTTCTTATCATTTATAATTGTACATCATTATGTATTTATCTTATGTAATTTTTTTTTTGGTGGATTAAGATTTTCGTTGTTCATCTTTTAGTTTGAATCATTTTAATACTCAGACCCTCATATGATTTTGTCGTAAAAAATGAACCCAAAAAGGGAACAAAAAAATAAAATGGGTTATTGGGTAGACCTTGGAACTGAACCGAAAAAATAGGGTAGGTTCCAGAATCAATTCTAGGCAAATAAGATAGGTTCTAGGGTCTAAAAATTAGGAACCGGTTATAACAATGTAGGTTCCAACTTCTAACTTTGGAACTTACCCACCCTGAAACCAATCACGCCTAGTCACTTATTTCCATAATGAAACGGCTATGCTTGCCCAAGCGCACTCTTCTAGCATCACCGCGGATTGTGCATTCATATGTTTAGTACACTTTCAGGATCAAAGTTAAAACTTTCTGGGCCTTGGTCTGGACATTCTCTTATCTCAAAATATTACCATACATCAGAGGGGGTCCTTAACATAGGACAATCCAAATCAGTTAACATTCTCAGTAAAACCGGATGTATCTTCTTAATGATGGAAGATTGGGCGTGATTATTGGAAACAAAAAAGGAGTTCGTTCGTGCAGACTATGGAGGAGATTGCATAGAGGCCCAACAATCTAGAGGTGTTGGATCACCTTACAAGGGCCATTAACCACTTAAGTCCAGACATTTAGGGTGCGCATGGCAACATTTTTATTCCGGGGAACTATTTCTTTTCAAAAGTAGTTCTTTTTTATTTTTACTCCGGGGAATAATTTATGAGTAAAATAAGGTGTATGGTAATTATACAAAATTTCTATTCTTGAAATAGAAAAATAATAGAAAAACATTTGGTACAATTTATAAATTTTTGTATTTATTCGTTTTTCTTCTTGCTCACGGACCGATTGCCGCTCCCGTCGCACACCACCACACCCGCCGCAAGACCATGCACCACCACCGCCGACCGCCGCCCATAGCCCACCGACCGCCGCCACCACCCACGCCCCACTGTGGGTGGCGTCTGGTGGCGCCGCCGGGAGGTAGATGGGCGGTCATAGGAGGGGGTGAAGGCCGATGGGCCATGGGCGGTGACCGTTGGTGGTCTTGCGATGGCAAGCGGCGATTGTGCGGTGATGATCATTGGCGGTCTGACGACGGCGGTCGGCCAACGGTGGCCGCGGGCGGCTGGAGGTGGCCGATGGTTGGCAAGCGGCCGGCGGTGGCCGCAACAAGGAAGAAGAACAAAAGAAAAATAGAAAAGAAAAATAGAAAAGAAAAAAAAGACTTATTTCTAGAAATTGTTCTTAGGAACAAGATGCTACTCTTTTTTGTTTATTGTTTATGTTCAAAATCTATTCCCCAACCATTTTTCTATTCCAGGAAATAGAAAAATAAGTTGGCGTTACCAAACGGATTTATGTTCTTTTTTTGTTCCAGGGAACAAAAGAACAAAAATCAGGAGAAATATAAACGTCGCCATGCCGGCTCAGCTCATACAAGTAATCCTGGCATGCCGGCCCAGCTTATACAAGAATCCTGGCCTATAATAGTTAGCACACAACTTTTTAAAACCAAGATAATTAGGACAATAGACCAAATAAGTGAGATCCAATCGAAACTTGACAAATGACATTAGCTAATTCGAATTAAAGGACGTCATGTTAAACAAATTCTATTATTTTATTGGCAAACAACCAATTTACTTAAACCTTCATACCGAATTTATTGGCAGGAATCTCAACATACATCATGCTAAATAGTCAAACCCATCATGACAAGTAATCTGATCCTTCTAAATTTGACCTTCGAACCCGCACTTGTGTTCATTTGTCTAAGA
Source organism: Eucalyptus marginata (assembly GCA_014182565.1). Taxonomy (NCBI): domain Eukaryota; kingdom Viridiplantae; phylum Streptophyta; class Magnoliopsida; order Myrtales; family Myrtaceae; genus Eucalyptus; species Eucalyptus marginata. The sequence goes on along the minus strand of CM024589.1, from coordinate 18,335,496 downwards.
AAACTAACAAAAGAAAGGTTGATTACGAGGTACGGACACCTAGAGTGCCAAAACTTGGCATGGAGGGACACTTAAGTGCTAAAACTTTGGAAATGTACACTTAAGTGCCATAATCGGAGTAAAGTAGATCACTTAAATGCCACTTCGGCCAAAATCCGGCCAAATTGCTGATGTGGCAATTTTCCGGCGAGTTGGGTGCGAAACGACGTCGTTTTGGCTTTGATGTGTAAATAATTAATATAAAAATTAATTAAATTTAATTTAAAAATAAATTTATTTAAAATATTCTAAAAAATAAAAATGTGTAAATAATTAATATAAAATTAATTAAATTAAATTTAAACTTAAATTTATTTAATATTCTAAAAATTAAAAACTTAATTTTTTTTTTTAAAAGGGGGTGCCGAAGGGGGTGGGCGGGTGAGCCCTCGCCGCGCGGCATTGCCTCCCGCCGCCGCCAGGAAGGGCTGGCGACAGAGGGGGAAGGTCGGGCTGGGGTCGTCGGCCCTCGGCCGACCGGGCGAGGGCCGCGAGCCCTCGCCGGATCGCGGTGAGGGCCCACGAGCCCCCGGAGAATGCAGGGGCGCGGGGTCGCGGCCCTCGCCCATATCGGGCGAGGGCTCGCGGGCCCTCACCGCCGGTCGACCGGGCATTTTGGCGACCTCGGCCGATCCTCCCCCTTCGTCGCCCGGCCCTTCTTGGTGACGGCGGGGAGGTGGCAGGGCCCGCAAGCCCTCGCCCAAATCGAGGCGGATCGAGGCCCTCGCCGCGATCCGCGGGCTCGCGGCCCTCGTCGCTAGTCGGCCGGGGCTAGCAACCTCGGGCGACCCCTCCCCCTTCGTCGCCAGGCCCCTTCCGGCGGCGGCGGGGCGGCGATGGCTAGGGCTCGCCCTTAGCCGCCCCCTTGACACCCTTTTTTTTTTTTTTTAATTTAAGTTTTTAATTTTTAGAATATTAAATAAATTTAAGTTTAAACTTAATTTAATTAATTTTATATTATTATTTACACATTTTTATTTTTTAGAATATTTTATATAAATTTAGTTTTAATTTTATTTCTCAGCTGCCCCCTTTTTTTTTTTTAATTGTAAGTTTTTAATTTTTAGAATATTAAATAAATTTAAGTTTAAATTAAATTTAATTAATTTTATATTAATTATTTACACATTTTTTAGAATATTTTAAATAAATTTAGTTTTAATTTTATTTCTTAGCTGCCCTTTTTTTTTAATATTAAGTTTTAATTTTTAGAATATTAAATAAATTTAAGTTTAAATTAAATTTAATTAATTTTATATTAATTATTTACACATTTTTAGCTGGTAGTTTAATTTTTATTTTGTAGACGATGTCGTTTTGGGTGAGTTTGAGCCGAGTCGGCTCTCGGCGAGCCACGTAGGCAAGCAAAAATAATAAAATATTGCCACGTAGGATTTTCGGCAATGTTTGCCGGAGGTGGCACTTAAGTGTCCCACTTTTCAAAGAAAGTGGCACTTAAGTGTACCTTTTAAAGTTTTTGGCACTTAAGTGTCCCCTCGTGCCAAGTTTTGGCACTTTGGCTGTACTTCTGCCGGTTGATTACCATAGTGAAGGAGAATCGGTGAAGGGAACATCTTCTTATTCACTTAGCTGCTATCGGAACTCTTTGGCCCGATGATTGAATCGCTCAAGTGATTGAAAAAAAAAAAACTACAATACTCTAGTGAGCATTATATGAAAATTATGATACCCATTGTCTTTTTTTTCCAAATTTCCATCGAGCAACTACTTGTGTAAAGAAAATTTGACACTAAGAATGCACCTCTTATATATATCTCAAAAGAAAGTTAGGAGAGTAAAATGTAGAGAAAGGAAAGTTTTTATCTCTTTCTAGGCCCATCCTATTTCCTCCCAAAAAAGCAAGAAAATGGGAGGAAATAAGACAATTATTTTTTCCTAAAAATACCCTTCAGTTTGGTTGCAAAAATTAATAAACCAAAATTTGATTTAGTCATTTCTGTCCACACATTGTTTTCCTTTGATGCACGTGCCATCAAGATGGGAAATTACAATTTCCGCTCATTTCCTTTTCTTTTTTTTTTCCTATTTACCTTTCAAATAATTTAATAGTTGAGTTTAATCAACAATAATAGGTACAACCAACTCTTAATTAGGAATGAGCGATTCTAAGATTAGGCTAGTTCAGCCCTGGAACCTACCTGCACAGGGTCGATTCCTAGATTTTGGAAGCTAAGCCGATCATGCAAACCTAGAACAGAACCTGAACCAACTCGGTTCTATTCTAGAGGTCAGTGTAGAAAACCTATTGAATTTGTTTATTTATTTTTTGACTTTTATGTTTTTGTATTCTTGGAGAGGTCTAAGTACATATTCATTAACACATAATATTTAGAAGCACGATACTAAGCAACAAAACGACGAGAAGTAAAATACCGGTAAAAAAAAAAAAATCAAAAGCAATAGGGAACTATCTAACTCACCTTTCAGTCGGGCAAAACGAAAGTTAAAGTAATAATAGAAATCTTCACTTGTCAAAAGTATGTGACGTAAATGAAAAAGGTCCTCCCTTGCCTTTCCTTCCCTCATTCGCAAGCTCTTCGACTTCCGCCATGACCCCACTTCCTCTCCCTACCTTAAATGGATCAACATCCTCCTCCACTCCAACAATCCCAACCTTATCACTTGGGTTTCGACCTCTTTACCCATAATGATGCCCTATTGAGCTCAATTTTCCCGATCAATCAATTGGGCCTCTTGAAGTTCGTGTTCCTCAACGAGTGGCTGTTGGAATGGGCCCGCTTCATGCTCATCAACAGCAAGGATGGTCACGTGCTGGCTAAATTGTGAAATCTGTATTTGGATCAAATTGCCTTCCGAATTAGGGTTAGAAGAATTTGGGGAAATTGGTTGATTTGTCTAAATTAAGGTTTACATCTGGGGCAAAAGTAATGGACGACGTCATTTAGGTCTATTAATGCTAATTTGGAGCCATGTCGGTCAAAAAAATTGATAAAATATTGCCACGCAGATTTTTGGCATCCCAAATTGGCAATGACACTTAAGTAATCCTAAAAAAGTTTTGACCTTAAATGAGTGTCGTACGTAAATTATGGCACTTTTAGTATCATTTTCCGTAACCCTTATTCACATCTCCTCATTGGGGCATATATGTAGGCCCCCCCGGTGCATAGGACAAGAGCAAGTAACATTTTTATGGAAGAAATTATTCAATCAGTTCTAAACCTACTGTACGGATGCCAATTTAATCCTTATTTTTTCAATTTTGCCACTTTAGTCAAGAAATTTCAATATAATCATTCCGACTAATTTTTGTCCGAAACGACTGATATAATAATGTGTCACTTAAGATGATTGGCGATGATTGGTCAGCAATGTCAACGATTTCTGGATCGACATATGTACAACGTGTTTATAACTAATTGGGTAATTTCCCAAAATTTTTATTCCAAAGTAATAAAATTCAGGCTTAATACCATGAAAAATAATAAACTGGTATACGTATGATAAATTTATCCAAAACTAATTTTTTTTACCACAAAAAACTCTATACTTGTATACTTATGATAAATTTACCTAAAACTAATTTTTAATTATTAAAAACCTCAAATTAATACATGTCTGACCAATTTACCTTCATTTAGATTTCATTAAATTGGATTAATATTCCGAAAAACCACAATACGGCACACCTATAACAAATAGAGAGTAAAAATCCAAATTAGTACATTCGTCAGCTATCACTTGTAATTCAACTTAGTAATTTGATGATAAAATTTAACGGAAACTAGTAGAAAGTAAATTTGTCAGAAGTGTATCAATTTGGATTTATCATGATATTAACCCACAATTTATTGAGCAAACCTATAGATTAATAGTTGCTTATAGGGATGTGCAACTAAAGCGGTTCTACTCGGGAACCGGATTGGACCGGCCAAAAAAAAAGGTTTAGGAATGGGTTCCAAATTCTTAGAACCAATTGCAACTGGCTCAAGAGTAGGTTTCCAGTAAATACCCACTGAAGAATCGGACCGGACCGCCTTGGTTTAGAACTGGTTTCAAAACATGTTTTATAAGCTAAAAAACCAAAACCCTAATTTCTTTTTCTCCTAAATTATAACCTCAACACTCTTTCATCATTTGTTCTTCCTTGGAACTCCCCTCCAGTCTTTCCTCTTCCTTTAAATTTTTATGGATGAATGGGTATATAAAGTTTTATAATTTATGTTTTATGTCACGTGTTTAAACTTCTTATCATTTATAATTGTACATGATTATGTATTTATCTTAGGTATTTTTGTTTTTGGTGGATTAAGATTTTCGTTGTTCATCTTTTACTTTGAATCATTTTATTACTCATAGCCTCATATGATTTTGTCGTAAAAAATGAACCCAAAAAAGGAACAAAAAAATAAAATAGGTTATCGGGTAGACCTTGGAATCGAACCGAAAAAAATAGGGTAGGTTCCAGAATGAATTCTAGGAAAATAAGATAGGTTCTAGGATCTAAAAATTAGGAACCGGTTATAACAATGTAGGTTCCAACTTCTAACTTTGGAACTTACCCACCCTGAAACCGATCACACCTAGTCACTTATTTCCATAATGAAACGGCTATGGATGCCCTAGCACACTCTCCTGGCATCACCACGGATTGTGCATTCATATGTTTAGTACACTTTCAGGATCAAAGTTAAAACTTTCTGAGCCTTGGTCTGGACATTCTCTTATCTAAAAATATTACCATACATCAGAGGGGGTCCTTAAGATAGGACAATCCAAATCGGTTAACATTCTCACTAAAACCGGATGTATCTTCTTGACGATGGAAGATTGGGCGTGATTATTAGAAACAAAAAAGAGTTCATTCGTGCGGAATATGGAGGAGATTGCATAGAGGCCCAACTGTCTAGAGGCATTGGATCACCTTACAAGGGCCGCAAACAACTTAAGCCTAGACATTTAGGGTGCGCATGGCAACGTTTCTATTCCGGGGAACTATTTCTTTTCAAAAATAGTTCTTTTTTATTTCTCCTCCGAGGAACTATTTATGAGTAAAATAAGGTGTTTGGTAACTATACAAAATTTCTATTTTTGGAATAGAAAAAGAATAAAATGTGTTTGGTACAATTTATAAATTTTTGTATTTATTCGTGTTTTCTTCTTGCTCACGGACCCGGCGACCTCGCCGCCGAACAACCACCCTCTGCTGCCGTCGTAGGACCACCGACCGTCGCCATCGACCGTTGCTGCAGGACCGCCACCCACAGTCCACCGGCTACCGCCGCCACCCACGGCCCACCGGTTGCTACTGCCGATTGCCGTCGGCCGGCCGTCGGAGGCAGATGGGCGGCCGCAGGAGGGGGCGACTGCCAGTGGGCGGCGACCAGTGGGCTATGGGCGGTGGTCTTGTGCGACGATGGTTAGTGGTCTTGTGACGGCAGATGGCGATTGTGCGGCTATGGTCGCCAGCAGTTCGACGGCGGTGGTTGGCTGCCGGTGGTCGACTGACGATGGCCGCGAGCGGCTGGAGGTGGTTAGCGGTTGGCAAGCGACCGGTGGTGGCCGCAACAAGGAAGAAGAACAAATGAAAAATAGAAAAGAAAAAAATGACTTACTTCTAAAAATTGTTCCCGGGAACAAGAAACTACTTTTTTTTTTTATTGTTTCTGTTCCAAATCTATTTCCCAGCCACGTTTTTATTCGGGTAATAGAAAAATAAGTTGGTGTTACCAAACAAATTTATGTTCTTTTTTTTGTTCCGAGGAACAAAAGAACAAAAATCGGGAGAAATAAAAACATCACCATGCCGGCTCAGCTTATACAAGTAATCCTGGCCTACCGGCCCAGCTTATACAAGTAATCCTGGCCTATAATAGTTAGCACACAACTTTTTCAAACCAAGATAATTAGGACAATAGACCAAATAAGTGAGATCCAATCCAAACTTGACAAATTACATTAGCTAATTCGAATTGGCAGGAATCTCAACATACGTCATGCTAAATAGTCAAACCTATCATGACAAGTAATCCGATCCTTCTAAATTTGACATTCGAACCCACACTTGTGTTCATTTGTCTAAGAAAACTAACAAAAGAAAGGTTGATTACCATAGTGAAGGAGAATCAGTGAAGGGAACATCTTCTTATTCACTCAACTGCTATTAGAACACTTTGGCCCAATGATTGAAAACACGCAAAGATTAAGCCATGATATAATTGTATAGAGGAAGTATAAACAGGAAATGAAAACGAAAGTAGCTAGATTATGCCGGCCAATCGTGTTGCTTGCGGTGGGTCTTGATTTCCTCTTAATCGATCGCTTGAATGGCTTTGGAATCATTGCGGCATCAATTAGGCCAATTAAACATTGTCTACTAGAGGAGTCTTTTCACCGGGAGCAGAAGCCTCCTCATTTATGAACCCGTCATCTCTCCAAAGCACCGCGTGGATCAATATGACCGGTGTTCCGATCCACAGAGTCGCGTAGAGGTGAATCACAGCCCCCATCAGGATGAGCCCTACAATGGTAACAATCGCCACAGGCACCAGGAGGAGCATTTTGTCGACAGCTTTGTTTCCACAAATGGAGTTTGGCATCAGCCGTACCATAAAAAGGTACTGATTGGCGATAATGGTCATGGCCATCAGCAGCAGCAGTAGCAAGGATTCGCCCTCCGACACAAGGCTTATGGACAACCCGACCCATGGAATGAGCATGTAGAACAGGTCGAGGTGGTAGAGGTTCTTGATGATCCTGGCGATCGCAGCTTTCGGGGTGGGCGGGAGGTCGAACGGGAACACAAGCTTGGACTTCCCTTTCGGCTCGTGGGGAGTTTCCATCAAGGGAGTCAATTCACCAGGAGCAAAAGCAGAAGCCTCCTCGTTTATGAACCCGCCATCTCTCCAAAGCATCGCGTGGACCAATATGACCGGTGTTCCGATCTGTAGAGTCGCGTAGAGCTGAGTCGAAGCGTCCATCAGGATGAGCCCTACAATGGCAACAATCGCCACAGACACCAGGACGAGCATTTTGTCAATAGCTTTGTTTCCACAAATGGAGTTTGGCATCAGCTGTACCATAATAAGGTACTGATTGGCGATAATGGTCATGCACGTCAGCAGCTTCATTGAGGGTACGTTGTCCCGCATAAGGCTTATGGACAACCAGACCCATGGAACGAGCATGTAGAACAGGCCGAGGTGGGAGAGGTTCTTGATGATCCTGGCGACCCCAGCTTCCGGGGTGGGCGGGAGGTCGAACGGGAACACGAACTTGGACTTCCCTTTCGGCTCATGGGGAGTTTCCATCACGGGAGTCGATGAAGAGATGGTGGAGGACGGTCTCTCTGTTACTCCACAGTTGGACATACTTCGATCTGTGAGATGAAATGAAGATGGGAGAGAGATGTGATGAATATATGGTGCCGTGTTTCGGACTTGGTCAAAGGTAAACGGAGGAGTGAGCGGGTCAATGACAGCATCAAACTAGATGAGTTACATAAAATAGTAGACGAGCTAAAGTCAAGACAAGGACGTTCTTCTATGATGGCGAAGAAATCGTTTCGCGAAAAATATCGCGTTTTTGGAAAATATTTTTAAAAGTTATTTTTTGAAAACGACTATATTTTTCAGTATTTACAAAACCGAACTTTGAGTGGAAAATATTTTCCACCGTTCGTTACCTAATTTAATTGTTTGAGAAAAATTATCAAAAATTGAATTTTAATAATTTTAATTTACCAAAAAATATTTTTATTTTTAATATTTTTAAAAAATGAATTTTAATTATTTGTATTTTTAAAATTTCGAAATTTTTATTATTTATTATTTTTCTTTCTTTTTCCTTTTTTTTTTTTTTTCCTTCTTCCTTCCTCCTCCTTCCTCCACCGCCGCATGCTTGACAATGGCCGGCTGCCGTGTTTTGGACTTGGTCAGAGGTAAATGGAGGAGTGAGCAGGTTAGTGACGTCATCGAACTAGATGAGTTACATAAAATAGTAGACGAGCTAAAGTTAAGACAAGGACGTTCTACTATAGAATAAGTTTTTATGTTTTTCTTATTTTATATTTTCGTGCGATCTTACGATATTCCATACCATTCAATGATGACTGTGTAATATGAAACCACCAATCCGAGCTTCCATTTTCAATGATATTCATGACAGAAACTTTTACTATATTAATATTTCATAACTTTCGTATGTCTAAATATGAATTGTAATCAATGCATTGTAACAAATAATGATCCTTAAAGATAATGATTCAATGTAATCATTCAATTAAGAGCGCAAATAGAACTTGATTAGATCTTAAAACCTGTTATAAGGTAAGTTCCAGATTACTAGTAATTCGGGAACCTATTTCGACAAGCAAGTTCCCAATTAACGTAGAACCACTCACCCCCATTAAGTAGGGCCAAGATGACACTTCTTATGCCGTGATACTTCCAGTCTTGCTTACTTGCTAATGTCAGACTCAAGGCTCCTTGTATTCACAATTTAAAAGGTGAAAATCTTGAGTCCAGGTGTTCTAAGTCTGCAGCATCAGGCACCAGCTTATACACGCTTGGTTGAATCGAATAGAAGTACATTTGCCTTTGGCCAAGAATGAAGTGGAACTATAATGAAGATGGAAGAACAAACGTCCTATTGCCACGAGTACACCATAACTGACTAGAAACATGAGTGAATTATGCACCGAAAATCCACCTCAACATATGTTCGAGTAAAGACAAATTTGAAACTTCCGTGAGCATATTCAGGCCTCTGCTACGGTCAGGATAAAGTTCCCCAAAACAACAACCAACTAACCTGCATAAAGACTATAAATCTTTGGCAAGTGCAGCAAGCTCATTATCAACACAATTGGTGTTGCCAAAGTCGATACCAAGAATGCACCTAAAAGGGGAAAGGATAAATAATTAAAAGATTTATTTATACAGGGATCTGACTTAACCAGTCTGTAGCATTTTACCATTTTGGATAGTACTATGCAATTGGAATGGTTCACACTAAAAGTACAAGCGCAACATATAGAAAAGCTGACTCTACTACTAAGAAAATGACCAGAAAATGATGAGCTTCAAGAGATCAAAGTGCAAAAGTAAGACTATAAGCTTTTAGTTTAGAGTAACATCATGTACCACACCAAAGAAGCAATTTTTAGCAATGCTAGAAGAAAATGTCTACACTGAAATGTTTTCACTTTTATGTCACATGAGAACATACAAAGCAGATGAAATGAAAGGCGAGTACACGACACTAGTCTGAAGAATGAACATAAGAAAGAAAGAGACATTTTTCCAATGTTTTCCCACTTTCATGGTTGGAAGACTCTACAACTGAAGAACTTATCCAAAGTAAAGAAGACATCAACAGACTAGGTGAAAAAAATACGCCATGTGGACTTGTAGGCGGCTTACCGAGGAAAGTGCGGGGAACAACTCCAGGGAACTTCCAGGTGATCATACTAGCACAGTCATCAAAACCAAAGAATTTTCACCTTAGTATCTCTTAGAAAGGAAAGTAGCTGGGGAAAAAGACATTGCAGCAGGAAAACAATTCATGAAGACACCAGGAAACAAACACAAGAACTTATACACATCAACTCTTAAAGACTAGCGAGGAATTAGTTAACCGTGGAACTTGGGGTCTATAATTAAGCTTTTCCACATGGGCGGGTGATGTGGAACAAAGTCCACAATGGGAAGAGTTCACACACTTCTGAATTAACCAAATTAAGCATACGATGTTCGGCTTACCTTGTCAAGGTGATGCCGATGGTAGACAATATCATGCATCGCCTGCAAAACAAAACCCCAGCGCAAACGGGCAGCAGAGTCAGCCAGAAGATAGAATTACGACAATCCAACCAGTGCCATCACCATTCCGTCTCTCTGACAACAGAACCATCTCAAGCACTTGACCAAAGGAGATCAACCCCAACCGACACTCTCATCAGCTAGGAAACAGAAACTGCAATTCCTAACGTTCACCCATAAGCCAGAAACAACTCTATGGCAGAAAATTCGAAATCTTTCGGGTCCTTTGCCCCTTTTAATCACCACCCAGAAAACCGAACGCACCGAAACCAATCACGACCGAGGGAAATTGAAGTTACCTGAACATTAAAGCTTTCTTCAACCTTAGTATAAGGCACCGTGAACACGTAGAATGCGGCGATCGATCCGAGCAGCAAATTAAAAGGACATGAATGTACATGTCTTTTAAAGGCAACGAAACTATTATAGAAATTTGAAAGGACATGAACTGGAGAGACATGTCTATTTTGCTCACTTTACATAGTTTGGTCTGTGTAACATAAAATAGACTAAACAAGTAAATAAATTGAACACCAAATTTATATAATTTGGTCTGTGTAACATCTGTCCATGGTGAGAATAGTATAGAATTCCACTATGGATCAAGCAATATAACGAAGACTACAAATGCAGTCACTCAAACACTCTTAGTATTCACAACCCTCAATAAAACAGAATAACTAACATAGTGTTTAACCCCATAATTTCTCATAAAATAATCTCTCAATCTTAAAAAAAAAAAAAAATTTCACAAATCTTACTGCGAGTTTTATTGGTCTCAACAATCTGTTGCTTCAGGGTGCAATTCACAAAAAAAATAGCCTTTTTGATACTCTTTACAAAGAAAACCCTTTTTATATATAGTCAAGAATTGGATCTAAAAGAGAAAAACCTATTTAAACTCTATAAATAGGAAATCAACTTCAACTAAGAAACCCATTCATATTATGAAAGTTTCGTTTTAGACTAAAACTTGAGATAAATTCACTACATTGAATTCAAACCGACTTGATGGAAAGAGAGGTCTCCATGTGCCTTGTTGATGCAGGAGTAGCAGGCTCTGTCGATCGATTCAACTTGAAGATGTTGATTATGCAAGCGTGGACAAGTTATTGATTCAGTGGACAAGTTATCGATTTCATGGTTGTCGATATCAATTTACAAGCTTGTTATCGATTTCAAGACTATTAATTGACTATTGAGAAATCAAAGGCTATTCTGGACAATTTTCTTTGCTTTTTGATGACCTTTCGAGGTGTCGATTAAGCTACCCATGCTGGAGAATTAATTTAGAGTCTAATTTTAATTACTTGCATTTGGTCAAATGTTTTTAGTCCTAGTCTTAATTGTGTTGTGGGTTTCAATTATCAAAAGTACGTATGTTATGTCGCTCAAGTGATTGAAAAAAAAATTACGATGCTAGAGTGAGCGCTATATGAAAATTATGATACCCATTGTGTCTTTTTTCCAAATTTCCATTGCGCAACTACTTGTGTAAAGAAAATTTTACACTAACAATGCACCTCTTATATATCTTAAAAGAAAGTTAGGAGAGTGAAATGTAGAGAAAGGAAAGTTTTTATCTCTTTCTAGGCCCATCTTATAGGGATGTGCAACTAAAGCGGTTCTACTCGGGAACCGGATTGGACCGACCAACAAAAAAGGTTCAAGAATGGGTTCCAAATTCTTAGAACTGATTGCAACCGGCTCAAGAGCAGGTTTTAAGTGAATAGCCACTCAAGAACCATACCAAACTGCCTTGGTTTAGAACTGGTTTCGAAACATGTTTTATAAGCTAAAAGACCAAAACCCTAATTTCTTTTTCTCCTAAATTATAATTTCAACACTCTTTCATCATTTGTTCTTCCTCGGAACTCCCCTCCAATCTTTCCTCTTCCCTTAAATTTTTATGGATGAATGGGTATATAAAGTTTTATAATTTATGTTTTATGTCACGTGTTTAAACTTCTTATCATTTATAATTGTACATGATTATGTATTTATCTAATGTATTTTTGTTTCTGGTGGATTAAGATTTTCGTTGTTCATCTTTTACTTTGAATCATTTTATTACTCAAAGCCTCATATGATTTTGTCGTAAAAAATGAACCCAAAATAGGAACAAAAAAATAAAATAGGTTATCGGGTAGACCTTGGAACCGAACCGAAAAAATAAGGTAGGTTCCAGAATGGATTCTAGGCAAATAAGATAGGTTCTAGGGTCTAAAAATTAGGAACCAGTTATAACAATGTAGGTTCCAACATATAAACTTTAGAACTTACCCACCTTGAAACCAATCATGCCTAGTCACTTATTTCCATAATGAAATGGCTATGCTTGCCCAAGCGCACTCTCCTAGCATCACCACGGATTGTGCATTCATATGTTTAGTACTCTTTTAGGATCAAAGTTAAAACTTTCTGGGCCTTGGTCTGGACATTCTCCTATCTCAAAATATTACCATACATCAGAGGGGATCCTTAACATAAGACAATCCAAATCAGTTAACATTCTCAGTAAAACCGGATGTATCTTCTTAATGATGGAAGATTGGGCGTGATTATTGGAAACAAAAAAGAGTTTGTTCGTGTGGACTATGGAGGAGATTGCATAGAGGCCCAACTGTCTAGAGGTGTTGGATCACCTTACAAGGCCCACAAACAACTTAAGTCTAGACATTTAGGGTGCGCATGGCAACGTTTCTATTCTAGGGAACTACTTCTTTTCAAAAATAGTTCTTTTTTATCTCTACTCCGGGAATAATTTTTGAATAAAATAAGGTGTTTTGTAACTACACAAAATTTCTATTATTGGAATAGAAAAATAATAGAAATGCGTTTGGTACAATTTATAAATTTTCGTATTTATTCATTTTTTCTTCTTGCTCATGGACCGTCGATTGCTGCCCGCCACCGCACGACCACCGCTTGCCGCCACAGGAGCACTGCCCATAGCCCATCGGCCGCTGCTGCAGCCCATGGCCCACCGGCTACCGCCGGCGACCGTTGCAGGAGGCAAATGGGCGGCCGCGGGAGGGGGCGGCGCCCGGTGGGTTATGGGCGGCGGTCTTGTGGCGGCGATTGGCAACGATGGTCAGTGGTCCTGTGACGGCAAGCGGCAATTGTGCAGCAACGGTCGCCAGTGGTCCGACGGCGGCAGTCGACTGTTAGGACTAGAATTAGCACCTAGAGGGGGGTGAATAGGTGATTAAAGCGATTTTAACAATCAAATCCGAATATGAAATTAATGAATTAAAAACAGCAATCGCAGCAAATGAAAATGATGAAAGATAAAAGGATAAGGGATAGAGAATCAAGACTCTAGATTTATAGTGGTTCGGCTTATATCAAGCCTACGTCCACTCTCCCACACGGACAGCCCTTCGGCTGGATTTCACTAAGAATCAAAAAGAGTTACGTCTCACGCTCTTGAGTCCACAATGTAGAACTTCTACTACACTTCCTCAAGGTCTCACAACTCTATGATCACTCTTTTGATTACATGTATTGCTCGAAGAATAAGATCACAATCGAAATATGGAGGTTCGGACTTTGGAATTTTTCTATCCAAGCACACTTCAACAACTCGAGCGTCTCTCTTTATACGCTTCTTCATGCCTTCATTACCGTTGGCACCTTCCAAAGAAGTTCTTCCAATCAACCCGTTGGACAGAATCAATTTGGAGAGATCTCGAGCTCTTTAAGGTAAGTGTAGATAGCCCATCAATCCTCGCTCGCCCATACAATCGGGATCTTGGTTTCCATAAGTTGAACTTTCCAAATAAGTTGCGAATCTTAGAGAATCTATATCAATTCGGATACGAATGTAAGATCGTGTAGTGCTGAATCTAGTCGAAAGATAATCCTCAGCCATTGAGATAAAGACTATATAGAATCGAATAGAAACTTTTATCTTGTCGGTCCGGGAAACCGTCCATGAGAGTAGACTTTGAAACTTGAGTCTTGTTGACGTCCGACTTTGATCTTCGGACTTTGCCGAGAGTCCGCAAGTCTTCGACCAGACGAGAGAAATGTTTTGTCAACTTCAAAACTTCGAGGAGAATTTATCCAACAATCTCCCCTTTTTGATGGCGACAAAACTTTCCCGCAGATTTGAACATTATTGTCCCGCAAAACAACTTTTAAGCTTGCAAAGATATCATTAGAATAAGAATAGTATAAGATGTCCCGTACGCAGATGTCCTGCATACGGACTTACCACGTACACGATCCGCATCCACAAACCTCATTAGTCAATGCAGACTTTATTATCTATATCTAATTTAACAAGCTTAAGGTAATGTAGTAAGCAATCATTCAAAACTCAAGATAAAGTCAAAATATCAATCACAAACAAAATCCAAAAATAGAAATGAAAGTTTAAGGTTTGGGTTTGGGTTTGAATAGAGTGAAAATCTGCCTGCAAAGTCTTCTCCCCCTTTTTGTCAAAAGCATTAAAAAGTAAGAAAATCAAGGAGCACGAGGAACGCGAACAAGTTGAAAGTCCTCCATAGACTTGACGGTGCCTTCCAACTTCCTTAAGTCTTCTTGAAGTTCGGCGATAGCGTTCCTTTTGTTGTGTCTTGAACCTTACTTTGAACATCTTTCACTCGATCATGTAAGGAGATGAACATAGCATGATTCTCATTCTGGATAGTCTGAAAGTCACACCCCATAGCATAGATTTGGCCTTTGAGCTCCAATATGATGTCAAGCAACCTTCTGAAATCTCCTGAATTGTTAGTCTGTGTGCTTGCGTCAACTTGGTCTGATGGTGGAGTCAAGCCGGTGTGAATGTCGAAGGAAGATCAATGTTTGGAGATGAAGCCTCTCCCTCGGGATGATGAGCAGCATAAACATCTTCAGCATCGTGGCGACCGCTCACACTTGCACTTGTAAATGTCGGGATAAGAGGAGTGCTTTCTCTTTGGATATCTCCCCCGTTTCCATGCCTTCTCGGAGGGGGAGAAGAACTCTTCTTTCCGAGGAGTCTCCTCGGTGACAAGATTGTGCCGATCCTCCTTTTCTCTTTGGAGAATCTGTCTTTGCTTGTGAGTCTGGCTGGTTTATGCGGAGAGTCCGCCCGGCCGACTCTTCCTCTTCATCTTTCTCTTCCTCTTTCTCTTCTTTCTCTTTCTCTTCTTCCTCTTTTTCTTTCTCTTTCTCTTCTTCCTCTTTTTCTTCTTCCTCTTTTTCTTTCTCTTTCTCTTTCTCTTTCTGTTCTTTCTCTTCTTCTTTCTCTGTCTCTTCTTCCTTTTGCAAGGATTCCTCTTCCTGGTTTCCTTTCTCAGTTTCTTCTGCAAACCGTTGTTCCTGGGAACACTGATACGGGGAGCGAGAATGCGAGAGACAAAGGCCGAGATGGGCATATCATCCTCATCATCTTCATCTTCCAAGATGATTGCCCGCCTTTTCTTGATAGGACCAAGGAGGTTCCTTTCCTTTTCTTTTTGCCGTAGAAGAGTCTGGTTTGATTTTCACGAGGGGTCTTTTCTTTGAACTGCTCCCAGCTTCTTGCTGAGTTCTTTCAGACGCATCTTTGTTATCATCCTCAGTCCGATGACCATTCGACCAATAGTCTTCACAGAGAGAATGTGGGGAGGCTGGATGTTCAGATGTCTGAAAAGTCTTGTAATGAGAGCAGCATAAGGGAGTTGTCCCTTGTCTTTTGCCATCGACCTGTACATGTGAAACATGATAGTGTATGGCAGAGAGAAATTAATGCCCACCTTGATTGCAAACATCAACTTTGCCTCTGAGATGGATACATATGTCTTTGAAGTTGATTTTGGTCTAAGACGATTGATCACAATCTTGTGAAGCGTAATGTTTGTTGCATTCATTCTGGAGTAGGATAGGCGACCTTCAGCAATTCGGTCTCTTGCAAGCTCCATGGTTGCATGACTCACAGACACAGAGATTGATTGGAAAGCACCTCTTTCCACACCAATTACGTCTGCCAGAGTGTCTGTATCAACAACATATTCTCTATCTCGCACGCTAAATGAAAAGCTGTTCGCATCAAGGAAGCCGAGATTAGAGTAGAAATATGCGGTCAATTCGAATGAGCCACATCACATTCGGTGCAAAACTTGTGCAGTTGAAGTTTCTCAAACTTCTCCGAGATTAATGCTCGGTAAATCCAGAAAATCAAAGTCCACGGTTCGTGGATTTATCACCCTCGCTTCGGCAGTTTCTCATACTTCTTCCCGTGTCCATCGATCGAAACAAGTTCATCCTTCTTTCCTCGAAGGTTTGCAGCCACACCCATCCAAGGTTTAAAATGTAAATACATTTTCTCATCATCATCCTTTCCTCTCGGTTGATTAAAACTACCAAACCTAGGGTCACCGGGAAAGTTTGCAAAAACTCTTGCCGCTTTGTTCCCTCGGGAACAACGCCCGATCTTTCCATCACGGTGAGAAAGTGCGTCTCATTTCTATAACCTTTTTCCTTCGAAATTCATCGATAAAAGTCATCGAGACCCTCCTTCCTTCAATGCGAGTAAAGCCTATAAACAAAAGCAAAGGCTTGAGTGATCTTACTTGGTTCAACATTTTCAAGCACTTCTTCTGCTTGTTGAGGGCGACTATCATGAGGTCTAGTTGAGGAGGAACGCTGTTGAGATCGTTGAGGAGACTGTCCTATTGGAAAGTCACTTTCTTCTGTAAGATCGAAGTGCGTAGGCCCCTCTCCAGAGCCCTGTGGTCCCCTGCTTGCAAGCCTTGATGATTTCCTTTGGTGAGACATTGTCATGTCTCTTTGGAGAAACTTTCTCACTTGTGTCGCAAGAAAGTTAAAAACTTGAGCAAGTAGAAATCGAGGAGAGAAATTCCGAGAGTGAAAAGCTTTGAACTAGGGTTTTCGGGTAAAGTATAAAACGAAGAAGACGAAGACGTATAAAAGGAAATCGAATCGTGGTAACCGAATCGACGCAATATAAATTCCTTTTTGAAAAATAACTGCCTTAATAAATCGATAACCACCCTTTGTAAAATAAACCGCCTTAATAAACATGATTATCCATAAATAAACAGGCAAACTTACCTTTTCGAGATAAAAATTTAAGTAAATGTACTTACGGTCGTGTCGATTGGTATTCTCGGTCTATACCCTTTTGAGTCGATACTCCGTCAGACTTTAAGATTCTGAGTCTGAGCTTCAACAATCTTCAAGAGATACAATATTGAGTCTTGTGCGAATAGACTCAAATAAGCTTTTCTCCAGTGGCTTTGTGAAGATGTCTGCCAGTTGATTCTTCGAGTCAATGAATTGTATCAAGACTTCTTTGTTCTGAACATGATCTCTTATAAAATGATGTCGAATCTCAATATGTTTGGCTCTTGAATGTAGGATAGGATTCTTTGTAAGATTGATTATTTGGTATTGTCACATCCGATCTCGTGCAAGAGTCTTCAATACCAAAGTCTCGTAGTTGTTGTTTTATCCAAAGTATTTGAGAACAGCAACTTCCAAGTGCTACGTATTCGCTTCACTGTTGAAAGAGCCACAATACTTTGTTTTCTTGAAAACCAAGATACCACCCCCGTTGCCAAGTAATTGACAAGTTCCCGAGGTGCTTTTTCTTTCAACTCTACAACCCGCAAGATGCGTCGAATAACCAAGAAGGGTAAAGTTTCCTTCTTTAGGATACCATAGACCAATCTTAGCAGTAGTTGCAACGTATTTAATGATACGTTTAGCAGCACTTAAATGTGATTCCTTAGGATCGATTGAAATCTAGCACATATGCAAACACCGAATAATATGTCGTCTAGATGCGTAAGATAAAGAAGTGAACCAATGATACTCCCGTATAATTTTTGGTCGACTTTCTTCCCGCTTCGTCTTTATCTATCTTCAAAGCACTTGACATTGGTATGTCGGTCTTTTTGCAATTCTCCAGACCGAACTTTTAACAAGTTCTTTTGCATATTTCTCTTGATGAATGAAGATTCCTTCTTTAAGTTGCTTCACTTGTAGACCAAGGAAGAAGGATAGTTCACCCATCATGCTCATCTCAAATTCATCCCGCATAGACTTAGAAAATTTCTTGCACAAAGTCTCATTAGATGATCCGAATATAATGTCATCAACATAAATCTGAACAGTAGAAAGCTTTTGCCTTCCTTTTTAACAAATAGAGTAGTGTCTACCTTTCCTTTAGAGAAACCACTTTGAATTAAAAAATTACTTAACCTTTCATACCAAGCTCGAGGAGCTTGTTTTAATCCATATAAAGCTTTCTTCGCCCGAACACCGAGTCCTGGTTTCTTTGAGTCTTCAAATCCAGCGGTTGTTCCACATAGACTTCTTCTTGAATAAATCCATTCGGGAATGCGCTTTGACGTCCATTTGAAATAACCTGAAATTCTTATAACATGCAAAAGCAAGTAGTAATCGATTGCTTCTAACCTTGCTACTGGAGCATAAGTCTCATCATAGTCTATCCCTTCTTCTTGCGTGTATCCTTTAGCCACGAGTCTTGCTTTGTTTCTTGTCACTTTGCCTTTTTCATCAACTTTGTTCCTGAAAACCCATTTAGTTCCAATAACAGATTTACCTCTTGGTTTAGGAGTTAATTCCCAAACGTCATTGATACCGAATTGTCGAGCTCTTCTTGCATTGCTTCAATCCAACTTTCATCGCCTAAGGCTTCTTTAATGTTTTTGGGTTCTATTTCGTAAATAAGTGCAACCGCACTAGACTCTTCTCGCCTTTTTGGATCTTGTACGAATTCCCTCATTAATGTTCCCAATAATGAGTTCTTCGGGATGACCGGACTTGTGTTTCCGATTCTTGGATGGTCTCGATGGGTTGTTGATCATTTTCTTGAGTTGAATCTCCATCGACAACTTGTTGTATTGCATCTGGATTTTGACTGCTTTATGGGAGATAGATCTAGCAAATTCTGGAACAATCGATTCTTCGCCCGTATTGGCCGAACTTGTGGAGAGTCTTGAAATTTGACGTTCATTGATTCTTCCACGGCCCGAGTATTCTTGTTGAATACTCGTAGGCTTTTGCTCGCAGTTGAGTAACCAAGAAAGAATCCTTCATCTGATTTTTCTTCAAACTTACCAACTCGATCATTTGCATTCTTCAGAATAAAGCATTTACAACCAAATACTTGAAAATAAGAAACAGTTGGTTTCTTTTCTTTGAAAATTTCATAAGGAGTTTTCTCAAGAATTGGTCTTAAAAATACTCCATTAATAATATAACAAGCGGTTGAAAACAGCTTCAGCCCAAAACCTTGAAGAAATATTACTTTCAATTAAAGAGTTCTTGCCATTTCTTGTAAAGACCTATTCTTCCTTTCCACAACCCCATTACGTTCCGGGTGTGTATGGAGAGGAGAATTTGTGCTTGAAGACCGTAATCATCACGTAATTTAATAAAGTCTTGATTTTCAAACTCACCTCCATGGTCTCGTACGAATACTTGAGATAGTGTAACCTTTCTCATTCTCGCACCTTCTTAGCAAACTTTGAAAAGACAGAGAAAGTTTCAGACTTACTTGAAAGAAAGTAGACCCAAGTAAATCGTGAATAATCATCCACTATTACTAGGCAGAACCTTTTTCCACCAATGCTTCGTGTTCTAGTAGGTCCAAATAAGTCCATATGCGTAAGCGCAAGACACGATTAGTAGAAACTTTACTTATTGGTTTGTAAGAGTTTCTAACCCGTTTACCCAGACGCATGGTGTGCATAGATCGACTTTGAATAATTTAGAACAGCAATCCTCGAACAAGTTTCTTGGAGGAGATCTTGCTGATTTGCTTCATATTGATATGGCCAAGTTTTTCGTGCCATAGATTAGCTTCATCTTGTACCGATATCAAGCTTTGTGATCTTTCATGATTTACATCCGTAAGATAGATATTTCCATGTCTTCGTCCAGAAAGGATTGAGTAGAGTCTTTACCGATTCCCGAACACTTTCTTTCCCGGAAATTTATCTTGAATCCAAGTATCACACAACCGGCTTATGCTAAGCAAGTTGTAATTTAATCCTACCACTAAGGAAACATTCTTGATTGACAGACTTCCAATCTTGACTGTTCCACGACCAATGATTCTTCCTTTGTTGTTACCTCCAAAGGAAACTTTTCCTCCGTCTTTTCGGTCAAGTGTTATGAAGCAACTTGAATCTCTGTCATATGTCTTGAGCAGCCACTATCTAGATACCATTTAATCTTCTTTTTGATAGTGACTCGCAATTAAAAAGAATTCAAACTTTCTTTGGTACCCACATCATCTTGGGTCCAGAAGAGTTAGAGCAATAAAAGTCTTTGCCCAATTCCTTTTAACAGGTCTCCAAACCAAAGGACATTCTTTCTCAAAATGTTTCGAGCTTTGACACTTGGAACATTTCAAAGCATTTACGCCAAATGGGTTTTACAAAGACTTTCTGAAAATGATTTTTGTAAGCAATTCTGGTTGGTCTTTGTCTGATTCTTTCCTTCACTTTTGGAAAATCAATTAGAGGAATCATTTTCAGAAGTCATACCAAGACCTAACTTATCAAAGTAGGGTCTTTGTATCGAAAGAATCTTATCCAACTTTTCAGAACCATTTGAAAATCTTTTGATATATTTGAAATATCATTTTTCAAAAGATCATTTTCTTTGGAAACAGAGTCTGAGTTTTCTTTCAAGACAGTAAAGTTGTTTTCTAACTTTTCAAACTTTTCTTTCCAAAGTTTTTCCTGTTGCTTCAATGTAGAATTTTCCTTTTTCAATTCGGAGATCCTCTTAAGAGAAGTTTTTAGACTAAGACAAAGTTCATCAATGTATTTCGAAACTTTGATAGGAATTCCGAGATTACTAACCTCGAGTTCACTGTTCGAGTCCGTATCTCGAATCGTGGTCCGAGTCCGAATCGATTTTGCCATTAGACAGATATTGGCATAGTCGTCATCACTTTCTTCACATTCGTATCACCTGTGTCTCGTTTGAGTGCTTTTTCGTATTTTCGTCTTTCCTTTTCTCTTCTTTAACGAGAGGACGGTTGGTCCGATGTGTCCTTTTTCTTGCATTCAAAGCAAGTCACTTCTTTGTTAGAATCATCTTCCTCTGTTGATTTGTTCTGAAACCTTTGTGAGCTCTGTTTCTTCCAGTTGAATTTTCTTCCTTTTCTATTCAACTTTCTGAATCTCTTTATCATAAGTGCCAGCTCTTCATCATCTAGATCTTCTTCAGAATCTGTAGCATCGAATAGTCATTAGACTTTAAGGCAATTGATTTCTTACCTTTTGAATCTTCCTCTTCGTTGGTTTGCTCTACTTCATAAGATTGAAGAGTCCCAACCATTCGTCTACGAGAGTGGAGCAATCCCTCTGTGTCTCTCTTATTGAGGTTTTTATGTGATTCCAGTCTTTAGAGAGTCCTCGTAGGGAGTTTGTTGACCTTCATATGTCCCGAGATTGGATGTCCCCGATATTCAAGACCATTCACAATTTCAGAAAGCGACTAAACATGTCGGTTATTGATTCTCCCGATCTCATCTTAAAGACTTCATATTGTCCCAAAAGAATGTTGATCCTTGTCTCTTTCACTCGATCTCGTTCCTTCATAGGTAATGTGAAGCCTATCCAGGACTTCTTTTGCTGTATCACAAGAAGATATTCTGTTATACTCAGTAGGAGATAAAGCACAATATAAGGAGTAAATGGCTTTAGCGTCAAGAGTCTGTCTCTTGGTGATTTCTTCTTGAGTCATTTGAGTGGGATCGGAACTTCTTTTCCTCTCTCGATCCCGATGCTTTGCAGCAGAATGATTCCTTTGTCTACCACTTCCCATTCCAAAGGATCTTTCGATCTTAGGAATGCTTTCATCTTGTTCTTCCATATCTTTGTAGTCTTTTCCATCAAAGTATGGAGGTCTAGTATTGCTTTGACCTTCGACCAACCCCGTAGGCAACATACTAGCCATAGATCTTTTACTCGAAGTAAAGACACTTCTTATAAACGAGTACACAAGCTCGATACCAATTGTTAGGACTAGAATTAGCACCTAGAGGGGGTGAATAGGTGATTAAAGCGATTTTAACAATCAAATCCGAATATGAAATTAATGAATTAAAAACAGCAATCGAGCAAATGAAAATGATGAAAGATAAAAGGATAAGGGATAGAGAATCAAGACTCTAGATTTATAGTGGTTTAGAAGCTTATATCAAGCCTACGTCCACTCTCCCGCACGGACAGCCCCCTTCGGGCTGGATTTCACTAAGAATCAAAAAAGAGTTGAGTCTCACGCTCTTGAGTCCACAATGTAGAACTTCTACTACACTTCCTCAAGGTCTCACAACTCTATGATCACTCTTTTGATTACATGTATTGCTCGAAGAATGAGATCACATCGAAATATGGAGGTTCAGACTTTGGAATTTTTCTATCCAAAGACACTTCAACAACTCGAGCGTCTCTCTTTATACGCTTCTTCATGCCTTCATTACCGTTGGCACCTTCCAAAGAAGTTCTTCCAATCAACCCGTTGGACAGAATCAATTTGGAGAGATCTCGAGCTCTTTAAGGTAAGTGTAGATAGCCCATCAATCCCCGCCGCCCATACAATCGGGATCTTGGTTTCCATAAGTTGAACTTTCCAAATAAGTTGCGAATCTTAGAGAATCTATATCAATTCGGATACGAATGTAAGATCGTGTAGTGCTGAATCCGGTCGAAAGATAATCCTCGCCATTGAGATAAAGACTATATAGAATCGAATAGAAACTTTTATCTTGTCGGTCTGGAAACTGTCCATGAGAGTAGACTTTGAAACTTGAGTCTTGTTGATGTCGACTTTGATCTTCGAGACTTTGCGTAGAGTCTCGCAAGTCTTCACTGCACCGAGAGAAATGTTTTGTCAACTTCAAAACTTCTGAGGAGAATTTATCCAACATCGACTACCGGCAGTTGGCAAATGGTGGCCATGGGCGGCTGGAGGTGGCCGGTGGTTGGCAGACGGCTGACGGCGGCTGCAATAAGGAAGAAGAACAAAAGAAAAATACAACAGAAAAAAAGGACTTATTTCTAGAAATTGTTCCCGGGAACAAGAAGCTACTTTTTTTTATTTCATTGTTTCTGTTTGAAATCTATTCCCTAGCCACTTTTTTATTCCAGGTAATAGAAAAATAAGTTGGTGTTACCAAACGGATTTATGTTCTTTTTTTGTTCCGGGGAACAAAAGAAGAAAAATCGAGAGAAATAAAAACGTCACCATTCCAGCTCAGCTTATACAAGTAATCCCGGCTCGCCAGCTTATAGACTTATAGAAGTAATCCTGGCCTATAATAGTTAGCACACGACTTTTTCAAGCCAAGATAATTAGGACAATAGACCAAATAAGTGAGATCCAATCGAAACTTGACAAATGACATTAGCTAATTCGAATTAAAGGACGTCATGTTAAACAAATTCTTTTATTTTATTGGCAAACAACCAATTTACTTAAACCTTCATACCGAATTTATTAGCAGGAATCTCAACATACGTCATGCTAAATATCAAACCTATCATGACAAGTAATCTGATCCTTCTAAATTTGACATTTGAACCCACACTTGTGTTCATTTGTCTAAGAAAACTAACAAAAGAAAGGTTGATTACCATAGTGAAGGAGAATCAATGAAGGGAACATCTTCTTATTCACTCAGCTGCTATCGGAACTCTCTGGCCCGATGATTGAATCGCTCAAGTGATTGAAAAAAAACAATTACGATACTCGAGTGAGCATTATATGAAAATTATGATACCCATTGTGTCTTTCTTCCAAATTTCCATCGCGCAACTACTTGTGTAAAGAAAATTTTACACTAACAATGCACCTCTTATATACCTCAAAAGAAAGTTAGGAGAGCGAAATGTAGAGAAAGGAAAGTTTTTATCTCTTTCTAGGCCCATCTTATAGGGATGTGCAACTAAAGCGGTTCTACTCGAGAACCGGATTGGACCGACCAAAAAAAAAGGTTCAAGAATGGGTTCCAAATTCTTAGAGCCGATTGCAACCGGCTCAAGAGCAGGTTTTAAGTGAATACCCATGCAAGAACCGGACCAAACTGCCTTGGTTTAGAACTGGTTTCGAAACATGTTTTATAAGCTAAAAAACCAAAACCCTAATTTCTTTTTCTCCTAAATTATAATTTCAACACTCTTTCTCGGAACTCCCCTCTAGTCTTTCCTCTTCCCTTAAATTTTTATGGATGAATGGGTATATAAAGTTTTATAATTTATGTTTTATGTCACGTGTTTAAACTTCTTATCATTTATAATTGTATATGATTATGTATTTATCTAATGTATTTTTGTTTTTGGCGGATTAAGATTTTCGTTGTTCATCTTTTACTTTGAATCATTTTATTACTCAGAGCCTCATATGATTTTGTCATAAAAAATGAACCCAAAAAAGGAACAAAAAAATAAAATAGGTTATCGGGTAGACCTTGGAACCAAACCGAAAAAATAAGGTAGGTTCCAGAATGGATTCTAGGCAAATAAGATAGGTTCTAGGGTCTAAAAATTAGGAACCAGTTATAACAATGTAGGTTCCAACATATAAACTTTAGAACTTACCCACCTTGAAACCAATCACGCCTAGTCACTTATTTCCATAATGAAATGACTATGCTTGCCCAAGCGCACTCTCCTAGCATCACCACGGATTGTGCATTCATATGTTTAGTACTCTTTCAGGATCAAAGTTAAAACTTTCGGGGCCTTGGTCTAGACATTCTCCTATCTCAAAATATTACCATACATCAGAGGGGATCCTTAACATAAGACAATCCAAATCGGTTAACATTCTCAGTAAAACCGGATGTATCTTCTTAATGATGGAAGATTGGGCGTGATTATTGGAAACAAAAAAGAGTTCGTTCGTGCGGACTATGGAGGAGATTGCATAGAGACCCAACTGTCTAGAGGAGTTGGATCGCCTTACAAGGCCCACAAACCACTTAAGTCCAGACATTTAGGGTGCGCATGGCAACGTTTCTATTTCAGGGAACTATTTCTTTTCAAAAATAGTTCTTTTTTATTTCTGCTCTGGGGAACAATTTTTGAGTAAAATAAGGTATTTGGTAACTATATAAAATTTATATTCCTGGAATAGAAAAAGAATAGTAATGCGTTTGATACAATTTATAAATTTTTGTATTTATTCGTTTTTTCTTCTTGCTCACGGATCGCTAACTACCCCTTGCTGTCGCACGACCATCAACCGTCGCCGCCGACCGCTGCCCACAGCCCACTAGCTGCCGGCCGGTAGCCGGAGGTGGACGGGCGGCCACGGGAGGGGGCGGCGGCCGGCGGGCTGTGGGTGGCGATCCTGTGGCGACGCCAAAAGCAAATCTATACTACGTGACACACGGCGATTTATCTTGAAACAAACCAGATGCTGCTGGTACCCTAAAGAAGAAGGGACTCAAAAATGTCACTTACCTTATAAGGTGAGGCTTTGATTATGTCTTTTTCCTTCTCAAAACATGAGTCTCCTATTGTTGACGAAGGTGAAGACTCTTGCTGTATCTCTGCAAACCTTGCCCAGATTCTAGTATTATCATTTGTTTGCTAATGAGAGGACATGTAGAGGCTTTTTACTGAATATCTGAATCACTTAAAGTCCTTTCTCTGATATGGGACAGCGAACATACTACTGTCGATGGATTCAATGTTTTTTTTTTTTTTGGTCAGAAACTAAAACATTTCATTAAGTGATCAAAGATGAGAGGCCCAATATATGGGCATCATTACATAAAAGATCCCATAAAGTTTGTGGAGGTGATGAGACCCAATTCAGAGATAAGTAGTGATTTTTGTGGGCTTTAGCAACCCAATCTGCCACACTATTAGCCTCTCTAGAGCAATGGGCTATCTTTACGTTGGAAAAGGCCTGCATATTTTCCTTGCATTTGCTGAGGATAGGTTGAACTTCCCAACTGAACTGCTTTGAACTGGTCATCGCTTTAACAAGTTGCAAACTGTCAGACTCAAAGAGAAGTGCTTCGTGTCTTTTAGGGTAGAAAAATTCGATACCTTCCAAAAGTGCTAGGGTTTCGGCCATTAAGGGGGAGGAGGCTCTGATTTCTTTAGCCACTCCACCTACCATCCTCCCCTCTCGAATCACGGCAGATGCATGCTATCGAATTCCTCACCGAACCAGGTAAGAAAGTTCCATCTATGTTTATCTTCAAGACTCCTTCTTTCGGTGGAACCCATTTTTGAGGAGGTGTGTTCTCTGGAGTTGCAGATCTGGTTTTCGTTTGAGGGTGTTCGCAGCTTCCAAACCTTCTTTCTTCTCCCCCTGCACCGTCGTTTCCGTCCGGTTCCATCATTTCCGTCCAGTCCCATTGGTTCCGTCCGGTTCGCAGCTTAGATCTGGCGTTCATTTGAGCGTGTTCTCGGTTTTCAAAGCTACGGACATCGCCCTCGCACCCTCGTTGTCGTCCGATTCCGGCGTTCGGTGGGGCTGTCTCGGCGGAGCTCTCCATTTCAAAGGCGTAAACCCTCGATTTGCAGATCTGGTGTTTCTTTGAGCTCGTTCTTGGCTTTTGGAGTTTCTGGCATCGTCCCCTGCACCAAAGTTTCTGACATCATCCCCTGCACCAACCTTTCCCCCGATTCCAGCATTTGGTAGGTCTGTCTCAACTTATTTTTCTGTTTAGGTCGCCATTCTCCATGTGCCGAACTTGATTTTCTTCCATTTTGCCCAGCTTCAAAGCCGTCTGCTTCATGTGTTTTCGAACAGGTGACTCCTCGGGTGTCAGAACTTTGAAGGGAGTGTTTTTCGTGGGTTAATTTCTGGGCATCATCTCTTCGAGCTCTGTATTGCAGCAATTCCCCTGCTTCTCGCTTGTTCTCATTAGTTCGAGGGTCATCGATGCTAAACCGAGGGTACTTGTCTCGCCGTCGTGCACTGCATTCAACCACTCCTGTGCCGGACTTTAATCTCAGGTTGTCTCTCCACTCCTCTCCCCTATTCCTCGAACCATCATCTGCTCTGTGTTCTTGTATACACACCCTATGATATTGTTCCTCACCCGATTCTCTATGCCCCTGCCTCTGCTCTGCATTGATCTCTCTTCTTGTTGTACCGATTACCGTATGTTCAGGTGCGACTTCTCCTTCATCTCTCGATCTACGCGTTTTTGGATTCCATCTATGATAGCTTTTAAGGAGTGCTTGCGCTGCATCAATGATAGCTGGCGCCTCTGGTTTTCGCCCTCGAAAGACTGCCTGATTTCTGGCTTTCCACATATTCCACAGCGTTACAACCACCATCTGCAGAAGTGAAGGGTTCGTGATCTTCTCTTTGAGTTGACAAAACCATGTTTCGATTCTTGTCAATCCCTGACGTGAAATTTTGATTTTCAGCTCAGTGTCCCAAATTTGTCTTGTCCATGGACACAGCAAGAACAAATGTTCAACCGATTCCCTTTCTAGGTTACACAATGGGCAGATAGGGTCAGGTAAAATTTTCCTGCCATAAAGGTTGTCTTTTGTTGGGAGAGCATTGTTACATAAATTCCACATAAAAATCTTTATTTTGGGTGGGGTGTGCAATTGCCATATATCTCTCCAAAGTGAGGGGGGAGGTTGAAAAGAAGTTGTAGCCTGATTCTCTTGAATGTGTGCTTTGTCCTCCCTGATGTAGTTATACACACTTTTCACTGTATATTTACGCCTTGTGTGCCAGTCCATACAAGATGATCCGTTTCTGTTTGGGGCTTGATAGGAATGGTCAGAATTTCTTCAGCTAACTGTTCATCAAAGTGTGTTGCTATTTTAACATCATCCCACCTCCCTTGTTCCTTATCTATAAGGTCGGAGACTAGGACAGGTTCATTCACATGCACTGGACCCTCAATAATACCTCTGTGCAGCCATTTATCCTCCCTGATTTTGATCTTTGATCCATCCCCTACCTTCCACATGATTTTAGGTGCTATAGTCTCTCTCCCTAATACCAGGCTTCTCCATCCCCATGAAGGTCGGGTACCATTCGCTGCATGCCAAATATCCGTATTTGGATAGTATAACCCCTGAAATAATCTGCCCCAAAGAGAATCTGGTTGTTGTGCAAGTCGCCATGTTTGTTTCCCTAACATTGCTTTATTAAAGGAGAGAAGATCTCTAAAACCCATACCACCTCTATCTTTCCTTGTTTTCAATAGTTCCCATCGCTTCCAATGAATGCCATCTTTTTTCTCATTAGTTTTCCACCAAAATGAAGCAATTTTCTGTTCAATAGTCTTGCAGATAGATACAGGGATTTTAAATACTGACATGGCATATTGAGGGAGTGCTTGAATGACTGTTTTCAGCAGGACTTCTTTTCCAGCTTTAGATAATAGCTTCTCCTTCCAGCTTTCTAACTTTGAACTGATTCTCCCAAGTACCCATGCAAACATTTGTTTTTTCGACTCTCCCCAATCCGAGGGCATACCCAAGTATTTGCCTGTTTTATCCATAATAGGAACCCTCAATGCCCTTGCCATATTATCTTTCAATGTCTGAGGGCAGCCCTTACTGAAGTATATGCCCGATTTGTTCAAATTAATCTCTTGTCCAGCAGCTAGACAATATTGATTCAAAATCATAGCTAGGTTTTGACACTCTAGAATGGTACCATTCATAAAGAAGATCGAATCATCGGCAAATAATAAGTGTGAAAGTGTAGGGCAATGCCTGTTTAGCTTGATTCCTACAATGCTTCCATTTTCTACAGCTTGCTCCATCAGAGAGGATAAACATTTGCTACAATAATAAACAGATATGGAGATAGGGGATCCCCTTGCCTGAGTCCTCTTGAAGGTTGAAAGTATTGTAGGGATTCACCATTAAATATGACACTAAATGTGACCGTAGTAACACATTGCATCACCAATTTCACCCATTTCTCATCGAAACCAGTTTTTAAAAGGCACGCCTCCAAGAAATCCCATTCCACTCGATCATATGCCTTCTTCATGTCTAATTTCAGAACTGCTTGAAACTTCTTTTTTCTGCTCCGAATTCTGATTTGATGCAATACTTCCTGAACAATAAAGATATTATCTTGGATTTGCCTTCCTCCAACAAAAGCACTCTGTTCTGGGGCTATAATTTCTGTTAGGAGAGGTTTGAGTCGATTAGCTAGCACCTTAGAAATAATCTTATAGGCAAAGTTGCATAAACTAATTGGACGATACTGATCCAATTCTCCGGGTGCTGGACTTTCGGGATAAGAGAGATGTTTGTTTTATTTAGTGCTGGTGAGAAATATGTAGTTGCCATAAAGTCCTCCACCTCCTTGAATATGTCCCATTTTATATCTTCCCAGTGATGGTGATAAAAGAGACCATTGAGACCGTCTGGGCCGGGAGCTTTAGTAGCTCCTAGCTGAAATGCAGCATCAGTAACTTCTTCAATAGTGATTTCAGCAAGTAATTTTCTGTTCATATAAGCTGTTACTCTTGCAGGTAGTTGGTCTATCACTGGCTCAAAATTCCGGGGTCCATTGGTCTGATATAATTCCCTGAAGAATTGCACAGTATGTTCTTTCAACTGATTTTGTTCAACCAGCCATGTATCCTCTGTGTTTTGCAACATAGAAATTATGTTTCGCTGCCTCCTTTGTATAGTCATCGCATGAAAATATTTGGTGTTCTGGTCGCCCCATTTCAGCCAATTAATTCTCGATCTTAACCCCCAATACATTTCCTCTTGCCTTCCAAGCTCATCAATTTCGCTGAGTAGCTTTTTAAAGATTGCCTTGTTATAGACAGCAGAACTATTATTAGTAATGCCTTCTAGTTCTTGCTTTAAAAGAGTAATACGCTCCTTCCCATTCACAAATTTCTGTTTACTCCACTTGGAGAGTCCCTTTTGCACAGCCTGAAGTTTACCAACTAATTTGGGTTGTTGCTGAGTTGTAGATGACCATGATTGTAGCACCACTTCTTTGCATTCGACGCTTTCAAGCCAAAACGCCTCAAATCTAAATCTTCGTTTCCTTCTATTTTGATTAGGTTGGAGAGATAGGATAATGGGACTATGGTCTGATCCGACTGCTGGAAGGGCGAAAACTTCAGCTTCAGGGTACAACAGCCTCCATTCCAAGGTACTCACCACTCTATCAAGTCTTTCTTTGACATAGTCTTGTCCTTCCCTGTTTTTAGACCAAGTAAATGCACATCCCTTGCTTTCTATATCCATTAATGAACATGCATCTAAGCAATCCCGAAACGCTGTCATTCTGAAATTTTCAGCCATCTTCCTCCCCACTTTTTCCCAATAAAACAGAACTTCATTGAAATCTCCCAAGCACACCCAAGGTAGAGTATTAATAGAACTTATCTGACATAGGCTATCCCACAATTGTAACCTCTTGGAGTATGTATATGGCGCATGAACAAAGGTAATCCGCATTTTTTCCCCCTAACCCCCTCTTGACATTTTACATTGATAATGCTCTCTGCCATGGAATCTATTTCCACTGTAATCCGATCATCCCACATAATCACCAGACCTCCCGCCGTACCTACTGGTTCAACTTCTAAGCAGTTCTGAAATTGAAGTCTTCTCCTCACTCTCTGTACAACTTCAGTTTTGTTTTTTGTTTCCATTAAAAAAACCAAAGAGGGCCTGAAACGAGCCGTTATGGCTCTCAATTCTCGAACTGTCAAAGGTGTGCCCAACCCTTGACAGTTCCAACTTAGTATATTCATTTTTCATTATTCTACGTAAAAGGTTCAGCAAGAGTTTGTCTTTAAATTGATCTTCCTCCAATTATGCTCGTAATTGTTTTTACAAGGTTCTCTCACCGTGACATGATTAATTATTAGGCTAAAATTTTCCTTGTGATTTTCTTATAAGATATATATATATATATATTTTTATGCGGATTACGTTCATTGAGATTGATATTTACCGTTTTATGGAGTTTGTTCAATAAGATGAGATATAAAGATTCTTAATTAGTCTAATATAAGATGGCTTATGTAGACCATGTAAAGCCCCACCTATGATGTAAAGGATCCATGGCTTAAAAATCTATAAATAGTACTCATATCTCTTCTCTAACCTTAATAATGCACAAACTACCTCACATAAAGAGTATTTACAGTCCGATCATAAAAATAAAAAAAAAAAAAAAAAAAAAAAAAAAAAAAAAGGATCGTTTACTAAACACTGAGATGAAGGATGGTCTCATTGAGCTAGTTATGCGGAAGGCGGAAAAGGAGAAACACTTGAACTTTGGATCGTCAATAATCCACGTTAAGAATGATGGATTCAAAATCAAGTGCACAAATCTCTTTATCCTTATTAATGTGTTCAACGTTCTAGCTATGGCCTTACATTTCTAGGTCATGGAACCCAAACTATTTGCTCATGGGAATTCGAAAATTTGGGATCAAATATATAAAAGTTAGCCTGATTTTCAATTCTACTATCTGTTAGTATTCTCAACACAAGAAAAAAAAAAAGTATTCTCAATGGAAGTATCATGTAACTAGCTCAGCTGGTTGTACTCTTGGAAGCACTTAAATGATCGACTAAAAAGTAAGATGACACTTAACTGATTGAAAAACAAAGAAAGGTTTTAACACTCGAGAAAGTAATGTACATATGTTATGTCACTCAAGTGATTGAAAAAAAAAATTATGATACTCGAGTGAGCGTTATATGAAAATTATGATACCCATGGTGTCTTTTTTCAAAATTTCTATTGTGCAACTGCTCGTGTAAAGAAAATTTTACACTGACAATGTATATCTCAAAAGAAAGTTAGGAGAGTGAAACGTCGAGAAAGGAAAGTTTTTATCTCTTTCTAGGCCCATCCTATTTCCTCCCAGAAATGCAAGAAAATGGGAGGAAATAAGACAATTCTTTTATCCCAAAAATACCCTTCAGTTTGGTTGCAAAGATTAATAAAGCAAAATTTGATTTAGTCATTTCCGTCCACACATTGTTTTCCTTTGACGCACGTGCCATCAAGAGAGGGGAAATTACAATTTCCTCTCATTTCCTTTTCTCCTTTTTACCTTTCAAATAATTTAATAGTTGAGTTTAATCAACAACAATAGGTACAACCAACTCTAAATCAGGAATGAGTGATTCCAAAATTAGGCTAGTTCAGCCGTGGAACCTACCTACATAGGGTCGATTTCTAGATTTTGGAACCTTAGCCGATCATGTACACCCTAGAACAGAATTTGAACCAACTTGGTTTGATTCTAGGGGTCAGTGTAGGAAACCTATTGAATTTATTTATTTATTTATTGACTTTATGTTTTTAATTCTTTGAGAGTTCTGAGTACATAGTCATTAACACATAATACTTAGACGCACGATACTAAGCGATAAAACGACGAGAAGTAAAATACCGGTAAAAAAAAAGAAAAATCTAATGCAATAGGGACCTATCCAACTCACCTTTCAGTCAGGCAAAACGAAAGTTAAAGTAATAATAGAAATCTTCACTTGCCAAAAGCATGTGACGTAAATGAAAAAGGTTCTCCCTTGCCTTTCCTTCCCTCATTCGCAAGCTCTTCGACTTCCGCCATGACCCCACTTCCTCTCCCTACCATAAATGGATCAACATCCTCCTCGACTCCAACAATCCCAACCTTATCACTTGGGTTTCGACCTCTTCACCCATAATGATGCCCTATTGAGCTCAATTTTCCCGATCAATCGATTGGGCCTCTTGAAGTTCGTGTTCCTCGACGAGTGGCTGTTGGAATGGGCCCGCTTCATGCTCATCAACAGCAAGGATGGTCACGTGCTGGCTAAATTGTGAAATCTATATTTGGATCAAATTGCCTTTCGAATTAGGGTTAGAAGAATTTGGGGAAATTGGTTGATTTGTCTAAATTAAGGTTTACATGTGGGGAAAAAATAATGGACGACGTCATTTAGGTCTATTAATGCTGATTTGGAGCCATGTCAGTCAAAAAAATTGATAAAATATTGCCACGCCATATTTTTGGCATCCTAAATTGGCAATGACACTTAAGTGATCCAGAAAAAAAAAATTTGACCTTAAATGAGTGTTGTACGTAAATTATGGCACTTTTAGTATCATTTTCTGTAATCCTTATTCACATCTCCTCGTTAGGGCATATATGTAGCCCCCACCCCCCGGTGCACAAGAAAAGAGCAAGTAACATTTTTATGGAAGAAATTATTCAATCGGTTCTAAACCTACCGTACGGATGTCAATTTAATTCTTAACTTTTCAATTTTTGCCACTTTAGTCAAGAAATTCCAATATGGTCATTCCGACTAATTTTTGTCTGAAACGGCTGATATAATAATGTGTCACTTAGGATGATTGGCGATGATTGGATAGCAATGTCAGCGATTTCTGGCAAAAATTGACTGGAAGAACTATATTGAAATTTCACATAATAGTTAGGATTAAATTGGCACAAGCGAAAGGTTTAACTGAATTGACATATGTACAATGTGTTTATAACTAATTGGGTAATTTCCCCAAATTTTTATTCCAAAGTAATACAATTCAGGGTTAATACAACGAAAAATAATAAACTGGTATACATATAACAAATTTATCCCAAACTAATTTTTTTTTGCCAAAAAAAACTTCAAACTTGTATACTTATGATAAATTTATCCAAAACTAATTTTTTAATTACTAAAAACCTCAAATTAATACATGTCTAACCAATTTACCTTCATTTAGTTTTCATTAAATTGGATTAATATTCCAAAAAACTACAATATGGCACACCTATAACAAATATAGAGTAAAAACCCAAACTAGTACACCCATCAGCTATCACTTGTCATTCAATTTAGTAATTTGACGATAAAATTTAACGGAAACTAGTAGAAAGTAAATTTGTCACAAGTGTATCAATTTGGGTTTATCATGATATTAACCCACAATTTATTGAGGAAACCTATAGATTAGTAGTTGCTTATAGGGATATGCAACTAAAGCGGTTCTACTCGGCAACCAGATTGGACCGGCCAAAAAAGAAGGTTTAGGAATGGGTTCCAAATTCTTAGAACCGATTGCAACCGGCTCAAGAGTAGGTTTCAAGTGAATACCCACCGAAGAATCGGACTAGACTGCCTTGGTTTAGAACTGGTTTCGAAACATGTTTTATAAGCTAAAAAACCAAAACCCTAATTTCTTTTTATCCTAAATTATAACCTCCACACTCTTTCATCATTTGTTCTTCCTCGGAACCCCCCTCCAGTCTTTCCTCTTCCCTTAAATTTTTATGGATGAATAGGTATATAAAGTTTTATAATTTATGTTTTATGTCACGTGTTTAAACTTCTTATCATTTATAATTGTACATGATTATGTATTTATCTTATGTGTTTTTGTTTTTGGCGAATTAAGATTTTCGTTGTTCATCCTTTACTTTGAATCATTTTATTACTCATAGCCTCATATGATTTTGTCGTAAAAAATGAACCCAAAAAAGGAACAAAAAAATAAAATAGGTTTTCGGGTAGACCTTGGAACCGAACTAAAAAAATAGGGTAAGTTCCAGAATCGATTCTAGGCAAATAAGATAGGTTCTAGGGTCTAAAAATTAGGAACCAGTTATAACAATGTAAGTTCCAACTTCTAACTTTGAAACTTGCCCACCCTAAAACTGATCACGCCTAGTCACTTATTTCCATAATGAAACGGCTATGCAAGCCCAAGCACACTCGCCTAGCATCACCACGGATTGTGCATTCATATGTTTAGTACATTTTCAGGATCAAAGTTAAAACTTTCTGGGCCGTGGTCTGGACATTCTTAGAAGGGGTCCTTAACATAGGACAATCCAAATCGGTTAACATTCTCACTAAAACCGGATGTATCTTCTTAATGATGGAAGATTGGGTGTGATTATTGGAAACAAAAAAGAGTTCGCTTGTGTGGACTATGTAGGAGATTGCGTAGAGGCCCAACTGTCTAGAGGCGTTGGATCACCTTACAAGGGCCACAAATGACTTAAGTCCAGACATTTAGGGTGTGCATGACAACGTTTCTATTCCGGGGAACTATTTCTTTTCAGAAAAAGTTCTTTTTTATTTCTCTTCCAGGAAACAATTTCTGAGTAAAATAAGGTGTTTTGTAACTATACAAAATTTCTATCATTGGAATAAAAAAGTATAGAAATGCGTTTGGTACAATTTATAAATTTTTGTATTTATTCATTTTTTCTTCTTGCTCACGGACCGCCGAATGCTGCTTGTCACCGCACGACCACCGCCTGCTGCTGTAAGATCACCGACCGTTGCCGCTGACCGCCGCCATAGGACCATTGCAGCCACCCACAGCCCATCGGCTGCTGCCGTCGATCGCCGGCCGTCAGCCGCCAAAGGCAGGCAGGCAACCGCGGGAGGGGGCGACTGGCGATGGGCTGTGGGCGGCGGTCCTAAGGTGGCGATTGGCAGCGATGGTCGGTGGTCTTGCAACGGTAGGCGGCAATCTGTGGTGATGATCACTGGCGGTCTGATGGCAACGGCCAACTGACAATGGCCACGGGCGGCTGGAGATTGCCGGTGGTTGGCAAGCGGCCGGCGGTGGCCGCAACAAGGAAGAATAACAAAAAAAAAAGAAAACTTATTTCTAGAAATTGTTCTCAGGAGAAAAAAGCTACTTTTTTGTGTTTATTGTTTCTGTTCTAAACCTTTTCCCCAGCCACTTTTCTATTCCGAGGAATAGAAAAATAAGTTGGCGTTACCAAACGGATTTATCTCTTTTTTTTTTTTTTTTTTGTTCCGGGAAACAAAAGAACAAAAATCGGGAGAAATAAAAATGTCACCATGCCGGCTCAGCTTATACAAGTAATCCTGGCCTGCCGGCCTAGCTTATACAAGTAATCTTGGCCTATAATAGTTAGCACACAACTTTTTCAAACCAAGATAATTAGGACAATAGACCAATTAAGTGAGATCCAATCGAAACTCGACTAATTACATTAGCTAATTCGAATTAAAGGATGTCATGTTAAACAAATTCTATTATTTTATTAGCAAACAACCAATTTACTGGCAGGAATCTCAACATACGTCATGCTAAATAGTCAAACCTATCATGACAAGTAATCTGATCCTTCTAAATTTGACATTCGAACCCGCACTTGTGTTCTTTTGTCTAAGAAAACTAACTAAAGAAAGGTTGATTACCACAGTGAAGGAGAATCAGTGAAGGGAACATCTTCTTATTCACTCAGCTACTATCAAAACTCTCTGGCCCAATGATTGAAAACACGCGAAGAATAAGGCTCCATTCGTTTCGCGGAAAATGATTTCAGGAAAATGTTTTTCGGATTTTCTAGCGTTCATTTCACAGAAAATGAATTTCTTGGGGAAAATGTTTTCCACTTTTGAAAAGTGGAAAACATTTTCCTCACTTGATCTCTCTTATTTCACAACTCTACAAATCCTCACTTCCTTCTCCCCTTTATTTTTATTCTTTTATTTTTTATTTTTTATTTATTTTCTTTTTCTTTTTAATTCGAATTATTTTAAGTTTCCTTTTTCTTTTCTATTTCCTTTCTTTTCCTTTTCTTTTTATTTTCTTTGTTTCCCATCTTCTTCTTTCTTGGCTAGTCATCGGCTATATCCAAGCGAATCTCGAGCTTGTCGATCTCAAGCTCGCGCTCTACACTTTTGCTTATCATTTTCTTTATTTACTCTACCTTGCAATTGTACATTGTGACATCTTGAAAATTCAGTTATGATTTTGATTGGATAAGTTTGGCCTTTCATCGACGCGACTATAGTGCTTTTCTTTGAGATGACCACTCACGAGATAACTGGCCTATCGGGTGAAGCCGTTAAGGGATTTTAACGCAATAGACTTGAGAATCCGACCAGAATCGGCTCAACCGTCTTGGTCTGCAAAGGTCATTACAGCATAGTCAAAAATCTATCAGAGATCAGAGATAGGTCGGTTTGACTGAGATGTATGGCTAAATATGGGTGATTCCACTAATTTGCAAAATTCACGTCGATCGGCACTAGACCGATTTTTCTGTCATTTTGGTGCCCCGTGTCCGTATTTGAAACCTTGAGATTTTCATGCCAACTAAGAGCTGCCAATGTGTCGAAGAGGTATGTGTGGCTCGAAGAAAATCCACCACGGGTCAATTGCATAAAAAATTCCTAAAAGCTACCCGGTAGGTTAGGTCACGCTAAAATCATGTGCGATTGAAATTAACAGCGAATTTGAACCCGATTTCAGAAATTGAAAGTTTTGTCATGTCACGATTTATTTTAGGATCGTCGACTCATCCTTCAAAGAATTTTCGGAGAGTTCGGAATTTTTACTGAAAATCGATACGGATGTTTTGGAAAACAAACGGAAATTCGGATTGGTCAAATCGAGGGGAGTTTTGACTTTCAAGTTGAGCTATTTGGCGATGGGGACTTGCAGAAATGATATGGCCTTTTTCTTCAACAAAATTGGACCTCAAATTGGGAAAATTTGATGAAGAAATTGAAGATCAAAATTGAAGAAATTCGGATGCTAATTTGAGGGCTGGAATTTTGGCATCATATTGGTTTATTTGTGGAATTTACATGTTGAGAAAGTATTAGGAGACCTAATAGATAGGCTTGAGGACTTTTGAGGCCAAAATCATGATGAATGTGGGATATTTATTTGGATTTTTTGCCTTCCTCTCCCTCAAGCTTCTCCCATACGCTTCTTTCCCCCTTTGGTCTTCATCATTTTCTTCCTGCTCGACCGTTTCTCTCTCCCTCTCCGTTGGCTCCTACTTTGTTTTCATTTTCCCTTTATTTTCCTTCGATCACCAAGCCCCACGTTGCCTCTCTCTCTCTCTCTCTTGCCGTCCCCACCGAACAAAGCCTCACCAAGTCAACCAGCAATTTCTTCAACGCTGGCAGCACCGATCGAAGCCAACCCACACCTGCTCCTCCTTCATTTTGTCTCATTCAAAGCTTCACGTGGCCGCCTACTTCTCCATTTCTCCACTCACCAAACCGCCCCACTCAAGAAGTCAAACACTAGCATCAACACTCCCTTGATCCCTTGGAGTTGACTGCCCATCGATGCTAGCAACGATTGCTCTTGCAGCTTCTCCGTGTCCCCGAGCCCACCGAAGCTGCAGCCCAAAACCAGCCCATCCAGCAGTCTCAAAATCCAGCAAGGGTTCAGAAGCTGCTAGGCCCATTTTGGGGTCCGTTCAGTCTCTGTTTGGAGACATTGTTTCGAAGTTTATCGCTCGTCTTCGCGTTGCCGTCGCCGTGGACTCACCAGCCCGCAAATCCGATGAGTTTACCAACTAAACTTTGCTTAGGGATTTAATTACTTTTAAAGGGTAATTAGTTTAATTTAATTAGGGTTTAGGTGGTTAGTTAGAGTAAATTAGTAATTTAATTAGTCAATTTTGCATGTTAGGTTGTGAGCTTAGATTAATTAGAGACTTGACAAGTTATCTTAATTATCTAAATTGATTCGAAAATTTTCCGGGCCCATTTCGATATTTAATTTGGCATTTTTGGCCTAGGTTTGTATTTTTGGCACTTATCGGTATTTAATTAATTAATTTTGGTAATTATTTAATTAATTGTTTGTTTTCCAGGAATTAGACCGAGATAGCCGGTGATTGGAATTTTGTGGTGATTGCAATGGTGTGATTGATTAATTTAATTGAGTGTTATATTGTGCAATTTGAATTAAAGTTGTAATTTTGGGTAATTATCCCAAAATTTGTATAATTTCAATAATTGATTATAAATTATCGAGGCGTCGGTTTACAACGCCAAAAATGTTTTTAGACACTATATAAATAGTGAGATTTTCTAAAATAAAGATATTATATTTTTGGCTCAAGCCGACCGTATACCCACACACGATTATTTTATTGGTTACATTTTAACACGATGAAATTAGGCCAAGTGGGTATTTAATTGAGAAATGGATATGCAATGCACAAGATCCTTGGCCAGAAGTAATTTATCGTGGTTCAACTTCAATGAGCAAAATTATAGCAGCTTTGGCGAGCATTATAGATATTTAGCAGCTTTGGTGAGCAATAATACTTTAGTAGCTTCGGTGAGCACTTTAGATATCAGCTTCAGCGACCATTATAGTTATCTAGCAGCTTCGATGAGCAAATGTTATTTAGCAGCTTCGGTGAGCAAATGTTATTTAGCAGCTTCAGTGAGCAATAGTTGATCTAGCAGCTTCGATGAGCAAAATTTAAACATCAGCTTTAGGGAGCAATAATATATGATTACATCTATTTTAGCTTAGGTGAGCAACGTTCGAATCAATAGAATTTATAGATGGCATTGATGGTATGTAGTCGACTGAGTCGACTGATTGATGGTTGAATTAAATTGAATTGAATTGTTTGGTCGAGTATTTGATTATACTGACTTGCAAGAAGGATTTGAGGCAAAGGTGAGTCATCTAACTCGTGCTTGTGCTTAGGTAGCCCTTGGGGCATATGTCCTTCCTAATCAGAGTTTAGGAGGTGAACTTGCTGAGACATCGTCTCATTGGTTATTGTATAACCATTTTCAGGTCCTTAGATGGCGGTCGTGGAAGACCCAAAGCCCCGGAGTCTGGGGAGGTGGAGATCGAAGGATCGGCGAATGTATTTGACTAGTTGGTCATAGGACAGTTCCCTTCTTGTTGAGCCGGTCTTTTGTTGATAGACTAGTGTTGTATATATAAACCTTGTGTGTTTATAAAATGTTTGTTTTTGGTTGTGAATTGTGGCCTGCTTTCCTATCCTAAGCATTTAGTTGTCAAGGGATTTGTTTGCTTCCGCTTGTGCAATTAAAAATGAAAGGGTCAGCGACTAGTCTTGAGAAGTCACAAAATTTTATCGACCAAAGAGGGATAGGCACACGCTCGAGGATCGGGGCATGACATCCCCGTTTAGTGGTATCAGAGCTGGTCGATAGTTGGAGTGATAAGGTGCGATAAGTTCTTGGGATAGTTTGTAGGAAAGACTTTTATTTCATGCTGGTGCATGTGACTGATAGCTAATTGGTAACTTGTTTGTGTGGGTCACTCAAATTCTAATATGGTCTTAGAATTAGAAAACAGGTTTCTATAAAGATCATGTAGTATGAGTGACCAGGAGCTGAGGACTCCTAGTAAGAGGGCAGTAGCCTCTATGACTGGAAGTAGAACACCGACGAGGATCGATGCCCAAGGTGGTTGTGACAGAGCGCCGACTTAGGCCAACGCAAGCATAAGAGTACCGCCGCAGGTTGGTACTAAGAGTGTAGCAACACCGCACGATCCTAGGTTCGATGGGATCGTTCTAGCGCTAATGTTCCTTGGGAATTTGTTGGATCAATAAGCACAGGATTGAGCCGTCGCTGTTGCCGCTGTCACTGCCGCCAGTGCCGTAACCGTTGTTGTTGCCACACCTGTCGAGGTCCAACCTGGAATTGTGATTGGGGAGTAAGCTACCGCATATGGGTCAAGGTTCAATTCGGGCAAAGATGAAAACCGGTTTGGGAAGGAGCTATGACCAGAGAAATGTATTCCATTCCGCCCAACAAAAAGGTGGGATAGACAAGTTAGCATCGAATCAGAATGTCGCGTGTTGCGGAAGACGACATGGATCGGCCCCGTGCCATTTTAGAACGGGTGGTTGTTTTGAGTGCGACCAACATGGCCGCCTAGCTAGAAGCTATTCCAAAAGGCCGATGGGATCACAAGTGCCATCACCGTCGATAGGATAGATCAGAGAGAATGCGCCATAGAACACATAGTAGGGGTATTTGAAATAGACCCCAGGTGCAAGTAAGGGTGCATGTTATTACCCGATGGGAGACAGAGAACTCACCAAATGTGTGTCGAATTTATAGAAGGAAGCTTGGATCAGTCCAGTGTACTAGTATAACTGGAATGTGCTATGGATGTGGCCAACAGGGTCCTCAAGTGAGGAACTGTTCATGTAGGTCTGAAGGAACACAAGCACCGTTACCGCAAACAAGACGCCATTAGGATGGCAAATGGGACAGAAATTGAATTGACCTTACATCGGTCAGAGGAAGAATGTTTTAGGATGATTTTATCAGAGTAGCGTAGCAAAGTTTTGGTTAAGTTCGTGGAACTTCAGTTTGTTGTATTAAAGCTGTAGAAAGGAGAATCACTTACTAGAGTTGTAAGTGACTGGTTGGCTGATGGGTAACTTTGACATCAGGTGTAAAAAGGTTTGACTCAAAGAAAATCTTGTGGTAAGGAATTGATGACGTGGCATAATCCGGTTTAGTTCATTAGCATGTGGAAGTGTCGAGTTATTGGAAGTCGAGAAGGACCCTCGATTTCCTTAAACTCGTCGTTCGAAGGCAACCCGTTTGTTATATGGGAGTTGCCAAGGTTACTTGGCGATTGTCATAGATAAGACAGTTGAAGAATTGAAGATTGAGGACATCTTAGTAGTCCAAGAATTTCTAGATGTGTTTCCATAGGAATTGTCAGGCTTGTCGTCAGAGAAAGAGATGGAATTCGCGATCGAGTTAGCACCCGGGACAGAGCAACTCTCTAAGGCTCCTTACCGAATGTCGTTGTCTGAATTGAAGGAACTAAAGGTGCAGATGTAGGAATTGTTGGATGAGCAATTCATATGTCCCAGCGCATCACCTTAGAAAGCACCAGTCCCGTTTGTGAGAAAGAAAGATGATTCGTTGCATTTGTGCATCGACTATTGTCAACTCAATCAAGTAATGATCAAGAACAAGTGTTCATTGCTGAAGATCGACGATTTATGGGATCAGTTACAAAGAGTGTCGATAATTTCAAAGGTCGACTTGAGGACAGGTTATCATCAGCTGAGGATCAGAAAAGAGGACATACTGAAATCAATGTTTCGTACCCGATAAGACCACTGAGAGTATTGTAATGTCATTTGGCCTAACGAATGCTCCAGCTGCTATCATTGATTTGACAAAATGAGTGATCAAAGAATATTTAGATCAGTTTGTGATCGTGTTTATCGGTGATATTCTGGTAGATTTGAGGAGTGCCAAGGAGCACGAGAGTCATCTGAGAATAGTACTTCAGACCCTAAGGATTCATGGATTGGATGCTAAGTTTAGCCAATGTGAGTTTTGGTTGACTTGTGTTGCGTTCCTAGGCCACGTGATTTCAAGTGAAGGAATTTCCATGGACCCAACCAAGATCGAAGCAGTTATCAATGAGCCAAGACCGACAATAGTGTCAGAGATCAGAAGCCGTTTGGGTTGGACAGGTTACTACAGAAGGATTTTCAGCATCAATGTCGCCGTTGACTCAACTCTTGAAGAAAGAAGAAAAGTTTGTGTGGATGGATAAGTGCGGGTGTAGTTTCTAAGAACTTAAGCAGGAGCTAATTACCACACATGTATTGACCATTCCATTTGGTCCCGGAGGATACAAGATCTATAGTGATGTGTCGTTTAGGGGACTGGGTTGCATATGATGAAACATGGTATGATTGTTGCATACGCGTCCCGTCAATTGAGACCTCCTCGAGTTGAATTACCCGACGCATGACTTAGAACTCACAGCAATTAATTTCGTTCTGAAGATTTGAGGACATTATGTGTGGAAAAAGATTCCAGATCTTCACTGACCATCAAGGTCTCAAGTATTTATTCTCTCAAAAGGAGTTGATTATGAGACAGCATGGTGAATTAGAACTTCGGAAGGACTGTGATTGTAATAACTTGTATCACCCCGGAAAGGTGAATTAAGTCATAGATGCACTGAGTCAAGAATCTTCCGTTGTGCTGATGATGGTAAAGGAATGGACTTTACTTGTGAAAGCTTGAGATTCGGTTTTCAAATTTGAGGTAGGCTACCTTTCCAATCTTATGGCCACCCTCAGAATTGAGCCGGATGCTCATATTAGAATCAAGGCATGTTAGTTGATAGACCCAAACATTCAGAAAATCCTGCAAGAGGATACCGATAAGAGAAAGGTCGATTTTCAGAGTTCTGAGGATGGAACACTAAGGTTATGGAGACGATTGTGTGTACCTAACAATGTAGCACTCAGGGAAGAGATCCTGTCAGAAGCTCATCGTAGCTGTTGCAGCATTCATCCTGGCAGTACGAAGATATATCAGAATCTGCATCAACATAATTGGTGGTCTGGTATGGATGCAGACATCACCAAGCACATTGCTAAGTGTTCGATGTGTCAACAAATGAAGGCGCAACACTATGAGCCGAGCAGGACTTTTGTAACCTCTCGAGATCCCTGAGTGAAAATGGGATCGTGTCACAATGGGCCTTGTGACGGGCTTACCGAGGAGTCGAAGGAGTAATGATTCCATTTAGATAGGGGTTGATAGACTGACGAAGTTGACTCACTTCACTGCAGTACAAAAAAAACCTCAATTTGAATAGGCATGCAGAAGTGTATGTGTGTCAGATAGTTCATCTACATGGAATGCTAGTGATGAATTTATATCAGATCTAGACCCGAGGATTCCCAGTTTCAGCAGAACAATCAAATGGTTCCTTTTGAAGCAGTGTAGAGCAGAGTGTTCAAAACTTTAGTTTGTGAGGAGGAAGTTAAAGGACAAAAGATCAGGCCTAGAGTTAGTTCAACAATCAGTGATTGCAGTTGCCGTGATTAGAGACAGATTCAAGACCGCTCAGAGCCGCCAGAAATGTTGTATCGTTGAGCATCAAAGGCCATTAGAGTTCCAAATTGGTGATTACATCTTTCTGAAGGTGTCACCAATGAGGAATACCTTGCACTTCGACAAGGAGAGAAAATTGAAACCGAGGTATGTAGGTCCCTTTGAGATTTTGGAAAGAATCAGGATCCTAGCGTATTGTTTTACATCGTTGCCGA
This sequence comes from Eucalyptus marginata, assembly GCA_014182565.1. Taxonomy (NCBI): domain Eukaryota; kingdom Viridiplantae; phylum Streptophyta; class Magnoliopsida; order Myrtales; family Myrtaceae; genus Eucalyptus; species Eucalyptus marginata. The sequence continues at coordinate 18,291,846 of CM024589.1, read as the reverse complement.
GGTTGGCACAAGTACATGACGTCTTTCACGTGTCGAGGTTGAGGACGTATGAGCCTAACCCGACCCATGTACTAAATCTTGAAGAATTAGACGTGGACGACAGAGTGTCGTACGTGAAAAGCCTGGTTCAAATTATGGATAAAAAAGAACAGATTTTGTATACCGAGATGGTTCCCTTGGTCAAAGTGATTTGTCAACACCACACGACTGAAGAAGCAATCGGGGAAAAGAAAGACTCGATGAGACGACGATAACCCTACCTTTTTATCCAAAGTTGGTAAAGGTTTAAATTTTGAGGATGAAATTTTTATAAGAGAGGAAGAGTTGTGACATTCCGAAAATTCAGTTCTGATTTCGATTGAATAAGTTGGGTATTTGATTGATGTGACTATAGTGCTTCTCTCTAAGATGGCCACTCACGAGATAATTGGCTTATCAGGTGAAGCCGTTAAAGGATTTTAACGCAATAGACTTGAGAATTCGACCAAGAATCGACTGCTCAACCGTGCTGGTCTACAAGGGTCATTACGGCACAGTCGAAAACCTATCAGAGATGGAGATAGGTTGGTTCAACTGAAATGTGTGGCTAAACGTGGGTGATTCCACTAATTTGCAAAATTCTCGTCGATCGGCACTAGACCGATTTTTCTGTCGGTTTGATGCCCTGTGTTCGTATTTGAAACCTTGAGATTTTCACGAAAACCGAGAGCCGCCAATTTGTCAAAGAGGTATGTGTGGCTCGAAGAAAATTGACCATGGGTCAATTGCATAAAAAATTCCTAAAAGCTACCCGGTAGGTTAGGTCACGCTAAAATCGCGTGCGATTGAAGTTAACCGCGAATTTGAACTCGATTTCAGAAATTGAAAGTTCTGTCATGTCACAATTTATTTTAGGAACGTCGACTCATCCTTCAAAGAATTTTGGAGAGTCCGGGATTTTTACGGAAAATCGATTCAGACGTTTCGAAAAACGAACGGAAATTCGGATTGGTCGAATTGAGGGGAGTTTTGACTTTCAAGTTGAGCTATTTGGCGATGGGGACTTGTAGAAATGGTATGGCCTTTTTCTTCAACAAAATTAGACCTCAAATTGGGGAAATTTCATGAAGAAATTGAAGATCAAAATTGAAGAAATTCGGATGCTAATTTGAGGGCTGGAATTTTGGCATCATATTGGTTTATTTATGGAATTTACATGTTGAGAAAGTATTAGGAGACCTACTAGATAGGCTTGAGGACTTTTGAGGCCAAAATCATGATGAATGTGGGATATTTATTTGGATTTTTTGCCTTCCTCTCCCTCAAGCTTCTCCCATACGCTTCTTTCCCCCTTCGGTCTTCATCATTTTCTTCCTACTCGACCGTTTCTCTCTCCCTCTCCGTTGGCTCCTACTTTGCTTTCATTTTCCCTTTATTTTCCTTCGATCACCAAGCCCCACATTGCCTCTCTTTCTCTCTTGCCGTCCCCATAGAATGAAGCCTCACCAAGTCAACCAGCAATTTCTTCAATGCTGGCAGAACCGATCGAAGCCAACCCACGCCTGCTCCTCCTTCATTTTGTCTCCTTCGAAGCTTCACGTGGCCGTCTACTTCTCCATTTCTCCACTCACCAAACCGCCCCACTCAAGAAGTCAAACACTAGCATCAACATTCCCTTGATCCCTTGGAGTTGACCGCCCATCGACGCCAACAATGATTGCTCTTGCAGCTTCTCCGTGTCCCCGAGCCCACCGAAGCTGCAACCCAAAACCAGCCCATCCAACAGTCTCAAAATCCAGCAAGGGTTTGGAAGCTTCTAGGCCCATTTTGGGGCCTGTTCGGTCTCCGTTTGGCGATGCCGTTTCGAAGTTTATCGCTCGTCTTCGCGTTGCCGTCGCCTTGGACTCACCAGCCCGCAAATTCGATGAGTTTACCGACTAAACTTTGCTTAGAGATTTAATTTCTTTTAAAGGGTAATTAGTTTAATTTAATTAGGGTTTAGGTGGTTAGTTAGAGTAAATAAGTAATTTAACTAGTCAATTTTGCATGTTAGGTTGTGAGCTTAGATTAATTAGAGACTTGACAGGTTATATTAATTATCTAAATTGGTTCAGAAATTTTCCGGGCCCATTTCGGTATTTAATTTAGCATTTTCGGCCTAGGTTTGTATTTTTGGCATTTATCGGTATTTAATTAATTAATTTTGGTAATTATTTAATTAATCGTTTATTTTCCGGAAATTAGACTAGGATAGTCGACGATTGAAATTTTGTGCCGATTGCAATGGTGTGAGTGATGTATTTAATTGAGTGTTATATTGTGTAATTTGAATTAAAGTTGTAATTTTGGGTAATTATCCCAAAATTTTTATAATTTCAATAATTGATTATAAATTACCGGGGCGTCAGTTTACAATGCCAAAAATGTTTTCAGACACTGTATAAATAGTGGGATTTTCTAAAATAAAGATATTATATTTTTGGCTCAGGCCGACCGGGTACGATTATTTTATCGGGTACATTTTATGTGACAGCTTGAATTTTCAGATTTCGTTTTCGATTAAATAAATCGGGCTTTTCATCGACGCGCCTATAGTGCTATTCTCTGAGCTGATCACTCACGAGATAACTGGACTATCTGGGGAAGCAATTAAGGAATCTAAATGCAATGGACTTGAGAATTTGACTAGGAATCGACTGCTCGATCATGTCGATCTGCAATGGTCATTACAGCACTGTCAAAAATTAATCAGAGACCGGAGATAGGTCGATTTGATGGAGGTATGTGATTAGTGTGTGGGTGATTCCACCTAATTGCAAAATTCTCGTCGCATTTTTCTGTCATTTCTGTACCCGGTGTCCATATTTGAAACCTCAAGATTTTCACGACAATCGAGAGTCGCCAACGTGTTGAAGATGCACTATGTGACTCGAGATAAATCGATCACGGGTCAATTGCACTAAAAAATTCCTAAAAACTACCCGGTAGACTAGGTCATGCTAAAATCGCATCGGATTGAAATTAACCGCGAATTTGAACCCGATTTCAGAAATTAAAAGTTTTGTCATGTCATAATCTATTTTAGGAACGTCTACTCATCATTCGAAGAATTTTCAGAGATTCTAGGATTTTTACGGAAAAAAAATTCAGACGTTTGGAAAATGAACGGGAATTCGGATCGGTCAAATTGAAGGGATTTTCAACTTGCAAACCGAGCTCTTTGATGAAAGGGGCTTGTAGAAATTATGTGGGCTTTTTCTACATCAAAATTGGACATCAAATTTGGGAATCTGTTGAAGAAATTGAAGACCAAAATGTGAAATTCAGAATTAGAAAAGGGCTGCATTTTTTGGGCATCAAATGGGTTTAATTGGGAAGATTATTGCAAGAAAGTATTGTGAGACCAAGGGATAAGATTGAGCACTATTTGGGGGACCAAGTATTTAATGGATTGGCTGATTTTGTTGACTTCTTTTCCCCTTTGCTTCTGCTGACATTCCTTTGCCCATCTTCTTCCTTCGCATGCCTCATCCCCTTCGCTACTTCTCATTTTTACTTTCACCTTCACATGTCTGCATCTCCTTCATTTGTGCTTTGAAGATGCCTCCTCCTCCATTAAATTTCTACAGCTGATTCCTCTTGAAGACCGCCCCCACCTCCACTAGCCGTTGTCCCCTTTGGTCAACTTCAGCACTCAACGACACTTTGTTGTTGACCTTTGCAGCTTCTTCAAGCGCCAGCTGCTCCATTCCACCGAGAATCCATTCAATTCTTCGCACCTGCAACTGCCACATTCGCTCTCTCCATCGTGCAGCTACGTCCCCACCGAAGCCACACGTCCCCGAGTCAACACCTCCATCCACAGAAGCTCCATTGTTGACCCAGCATCGTCCACCAAAGCGTGTGCCGCCAGGCGTCTTCCACCATCAACCGAGCAACCACGAAGATGATTCTCCCAATTCATCAGCCCACGCATTTTCAGCGATCCAGCCCGCAAGCCCATTTGAAGCCCAGCCTAGCAGAATTCGGCCCATCTTCACGCAAGCCAGCCCATGAATTTTTTCTTGCTCAGCCTAGTGGATTTTAGCCCGTGTCTTCAGCCCATACGAATTCGGCTCGGCCCATTTCCAGCACACATCTCAGCCCAGTCTTGAAGCCCACGAAGCAGCCCAAGCCCAAGACCAAGCCTAGCAATTTGTTGTGGGCTTGCAAGGCCTTTGGGCCCGGTTCGAGTGTCCGTCGACGCCGCCAAAAATTCGGATTTCGGCCGTCGTCGCGCTGTCATCGCAATGAACCGATTTCCGCAATAAACCAGTGAGTTTATGCACTAAACTCTTCTTAGTAGGCTAATGACATCTAAGGTGTGTTTAGATTTAATTAATTAGGAATTAGGTGGTTAGTTAGATTAACTTAGTGATTTAATTATACAATTATACATGTTAGGTGGTTAGATTAGATTAAGTGAGGCTTAGATAAATTGTGTTATTTATCTAAAAGGATTCGGGAATTTTCCGAGTCCGTATTGGTATTTAATTTAGTGATTTTGTCCTAGGTTGGCATTTTAATATTTAAATTGATTTATTTAATTAATTTTAGAAATTAATTAATTATTAATTAATTTTTCGGAAATTAGATCGGGATAGCCGGTGACTAGAATTTCGTGCTGATTACAATGATGTGGTTAATTTCTACAATTGGGTGTTAGTTTGTGCAAATTGAGTGCTGATTGGAAATTTGAGTGTTTAATTATGAAATTGTGAATTTGCAATAATTATTCAAAAATCCCGGGTGTCGGATTTTGACACCGGAAATAGTTTTAAGTACTATATAAAATAGTGGGACTTTAAAAGAAAGGATATCAAATTTCTAGGATGAATTGACCGTGTACCCACACACGACGATTTTCATGGGTATTGCTAATACGAAGAAAATAGGCTAGGTTCACCATTTTAATGGAGATAATTGAGTGCAATGCACGGTGCCCTGGGCCATGTTTGAGTGATCGTGTGTTGGTTAAGAGAAGTTGTCCCGAGTTATTAAGCTAGACATTACCCCTATATGGGATGCCCTACCAATGGATACCGGTCGTAATAGACTCTGGACCAATGCTCCTTTATGGAATGCCATCGACATAGTGACGATGCCATGCACAATGGTGTGAGACTATGCCTGATAATGTCAGAGGACCGCCAAACAGAAAGTAGGCCGTACTATATGCTCGAGAGCAAAATTAGGAGCGCATGATTAATTGAGTGTGGCGTTCTAGTTGTTGGAGCTTAATTGTTGATCATATCTGTATGGCTGTCTGCGATATAAATTGTGTTGATATGCAGGGTGGATCTGAGGCGAGATAAGTCCCTATGATTGTGTGATTGAGTGATAAGGACGCCCCTGGGCGTATTTCCCTCCTAATCGGGGTTTAGAGCATGAACTCGCTGAGATTTATATCTCACCCCGTCGTGGGCTCAATTTTTAGGATCGCCGAGTGGAGGACCTGGAGCCGAGAGGAAATGATTTGAAGTGTATGTCAATTAGGACCACTTCTTTTGGAAGGCTAGGCTTTTGTAGTCTTTTGGCCATAGACTTTTGTACATGACTTTGTGTATATATAAATGTGTGTTTTGTTGTGAATTTATTGACCTGCTTTTCTATCCTGAGATGATTACTGTAAGGGGATTTATTTTCGCTTTCGCATGTGTAATAAAATGAAAAGGGTCGGCAACTCGTCCTAGGAAGTCGCAAATTTTATCGACCAGAGAGGGATGGGCACACACTCGGGGTTTGGGGCTGACATTTTAACATGATGAAATTAGGCCAAGTGGGGTATTTAATTGAGAAATTGATGTGCAATGCACAATATCCTTGGCCAAAAGTAATTTATCGTGGTTCAGCTTCAGTGAGTGAAATTATAGCATCTTTGGCGAGCATTATAGATCTTTAGCAACTTCGGTGAGCACTTTAGATATCAGCTTCGGCGAGCATTATAGTTATCTAGCAGCTTGGGTGAGCAAATGTTATTTAGCAGCTTCGGTGAGCAATAGTTGATTTAGCAACTTTGGTGAGCAATAGCTGATCTAGCAACTTCGGTGAGCAAAATTTAGACATCAGCTTTGGGGAGCAATGATATATGATTATATCTATTTCAGCTTAGGTGAGCAGCGTTCGAATCGATAGAATTTATAGATGGCATCGATGGTATGGAGTCGAATGAGTCGACTGATTGATGGTTGAATTGAATTGAATTGAATTGTTTGGTCGAGTATTTGATTATACTAACTTGCAGGAAGGATCTGAGGCAAGGTGAGTCTTCTGATTCATGCTAGTGCTTAGGTAGCCCTCGGGGCGTATTTCCTTCCTAATCGGAGTTTAGGGGGTGAACTTGCTGAGATATCGTCTCACTGGTTATTGTATAACCATTTTCAGGTCCTTAGATGGCGGTCGTGGAGGACCCAAAGCCCGGAGTCTAAGGAGGTGGAGATGAAGGATCGGCAAATGTGTTTGACTAGTTGGTCATAGGACAGTTTCCTATTTGTTGAGCCGGTCTTTTGTTGATAGACCAGTGTTGTATAGATAAACCTTGTGTGTTTATAGAAGGTTTGTTTTTTGTTGTGAATTGTGGCTTGCTTTCCTATCCCAAGCATTTAGTTGTCAGGGGATTTGTTTGCTTCCGCTTGTGCAATCAAAAATGAAAAGGTCGGCGACTAGTCCTAGGAAGTCCCAAAATTTTATCGACCACAGAGGGAAGGCCACGCGCTCTACATTGCTCAAGCAAATGGCTCTACATGCTTTGCTTCTTTTTTCTTTTATTTATTACAACACAAAAGATGTAGGGGGAGAACATGCCACTCAACTGAAAGATTCTCATGAGGGCTGTACATGCTTTGCTTCTTTTCTCTCTTGTTTTTTTTTTTTTTTTTTTAAATCCATACGAACATTTTTTAGAGTAGATGAGCGTTTGGCGACAATGAGGGAACAAAGATATGAAGTAAGTTTGCCCAAATTAAAAGACAAGTTCATATTTGATGGATTTATAGGTTAGTAAGTAATGCATGCCTAAGTGGTGAAGTCTTAGAAAATATTTCCCTAACTGAACACCGAAAAATATCTTTCGAAACATTTTCTGGTTTTAGCCGAACATCAGAAAATATTGTTATTTTCCTGGAAAATAACTTATGGGAAAATATTTTCTGAAAATGGCCAATTTTCCGCGAAACGAACGGACCCTAAGTTATGATACAATTGTATAGAGGAAGTATAAACAGGAAATGAAAACGAAAGTAGCTAGATTATGCCGGCTAATCGTGTTGCTTGCGGTGGGTCTTGATTTCCTCTTAATCGATCGCCAGAATGGCTCCAGAATCATTGCGGCATTGATTAGGCCAATTAAACATTGTCTACTAGAGGAGTCAATTCACCAGGAGCAGAAGCAGAAGCCTCCTCATTTATGAACCCGCCATCTCTCCAAAGCATCGCGTGGACCAATATGACCGGTGTTCCAATCCACAAAGTCGCGTAGAGGTGAATCACAGTGTCCGTCAGGATGAGCCCTACAATGGTAACAATCGCCACAGGCACCAGGACGAGCATTTTGTCGACAGCTTTGTTTCCACAAATGGAGTTTGGCATCAGCCGTGTACCATAATAAGGTACTGATTGGCGATAATGGTCATGCCCGTCAGCAGCAGCAGTGAGGATTCACTCTTCGGCACAAGGCTTATGGACAACCCGACCCACGAAACAAGCATGTAGAACAGGCCGAGGTGGGAGAGGTTCTTGATGATCCTGGCGAGCGCAGCTTCCAGGGTGGGCGGGAGGTTGAACGGGAACACAAGCTTGGACTTCCCTTTCGGCTCGTGGGGAGTTTCCATCAGGGGAGTCAATTCACCAGGAGCAGAAGCAGAAGCCTCCTCGTTTATGAACCCGCCATCTCTCCAGAGCATCGCGTTGACCAATATGACCAGTGTTCCGATCCGCAGAGTCGCGTAGAGCTGAATCGCAACACCCGTCAGGATGAGCCCTTCAATGGTAACAATCGCCACAAGCACCAGGACGAGCATTTTGTCAACAGCTTTGTTTCCACAAATGGAGTTTGGCATCAACCGTACCATAATAAGGTACTGATTGGCGATAATGATCATGCACGTCAGCAGCTTCATTGAGGATTCGTTGTCGAGCATAAGGCTTCTGGACAACCCAACCCACGGAACGAGCATGTAGAACAGGCCGAGGTGGGAGAGGTTCTTGATGATCCTGGCGACCCCAGCTTCTGGGGTGGGCGGGAGGTCGAAGGGAACACGAGCTTGGACTTCCCTTTCGGCTCGTGGGGAGTTTCCATCACGGGAGTCGATGAAGAGATGGTGGAGGACGGTCTCTGTGTTACTCCACAGTTGGACATACTTTGATCTGTGAGATGAAATGAAGATAGGAGAGAGATGTGATGAATATATGGTGCCGTGTTTCGGACTTGGTCAGAGGTAAACGGAGGAGTGAGCGGGTCAGTGACAGCATCGAACTAGATGAGTTACATAAAATAGTAGACGAGCTAAAGTTAAGACAAGGACGTTCTTCTATAGAATAAGTTTTTATGTTTTTCTTATTTTATATTTTCGTGTGATCTTACGGTATTCCATACCATTCAATGATGAATGTGTAATATAAAACCACCAATCCGAGCTTCCATTTTCAATGATATTCATGACAAAAACTTTTACTATATTAATATTTCATAATTTTTGTATGTCTAAATATGAATTGTAATCAATACATTGTAACAAATAATGATCCTTAAAGATAATGATTCAATTTAATCATTCAATTAAGAGTGCAAATAGAACCTGATTAGATCTTAAAACCTGTTATAAGGTAAGTTCCAGATTACTAGTAATTTGGGAACCTATTTCGACAAGAGAGTTCCCAATTAACGTAGAATCACTCACCCCCCATTAGGTAGGGCCAAGACGACACTTCTTATGCCGTGATACTTCCAGTCTTGCTTACTTGCTAATGTCAGACTCAAGGCTCCTTTTATTCACAATTTAAAAGGTGAAAATCTCGAGTCCAGGTGTTCTAAGTCTGCAGCATCAGGCACCAGCTTATACACGCTTGGTTGAATGGAATAGAAGTACATTTGCCTTCGGCAAAGAATGAAGTGGAACTATAATGAAGATGGAAGAACAAACGTCCTATTGCCACGAGTACACCATAACTGACTAGAAACATGAGTGAATTAGGCACCGAAAATCCACCTCGAAAGACAAATTTGAAACTTCCGTGAGCATATTCAGGTCTCTGCTACGGTCAGGATAATGTTTCTCGATGGAGATCTTACATGTGAATATGGCAAACGTTTGGACATGTAACCGGTTGACTATAATAGATTAAGCTTTCACCCCAAAGAACAGAAACCCCACTAGCAGATCAGGCAGTCATGCATGAAAGCAATAGTGAAGAAGCTGAGGTCAATTAGAGGAAAAATGACTTCATTTGGCCCGAAAACAGTCACAGCGGGTGCACATCTTCGCCATTAAATTAGACGCAAGATTATCCATCCGCACATCTTATTCTCTGTTTCCTCACGTAGTAATTAGAAAAGTGCCGCACCGGTAGAAGCAAAATCATTAACTCCCACGTGACCATAGTACATGTTCAAGAAAAGCAAATCATGTTCACTCAACGATTTATCTTGAAACAAAATCAGATGCTGCTGGTGCATTCTTCCGACTCAAAGTGGTTCCCAATGCTTAAAGCTTCTTTTCATGCATCACACCAGAAAGATTTCCATCTCAAGCAAGAAATTGGCCTTCTCAAGTAGCACGTCTGGGAAATCAAGTCGGCCTTCCAAGAATACAACCAGCTGGGCTGGCTACAGCACATTTCCGCTAAAAATATTCTTTTTTCTCGTTGTTCTAAGAGCCACAGAGAATACTTTTATAAAATCACAAGCATCCAGGCCAACTTTCATCTATTTGATCCAAGTTTTTCAAATTTCCATGGACAAATACTTTGGGTTCCGTGACCTAGAAAAGCACAAAGAAAATCTTATCCTAGTAAATGATCATCTCAGAATTATGGCACTGTAAAAACAACTTACCATCATAATTGGAGGAAGGGCAATTTGAAGACGGACTCTTGAGAAGCCTTTTACGTAGAATAAACATTTGAATCCATCAACTGTAGTATGCTCACTGTCCCGTATCGATAAAAAGACTTACGTTATTCAGATATTCAATTCATGAGCCTCCATATGTGCTCTTATTGGCAAAATGAACAATCCTACTAGAATCTGGGTAAATTGGCAGAGGTATAGTAAGAATCTTCAACTTTGTCATCAGCAATGTGAGACTTACATTTTGACAAGAAAACATGACCAAAAGCCTCACCTGATAAGATACGTGAAATTTCTGAACTGAAGGTCTCGCAAGGGAATCCCTTCTTCTTTAGAGTACCTAATCATAGTACGATAGAAAATAAATATACAGAGCTTACAAAACTGTTCCATGGACTAACCATCATGCATCATTTGCAAATGTCAGTGAAGATGGAGTGCTTTGGACCCTGTGTATGCTGCTTAGTAATACTTTCTTTTTGTTCAGAATTTGAAATTATGAAACCACTGTCACCCATATTCAATTTCTCAGTAGTTAGAGAATGCTGCATTCACATTTTTTATTTTAACACTTCACCTCATGCAAAGTTAAATATCTGATGAAAGCCTGAATGGTCAGAACCTAAGGCATGCAGGTGAAAGAACTCTTGAATTGAAACATGTAAGGAATGGAATTCAGGAATGAAATTCAAGATCTCTAACTCTGACATCATTTTAAATTGTGAAACCAATACCAGCTTATTTAAAATTTAAGTTGTTAGAGAACGGTGCACTTCAAATCTTATATCTTACCTATAAGTAAAATCAGATTCATTAAAGAGATATAATGAAGGGTTACCACTGCCTGTTCAAATTAACCATGACCTCTAGTAAACTTTGTTTATTACTTTTTTGGCCAAAATACTTATCTATTTAATCCATGCATTTTTGCTAGACAAAATACCAAGTAAACTAATTCACTTAAAGGTACCAAAGCAGGGCAAATAACAGCAACATCATTCATGAGTTCTCTAACAAGCCACGTTTATCTTATCTGTGCATGCTTTATATGACAAAAATTCAAAGAATTCCCATCTTCAACAAATAAAATGGCTCTAAGATTCTATTCTCCAAATCAGCCCAAAAACATGTATAGATCTGAATGTCAATTGTGGTGGGTTCACGTACTATTTGTGAGTTAAAGGCCAAAAAAATGTCAATTTTCTGCCAGAGATGTCAAGCTAGTAAGTTTTAGTTGACTTGTAACTTGTAATCATTAGAAAGGATAACAAAGAAACTGGTTATCAGAGAAGCTAAACTACCTCCATGGAGAGCCATCTTCACAGAAACGAGATATTCCACTCATGGCTGAAAAAGAGTCTATATGAATCCACTGCTCTTTCATATTTTCCTTGGGCTGCCCTGTATAAGCAGATTTCTTCATAAAAGGACGATGAAGAATGAATACACACATTTGCATGGTTTTGCATGCACACGAATATACACAGAAAGAGAGAGCTTACTACTTGTATGCAAGTATTTTAAAGCGTAGCCACTGGGATAGTTCTCATATGATGCCAAGAAAGTGATAACCGTGCACCCTAGACTACAATATGAAACATTAGTGCAAGATTGAACGTCCATAAAACCCCCAAATGATAAAGTACCAACAAATCTAACCTGATAACAATCAAGCTATGCAGATCCAAACAAATATGAGCAGGGGTTAGCATCACATGCATGGAAGAAACAAGAAAGTACTCAAATTCAGGAAATATCAAAGTATTTATCATGTATATCACCGATGGTTAGTGCTGGAGTATATAGTGTATCACATTAGGTCTACATGATCATGTTGTATCATCACCAAGTTGTACTCACCAACTAAATGCGATAGGTCCATCATTGGCAATATAGGTACTGTAGTGGCACTACTTTCAATAGTCACATATTAGAGAAATCCATTTTTTAATAGGCATACAGCCCATCTAAAGGCAAAAATCCAATAGAATGACTGAATAAGTTGTTCCATGCGTGCTCATTCACCTAAACAGGATGAAGCAGTTACGTGGAGGTATGAAACCTCTCAATGCTTGTAGACAATTCTCAAGAATATTAAAGGCTTCGCAAATTTCAGATATAATAATGCATAAGTGGGATGTCTAACTACTTCTCTCGCTAAGTCAAATTCTTCACTGTGGGTATAGCCCATTTCCCTTACCCAAACAAGGGAGGGAATCAAAAGAACATGATTGGTACCAAAATCATGTTATCATCTCATTTGTGTATTCTTACAGAGAAAAAATAAAGGTTCAGAGAACATCTGAAGCAACGCACATCCTGCTGGCTGCAACTGTGGCCAATAAGTTGAAAACTGGAACAGCAGCAATAATAAAGTGGAGTTCCTGCAGCAGATTTGTTAACAAAAATCATTTACATGCATTTTGATGAAGAGGATTGTTTCAGTGTTTCATCTAGATTACCTTATGTGGAAGCTTAGAGTAGAGGAGGACAAAAGAGTACACAGGAATGATATAAAATAGCATTCTTCTATCAAGTAAGACACCGAGCTGCAAAAGATCAGCATTCAAATTATAGAAGGGAGCTACCGGACCAAATCTGACTTTACAGTCAAGTAGACTTTTTTGCGAAACATATACAAGAAGTCATAGCTCAAGATAATAGCTAATAATGCAGTGAAGAACCATTCAGAGAAATGGATAAGGATCTAGATCCAACTCTGACAGCTGATAGTTTGCTCCATAACTCACCAGAGAAAGAGGATATGCACCAAGTAGCGCGCGGGGTAGTGCTGAAGTCAAGTACCGATGAAATGGGTATGTCTAATTGCAAACTCATAAGGAAAGGTAATTGCTATCTCAACTCAATAGAAGACCAAAAAATCATCAGAAAGGTAGTTACAATTTCTCCAACGCAAATTCAAAGTGGCATACTCAAGAGTTTTAAGTCTCGACCTTTGATTCAAAGCGTTTATGCAGATGGAATACTATCCGTGGGCTACATACAACCATGTGTTTTCAGTGCTTTGGGGCAAAACTGCAAGACTCTGGAACCGAAATGAAAGAATGAACAAGGGACGTGAAAGATATCTACATTGCTCTTTAGGCGCCATCTTCTCCTTGTGATCTACAGCAAACTTTTGAAGCTGAAAGCCTGATGGAAATGATTTATCAGTTGACAGGACTTCCACTCCCGACCACAGATAAAGAGAAAGGGTCAAAGGAGGGAAATATCTCTTCGGAGTCAGATTTCTGCAATACTTATCCTCCTATGCCCTTAGTATAAAAAGTGTTGTGTCTCTAGCTCTACATTCACATTGCTCAAGTTGTAATCAATGGCCATAGCCTCATAGGAAAAAATTACCTTAATTTTGTACTTAAAATGCATAATTTTATCAAATTCACAGACTCGTCAGAATTGAAATTCCTCTGCTTTTGTTAAACTAAAAAGTTTTAATGAGGGATCTTTCTTAAAAAAGGAAAACATCACAAGATATGAAGATTGCCACAAAAGGATACACCCCATTCAGAGCTTCGGTTGAGAACTGAGTTAAACCAAAAAACTTCAAATTCAGGCCACAAGATCCTCTTCCACATGAATGAATCCACAAATGTTGTAATGCCTGTCGAAAGTACAATACATCATAAAAAAATCTATGTCAACAGCACGATCTTGAATTGCATATTCACAATTATAAAAAAAAGCAAGTCCCAAGAAATTTAGGCTCACCTACACACAGGAGGGCCATTGGAATGCACCATTTACAAGCTTTAACTAATGGAATTGATCTGGTCTGTGATTGACAAGAATGAACAACAATCAAAATTTAAGATGAAGTGTACTCATGCTACACAAATTATGGATGTCGGATGACTATCCTGAAAGAAATAGAATTTCATCTTTGCCAAGGCACACTATGGACAGAAAAAAGTCACTACTTTCATCAGCACTGATTACCACACAAGAATGATGTGATTAGACAAGTTGTGGTCAAAGAGAACGCAAGGAGGATGTCATTCCATAAGTATCTGAGAATTCAATTTCAAATCTCCAATCTCTAAACTATAAAGCTGGCAATTCAACTCGACAAGATAACTCTAGGACCATCTTATCTCCTTCCTATAATATCTAGAACTTATAATTTGATCAATCGGACAGACTCCAAAAAGATATTGTACAAAATACATTACCATCTTTGGCAAGACAAACCAAACACAGATAAATGCATTCACTTTCGCCAGCACAGGGAACACAAAAAAGTGATCTGATTCATACAAATTGTAAGTGAAAAATAGAAGAGATAATCAACCAGAAATAAGGATATAATGCAGACTTTGTGGCTAGAGGATACCATACTGGAAAGATAGTAGAGACAGGGAGAGGGGAGAGAAAGATTGCCACTTCAGTACTCACCAAAAGAAGTTCAAGGCCTATAGGACACAAATGTAGCAAGATATCACATCGAAAGACCAGGGTTGCAAACACCTGATAATTAGGCCAAGAGTCATAAGAACAACACACAACAAATTAGAGATGAAACCTTAAGCCATCCAAAGTAGTGAATGAGCAAGGATAATGATAAATGAAAGCAAAACACCATACCCAAATGCTCAAATGCAGACACGTGCCTATGTCTATTTGCAGGTGACAGGGCATCAATGACCTTGCATCATTTGAATTTGGCATGGATGCCAGTGTGCATTTTTTTTGGGTGTTTGATTTAGTTTTGTTTGGGCGGGAGACTCAACTGGGTGTATGGGTTCACAAGCACGATCATGTGTGCATGCTCGTGCCCAAAATGGCATGGAGTGACAATCAAAGAAGAATAATATGGATAAAAGAAGTTTTAACTAAGGTTTCTCTATTTCAAAATTATAGTTCCATCCAAGAATGGTATTGTTTATTTCCACTTCATTCGGTATTTAAGGAAACGCTCACATACCCCGGATTGACAAGCTATTCAGACACACAAAGCAGAAGCTACAAGCTAGAGGTACAACAAATGAAGAACACAATTAAGGAAAAAAGAAATATTGAAACAGGTGTGAGTGGCTTTAATGGAAGTAATCGATTACTTGAAAGAAGAGGAAAGCGTACCAGACAGTTCAACGTTGCATAAAAGCTGCCTCTAATCCAATAAGCATATGCCATATTAACTGCGAGGTAATTAATGAACAATATTCAAAGACTGGCAATAGCCCACACATGAAAATAAATAAGCCACAAGTTGCCAGTTATGTTGACTTCCATGATAGAAAGATATCAATCAACAACTACCAGAGGAAGCATCACTGTCACAGCAAATGTGATCGAGAAAAGGAATGGTTTAGAGCAAGTCATCATTATGTAGCGACTAGCAAATATCCTCAAAGATCATATAATCTCCTCATGATCAGATCATGTGGTTATTCACACACACAGAACATAAACTGTCACACCCCGAACCCTGAGCGCATGCTCATCCCTTGGTGGTCGATAAAATTTGCGACTTCCCAGAACGAGTCGCCAACCCTTTCATTTTATTGCACATACAGAAGCGAATAATAAATCCCCTGACAGTAATCATCTCGGGATAGAAAAGCAGGACAACAGATTTACAAACAAAACATGCTTTCATAAACCAACCGAGTCATGTATAGAGTCTTTGACCAAGAGACTACAAAAGACTGGCTCTCCAAAAAGAAGCGGTCCTAACTGACCTACACTTCAAATCACCTCAGCACGACTCCAAGTCCTCCGCTCTACGGTCCTGAAAAATTATCCCACGACAGGGTGAGATATAAATCTCAACGAGTTCACGCTCTAAACCTGATTAGGAGGGAAATACGCTAAGAAGCGTCCTAACCACACAATCACACAATCACAGAGACTTACCTTGTCTCAGATCCACCTTGCAGGTCCGCACAGTTCATATACATTATGCATAACATCGATGTACACAACCATTGAAACGCATTACTCAACTCAATAAATCACAGGAGTCCAGATTATAGGGCCAAATCATTATGACACGTCCCATACCATATCACACAATTTTGTCCCATAATCCGACACATCTATTTCACTCAACATGCATTCCAATTGATAATTTCGCCCACTCTAGGGTATGGCCTATTTGAAGTTCGGTGGTCTACTGGCATAGCCAGGCATCGTCTCACCCCATTGAGCATGGCTACGTCTCTCCAAGATGGCTTTCCCGAAGGAGCATAGGTCTAGTCTCTACTGCGACCTGAAACCCAATGAGTGGGTATCTCATATAGGGTAAGGTCCATCCGACACAGTTCGAGGACGGGTTCTCTTAACCATTACATGACCAAACAATCTCGGCCAAGGACACTGTGCATTGCACTCAAATGCCTTAATTAAAATAGTGATGCTGGCCTATTTTCTTCGTATTAAAAACACCCGGTAAAAATAGTCGTGCGTGGGTACACGGCCAGATTGGACCCAGAAAATTCATAACATTCTTTTCAAAATCCCACTAGTTTATATAGTATATAAAACCATTTTCGATGTTGAAAACCCGACACCCGGGATTTTCTAAATGAATATTGAAATTCACAAATTTTAGAATAAATGACCAAATTTCCAATCAGCACTCAAATTTTCACAATTTAACACTCAATTACAGAAATTAACCACATCATTGCAATCAGCACGAAATTCCGGTCACCAGCTACCCCGGCCAAATTTCCGGAAAATATTTAATAATTAAACTAATTACACTTAAATAAATCTAAACACCCCTTAAATGTCATTAGCCTACTAAGAAGAGTTTAGTTAATAAACTCACCGGTTTAGCGCAAAAACTAGTTCACAATGACAACGACGCGACGGCGACCGAAACTCGGGCCTACAGCAGCACGGGAGGTTGGTGGCGGGTGGTGCGGCGGCTGCGGGCACGGTCAAGACGGCTGAATCGGCGTGACAGGGACGGCGGCTGTGCGTGCACGGCGAAAGGAGCGGTTCCTTTCTTCCTTTCGCTGCTCACTCTCTCTCTCTCTCTCGCGGTTCTCTTTCTCCGCTGGCAGTCTTGTTCTTTTCGTCACTGGTTTTGTTGACAAAACTTGTCAACAAATGGGATGCTTCGGCGGCAGAAGAAGGCGAGGACAGGTGGAGGGAACGTGGCTTTGCATGCTAGCTCTCTCATTCCCTCTCTCTCGCTAAGACAACCGGACTCCCATGCAAGACGTGGCTTCTTCTTTCGGTTTGTTGACTGCATGGTCAACTAAGCCAGGTCTCGGTGGCCATCGATACGTGTCTTCATGGGCTTCTTCTTCGCTGGCCATCCATGCACGAAGGCGGCAATGGTCAACTTCTCTCCTTCGTTGACCCGCGGAAATGAAGAGGCGACGTGGCTGTGGGTTGATGGCCACAATTCTTCCATTTGCTGCCCACCGAAGAAGGGGCTACGTAGCTCCTCGGTCAAGACTCCTTCCAATTGTTGACCCATGAAGAGGAGGGACGTGTGCATGGGCTGCATGGTGGTCCTCTTCTTCTTCTTGGTTGACTATTACTTGTACGCGCACATGGCTGAAAATTTCAATATCTTCATGTCTTCACATGGTTGAGTAATGGACGTGGCCACATGGTAGAGGGTGACTTTTACGTAGATGAATGGCCTAAAAAATGTGGCCGATGATGAGGCTGCTTGGGGTTAACGTGTTTTCATCGCTGACTATATTAAGCGAGAAATTTAGACGAGGAGCTATCACGAGAACGTGACGAAACTTGACGTTTCGTTACGGCGAGTGTGGTGATGAAGCGGGGTCGTAATTGGTGTTAACAACGTAGTCTGACGACAAATTCGTCGACCCGTCTCGGACAGTTACATATTCAAGGTCTGGCGAAATCCGGATGTCACGTAAACCCTACTGGTGGCTTCCTTTTTAGGGTATCTTGATTCCACTGGTTGCTAAGGCGTGCATTCCCCTCTACTTGAAAAGAACAGGAATCACGATGGAAATTCTTTTACCAGTCAAATAGACAGACAGCATCTTCAGTTTCTTTTCAATTCATTTAGGAAAAAGAATGGTTTGTAGAAAAATGACTTTATTAAATACTGGAAAAATATAATATCTCGTACAGCTTTCTCTTAAAAACAAACAGGTGAAGGAACCCATCAAAGTTGTAACCTCATGTTTTCCAGACTCCATCCTTAGTTTAATACTTCAGCAAATCCACAATTTTACCGAGAGCAACTACAACTTTCTCCATGACATCACTCCCTCCAGATAATGATCCACTTATAATGTGTCAAAGTTCTGCTGAATATCATAGTTCCAAATCCAGACAGATTTCAAAGATAACTGTACAGGCCAATTAAACCAATATAGAAAGTCACACTAAGTATTAGATATCCCTACCCAGCCAAAGAAACTCTAGGGACTGTTAGGACTAGAATTAGCACCTAGAGGGGGGTGAATAGGTGATTAAAGCGATTTTAACAATCAAATCCGAATATGAGATTAATGAATTAAAAACAGCAATCGCAGCAAATGAAGATTATGAAAGATAAAAGGATTAGGGAGAGAGAATCAAGACTCGTTTATAGTGGTTCGGCTTATATCAAGCCTACGTCCACTCTCCCGCACGGACAGCCCCTTCGGCTGGATTTCACTAAGAATCAAAAAGAGTTACGTCTCACGCTCTTGAGTCCACAATGTAGAACTTCTACTACACTTCCTCAAGGTCTCACAACTCTATGATCACTCTTTTGATTACATGTATTGCTCGAAGAATAAGATCACAATCGAAATATGGAGGTTCAGACTTTGGAATTCTTCTATCCAGCACACTTCAACAACTCGAGCGTCTCTCTTTATACGCTTCTTCATGCCTTCATTACCGTTGGCACCTTCCAAAGAAGTTCTTCCAATCAACCCGTTGGACAGAATCAATTTGGAGAGATCTCGAGCTCTTTAAGGTAAGTGTAGATAGCCCATCAATCCTGCCGCCCATACAATCGGGATCTTGGTTTCCATAAGTTGAACTTTCCAAATAAGTTGCGAATCTTAGAGAATCTATATCAATTCGGATACGTATGTAAGATCGTGTAGTGCTGAATCCAGTCGAAAGATATTCCTCAGCCATTGAGATAAAGACTATATAGAATCGAATAGAAATTTTTATCTTGTCGGTCCGGAAACCTGTCCATGAGAGTAGACTTTGAAACTTGAGTCTTGTTGACGTCGACTTTGATCTTCGACTTTGCCGCAGAGTCCGCAAGTCTTCGACTGACCGAGAGAAATGTTTTGTCAACTTCAAAACCTTTGAGGAGAATTTATCCAACAATCTCCCCCTTTTTGATGGTGACAAAACTTTCCCGCAGATTTGAATACTATTGCCCCGCAAAACAACTTTTAAGCTTGCAAAGATATCATTAGAATAAGAATAGTATAAGATGTCCTGTACGCAGATGTCCTGTACACAGACTTACCCTGTACACAGATCTGCATCCACAGAAACCTCATTAGTCAATGCAGACTTTACTATCTATATCTAATTTTGACAGCTTAAAGTAATGCAGTAGTAAGCAATCATTCAAAAACTCAAGATAAAGTCAAAATGTCAATCACAAACAAAATCCAAAAATAGAAATGAAAGTTTAAGGTTTGGGTTTGGGTTTGAATAGAGTGAAAATCTGCCTGCAAAGTCTTCTCCCCCTTTTTGTCAGCATTAAAAAGTAAGAAAATCAAGGAGCACGAGGAACGCGAACAAGTTGAAAGTCCTCCATAGACTTGACAGTAAGTGCCTTCCAACTTCCTTAAGTCTTCTTGAAGTTCAGCGATAGCAGTTCCTTTTGCTTTGTCTTGAACCTTACTTTGAACATCTTTCAGCTGATCATGTAAGGAGATGAACATAGCATGATTCTCATTCTGGATAGTCTGAAAGTCACACCCCATAGCATAGATTTGGCCTTTGAGCTCCAACATGATGTCAAGCAACCTTCGAAATCTCCCTGAATTGTCGGCCTCCGTGTGCTTGCGCCAACTCGGTCCGATGGTGGAGTCAAGCCGGTGTGAATGTCGAAGGAAGATCAATGTTCGGAGATGAAGCCTCTCCCTCGGGATGATGAGCAGCACAAACATCTTCAGCATCGTGGCGATCTCGCTTCACACTTGCACTTGTAAATGTCGGAAAAGAGGAGTGCTTTCTCTTTGGATATCTCCCCCGTTTCCATGCCTTACGGAGGGGAGAAGAACTCTTCTTTCCGAGGAGTCTCCTCGGTGACAAGATTGTGCCGATCCTCCTTTTCGCTGGAGAATCTGTCTTTGCTTGTGAGAGGCTGGTTTATGCCGAGAGTCCGTCCTGGTCGACTCTTCCTCTTCATCTTTCTCTTCCTCTTTCTCTTCTTTCTCTTTTTCTTCCTCTTCCTCTTTCTATTCTTCCTCTTTTTCTTTCTCTTTCTCTTCTTCTTCTTTCGTTCATTCTCTTCTTCTTTCTCTCGTCTCTTCTTCCTTTTGCAAGGATTCCTCTTCCCGGTTTCCTTTCTCGTTTCTTTCGCAAACCGTTGTTCCGGGAACAACTGATACAGGAGCAGAGTACTGAGAAACAAAAGCTGAGATGGGCATATCATCCTCATCATCTTCATCTTCCAAGATGATTGCCCGCCTCTTCTTGATAGGACCAGTGACAGGTTCCTTTCCTTTCCTTTTTGCCGCAGTAAGAGTCTCGGGTTTGATCTTCACGGGGTTTTTTCTTTGAACTGCTCCAGACTTCTTGCCGAGTTCCTTCGACGCATCTTTGTTATCATCCTCAGTCCGATGACCATTCGACCAATAGTCTTCACAGAGAGAATGTGGGGAGGCTGGATGTTCAGATGTCTGAAAAGTCTTGTAATGAGAGCAGCATAAGGGAGTTGTCCCTTGTCCTTTGCCATCGACCTGTACATGTGAAACATGATAGTGTGTGGCAGAGAGAAATTAATGCCAACCTTGATTGCAAACATCAACTTTGCCTCTGAGATAGATACATCTGTCTTTGAAGTTGATTTTGGTCTAAGACAGTTGATCACAATCTTGTGAAGCAGAATATTTGTTGCATTCATTCTGGAGTAGGATAGACGACCTTCAGCAATTCGGTCTCTTGCAAGCTCCATGGTTGCATGACTCACGCACACGTAAATTGATTGGAAAGCACCTCTTTCCACACCGATTACGTCTGCCAGAGTGTCTGTATCAACAACATATTCTCTATCTCGCACGCTAAATGAAAAGCTGTTCGCATCAAGAAAGCTGAGATTAGAGTAGAAATATGCGGTCAATTCAGAATGAGCCACATCACATTAAGTGCAAAACTTGTGTAGTTGAAGTTTCTCAAACTTCTCTCTGAGATTAATGCTCAGTAAATCCAGAAAATCAAAGTCCACCGTTCGTGGATTTATCACCCCTCGCTTCAAAGAAGTTTCTCATACTTCTTCCCGTGTCCATCGATCGAAAAGTTCATCCTTCTTTCCTCGAAGGTTTGCAGCCACACCCATCCAAGGTTTAAAATGTAGATACATTTTCTCATCATCATCCTTTCCCTCGGTTGATTAAAACTACCAAACCTAGGGTCACCGGGAAAGTTTGCAAAAACTTTTGCCGCTGTTCCAGCAGGGAACAACGCCCGATCTTTCCATCACGGTGAGAAAATGCGTCTCGTTTCTATAACCTTTTTCTTTCGTAAATTCATCGATGAAGGTCATTGCACCCACCTTCCTTCAATGCGTAGTAAAGCCTATAAACAAAAGCGTGCTTGAGTGATCTTACTGGTTCAACATTTTCAAGCACTTCTTCGCTTGTTGAGGGCGACTATCATGAGGTCTAGTTGAGGAGGAACGCTCGTTGAGATCGTTGAGGAGACCGGCTCGTTGGAAAGTCGCTTTCTTCGTAAGATCGAAGTGCGTAGGCCCCTCTCCCGAGCCATGTGGTCCCCGCTTGCAAGCCTTGATGATTTTCTTTGGTGAGACATTGTCTGTCTTTGGAGAAACTTTCTCACTTGTGTCGCAAGAAAGTTAAAAACTTGAGAGTAGAAATCGAGGAGAGAAATTCCAGAGTGAATAGCTTTGAACTAGGGTTTCTGGGTAAAGTTTAAAACGAAGAAGAAGAAGAAGTATAAAAGGAAATCGAATCGTGGTAACTGAATCGACGCAAAATAAATTCCTTTTTGAAAAATAACTGCCTTAATAAATCGATAACCACCCTTTATAAATTAAACTGCCTTAATAAACATGATTATCCATAAATAAACAGCAAACTTACCTTTTCGAGATAAAAGATTAAGTAAATGTACTTACGCCGTGTCGATTGGTATTCTCGTCTATATCCTTTTGAGTCGATACTCCGTCGACTTTAAGATTTCGAGTCCGAGCTTCAACAATCTTCAAGAGATACAATATTGAGTCTTGAGCGAATAGACTCAAATAAGCTTTTCTCCAAAGTGGCTTTGTGAAGATGTCCGCGCCTTATTGATTCTTCGAGTCAATGAATTGTATCAAGACTTCTTTGTTCTCGAACATGATCTCTTATAAAATGATGTCGAATCTCAATATGTTTGGCTCTTGAATGTAGGATAGGATTCTTTGTAAGATTGATTGCGCTGGTATTGTCACATCTCGATCTACGTGCAAGAGTCTTCAATACCAAAGTCTCGTAGTTGTTGTTTTATCCAAAATATTTGAGAACAAAGCAACTTCCAAGTGCTACGTATTCTCGCTTCGCCTGTTGAAAGAGCCACGACTTTGTTTTCTTGAAAACCAAGATACCACCCCGTTGCCAAGTAATTGACAAGTTCCCGAGGTGCTTTTTCTTTTCAACTCTACAACCCGCAAGATCGCGCCTCGAATAACCAAGAAGGGTAAAGTCTCCTTCTTTGGGATACCATAGACCAATCTTAGCGTGATGAGTTGCAACGTATTTAATGATACGTTTAGCAGCACTTAAATGTGATTCCTTGGGATCGATTGAAACCTAGCACATATGCAAACACTAAATAATATGTCGTCTAGATGCAAGTAAGATAAAGAAGTGAACCAATGATACTCCCGTATAATTTTTGGTCGACTTTCTTCCCTCTTTCGTCTTTGTCTATCTTCAAAGAACTTGACATTGGAATGTCAGTCTTTTTGCAATTCTCCAGACCGAACTTTTTAACAAGTTCTTTTGCATATTTCTCTTGATGAATGAAGATTCCTTCTTTAAGTTGTTTCACTTGTAGACCAAGGAAGAAGGATAGTTCACCCATCATGCTCATCTCAAATTCATCCTGCATAGACTTAGAAAATTTCTTGCACAAAGTCTCATTAGATGATCCGAATATAATATCATCAACATAAATCTGAACGAGTAGAAAGCTTTTGCCTTCCTTTTTAACAAATAGAGTAGTGTCTACCTTTCCTTTAGAGAAACCACTTTGAATTAAAAATTACTTAACCTTTTCATACCAAGCTCGAGGAGCTTGTTTTAATCCATATAAAGCTTTCTTCGCCCGAACACCGAGTCCGGTTTCTTTGAGTCTTCAAATCCAGGAGGTTGTTCCACATAGACTTCTTCTTGAATAAATCCATTCAGAATGCGCTTTTGATGTCCATTTGAAATAACCTGAAATTCTTATAACATGCAAAAGCAAGTAGTAATCTGATTGCTTCTAACCTTGCTACCTGGAGCATAAGTCTCATCATAGTCTATCCCTTCTTCTTGTGTGTATCCTTTAGCCACGAGTCTTGCTTTGTTTCTTGTCACTTTGCCTTTTTCATCCACTTTGTTCCTGAAACCCATTTAGTTCCAATAACAGATTTACCTTTTGGTTTAGGAGTTAATTCCCAAACGTCGTTGATACTTGAATTGTCCGAGCTCTTCTTGCATTGCTTCAATCCAGCTTTCATCAGCTAAGGCTTCTTCAATGTTTTTGGGTTCTATTTCAGAAATAAGTGCAACTGCACTAGACTCTTCTCGCCTTTTGGATCTTGTATGAATTCCCTCATTAATGTTCCCAATAATGAGTTCTTCGGGATGACTGGACTTGTGTTTCCAGTTACTGGATGGTCTGATGGGTTGTTGATCATTTTCTTGAGTTGAATCTCCATCGACAACTTCTTGTACCTTTTCCGGATTTTGACTGCTTTTATGGGAAATAGCTCTAGCGAAAGTGTCCGGAACAGATTCTGATTCTTCAGTCTGTATTGGCTGAACTTGTGGAGAGTCTTGAAATTTGACGTTCATTGATTCTTCCACGGTCTGAGTCTTCTTGTTGAAAACTCTATAGGCTTTGCTTGCAATTGAGTAACCAAGAAAGAATCCTTCATCTGATTTTTCTTCAAACTTACCAACTCGATCATTTGCATTCTTCAGAATAAAGCATTTACAACCAAATACTTGAAAATAAGAAACAGTTGGTTTCTTTTCTTTGAAAATTTCATAAGGAGTTTTCTCAAGAAGTGGTCTTAAAAATACTCTGTTAATAATATAACAAGCAATTGAAACAGTTTCAACCCAAAACCTTGAAGAAATATTACTTTCAATTAAAAGAGTTCTTGCCATTTCTTGTAAAGACCTATTCTTCCTTTCCACAACCCCATTCTGTTCTGGTGTGTATGGAGAGGAGAATTTGTGTTGAAGACCGTAATCATCACAGAATTTAGTAAAGTCTTGATTTTCAAACTCACCTCCATGGTCTCGTACGAATACTTGAGATAGTATAACATTTCTCATTCTGCACCTTCTTAGCAAACTTTGAAAAGAGAGAGAAAGTTTCAGACTTACTTGAAAGAAAGTAGACCCAAGTAAATCGTGAATAATCATCCACTATTACTAGGCAGAACCTTTTTCCACCAATGCTTCGCGTTCTAGTAGGTCCAAATAAGTCCATATGCATAAGCTGCAGTACACGATTAGTAGAAACTTTACTTATTGGTTTGTAAGAGTTTCTAACATGTTTACCCGACGCATGGTGTGCATAGATCGAGACTTTGAATAATTGAGAATAGGCAATCCTCGAACAAGTTTCTTGGAGGAGATCTTGCTGATTTGCTTCATATTGATATGGCCAAGTTTTCGTGCCATAGATTAGCTTCATCTTGTACCGATATCAAGCACCGTGATCTTTCATGATTTACATCCGTAAGATAGATATTTCCATGTCTTCGACCGAAAGGATTGAGTAGAATCTTTACCGATTCCCGAGCACTTTCTTTCCGGAAATTGATCTTGAATCCAAGTATCACACAACCGGCTTATGCTAAGCAAGTTGTAATTTAATCCTTCTACTAAAGAAACATTCTTGATTGACAGACTTCCAATCTTGACTGTTCCACGACCAATGATTCTTCCTTTGTTGTTACCACCAAAAGAAACTTTTCCTCCATCTTTCTAGTCAAGTGTTATGAAGCAACTTGAGTCTCCCGTCATATGTCTTGAGCAGCCACTATCTAGATACCATTTAATCTTCTTTTTGATAGTGACCCGCAATTAAAAAGAATTCAAGCTTTCTTTGGTACCCACATCATCTTGGGTCCGAAGAGTTAGAGCAATAAACGGTCTTTGCCCAATTCCTTTTGACAGTCTCCAAACCAAAGGACATTCTTTCTCAAAATGTTCTGAGCTTTGACACTTGGAACATTTCAAAGCATTTTCGCCAACAGGTTTTACAAAGACTTTCTGAAAATGATTTTTATAAGCAATTCTGGTTGGTCTTTGTTTGATTCTTTCCTTCACTTTTGGAAAATCAATTAGAGGAATAATTTTAAGTCATACCAAGACCTAACTTGTCAAAGTAGGGTCTTTGTATCGAAAGAATCTTATCCAACTTTTCAGAACCATTTGAAAATCTTTTTGATATATTAGAAATATCATTTTTCAAAAGATCATTTTCTTTGGAAACAGTCCGAGTTTTCTTTCAAGACAAGTAAAGTTGTTTTCTAACTTTTCAAACTTTTCTTTCCAAAGTTTTTCCCGTTGCTTCAATGTAGAATTTTCCTTTTTCATTCGGAGATCCTCTTAAGAGAAGTTTTTAGACTAAGACAGAGTTCATCAATGTATTTCGAAACTTTGATAGGAATTCCGAGATTACTAACCTTGAGTTCGTTCGAGTCCGTATCTCGAATCGAGTCCGAGTCCGAATCGATTTTGCCATTAGACAGATATTGGCATAGTCGTCATCACTTTCTTCACATTCGTATCACCCGGGTCTCTCGCTTTGAGTGCTTTTTCGTATTTTCGGTCTTTCCTTTTCTCTTCTTTAACAGAGGACGGTTGGGTCCGATGTGTCCCTTTTTTTTTTGCATTCAAAGCAAGTCACTTCTTTGTTAGAATCATCTTCCTCCGTTGATTTGTTCGAAACCTTTGTGAGCTGTTTCTTCCGGTTGAATTTTCTTCCTTTTCTATTCAACTTTGAATCTCTTTATATAAGTGCCAGCTCTTCATCATCTAGATCTTCTTCAGTAATCAGCATCAGAATAGTCATTAGACTTTAAAGCAATTGATTTCTTACCTTTTGAATCTTCCTCTTCGTTGGTTTGCTCTACTTCATAAGATTGAAGAGTCCCAACCAATTCGTCTACGAGAGAGTGGAGCAATCCTCTCGTGTCTCTCTTATTGAGGTTTTTATGTGATTCCGTCTTTAGAGAGTCCTCGTAGGAGTTTGTTGACCTTCATATGTCCCGAGATTGGATGTCCCCGATATTCAAGACCATTCACAATTTCAGTAAAGCGACTAAACATGTCGGTTATTGATTCTCCCGATCTCATCTTAAAGACTTCATATTGTCCCAAAAGAATGTTGATCCTTGTCTCTTTCACTCGATCTGTTCCTTCATAGGTAATGTGAAGCCTATCCCAGACTTCTTTTGCCGTATCACAAGAAGATATTATGTTATACTCGTAGGGGATAAAGCACAATATAAGGAGTAAATGGCTTTAGCGTCAAGAGTCCTGTCTCTTGGTGATTTCTTCTTGAGTCATTGGAGTGGGATCGCAACTTCTTTTCCTCTCTCGGATCCCGATGCTGCAGCAGAATGATTCCTTTGTCTACCACTTCCCATTCCAAAGGATCTTTCGATCTTAGGAATGCTTTCATCTTGTTCTTCCATATGCTTGTAGTCTTTTCCATCAAAGTATGGAGGTCTCGGTATTGCTTTTGACCTTCGACCAACCCCGTAGGTAACATACTAGCCATAGATCTTTTACTCGAAGTAAAGACACTTCTTATAAACGAGTACACAAGCTCGATACCAATTGTTAGGACTAGAATTAGCACCTAGAGGGGGTGAATAGGTGATTAAAGCGATTTTAACAATCAAATCCGAATATGAGATTAATGAATTAAAAACAGCAATCGCAGCAAATGAAGATTATGAAAGATAAAAGGATTAGGAGAGAGAATCAAGACTCCGCATTTATAGTGGTTCGGCTTATATCAAGCCTACGTCCACTCTCCGCACGGACAGCCCTTCGGCTGGATTTCACTAAGAATCAAAAGAGTTACGTCTCACGCTCTTGAGTCCACAATGTAGAACTTCTACTACACTTCCTCAAGGTCTCACAACTCTATGATCACTCTTTTGATTACATGTATTGCTCGAAGAATAAGATCACAATCGAAATATGGAGGTTCGACTTTGGAATTCTTCTATCCAAGACACTTCAACAACTCGAGCGTCTCTCTTTATACGCTTCTTCATGCCTTCATTACCGTTGGCACCTTCCAAAGAAGTTCTTCCAATCAACCCGTTGGACGTAATCAATTTGGAGAGATCTCGAGCTCTTTAAGGTAAGTGTAGATAGCCCATCAATCCCGCCGCCCATACAATCGGGATCTTGGTTTCCATAAGTTGAACTTTCCAAATAAGTTGCGAATCTTAGAGAATCTATATCAATTCGGATACGTATGTAAGATCGTGTAGTCTGAATCCGGTCGAAAGATATTCCTCAGCCATTGAGATAAAGACTATATAGAATCGAATAGAAATTTTTATCTTGTCGTCCGGAAACTGTCCATGAGAGTAGACTTTGAAACTTGAGTCTTGTTGACGTCGACTTTGATCTTCGACTTTGCCAGTAGAGTCTGCAAGTCTTCAGACCAGACTGAGAGAAATGTTTTGTCAACTTCAAAACCTTTGAGGAGAATTTATCCAACAGGGACCAATTTAAAGGGGTGTATGGTGCATTTGTAAACTACCAATCAGATGCAATCATCTTAAGAAAGTCATGTTGCTTCACAATTGGATGACCGATGAATCTGCAGAGATGGAAAAGTGAGAAAGATTTGCAATTCCTACCTGGCAACAAATAAAATTGTCATGATAATCATTGATTTACCTAGACCAAGTGCTAGTACGTTAGGAAGAGTAAATTTAAACATCCAACACTTCAATATAAACCCTCATACATTTATACATCCTTACACCACTTGCAAAACAAAAAGTTTACAAGCACGCCTCCCCTTATAACTCCCACCTACAAGACCATTTAACACGAGGTTAGTGACTAATCTAATTTTCTACACGACTTTGACATGCAGGCGATCCTATACAAGACATGTTAGTTAAAGCACAACAACCATTTTTAAATAGCTTCAAGTCCTCTTAATCTAGTAAACCAATCCCCAGTGGAGTCGCCAAGCCTGTCGCAACCCGATCTCACCGCCCTCGAATCCCTCATCATCGCGAGGAAAGAAAAGGGGGAAAGGTCGGATTTAGGGGTACTTGATCACTAGAGTTCTCTCACGGCTCATCTTCCAAAAGACGTCATCACCTCGCATTTTGGATCAAGCCTCTTGTGAGTTCCCTCCACGAGATCGTGAGCTCTCCCAAGCTAGCGGAGTGTCGCGATCCATACTCACACGAGTGGCACATCTTAGAAAAATGGGTCGGGTGTGGATATTGGATTTAAGGGTACCTTTACCATGGTAACCCTCTCGTCATTGCTCGCCCATAAGGATGGCATCACTTCATCATTTGGGTTACTTCCCATGTCGAGTATGCTAAACCAACGTGACTTTCATCGAAACTCATATCCCGCGTGACAGGTTATTTGTACAGTCTAATTGTTTATGACAACCTAAAAAATAAGACGGGAGTCGCCACTAGCCTCATTTTAGGGGTCAGCTAAAAAACCCAATCGAGGATCGGGAGAGTTCCCTCAATTTCTATGCAACCAAATATCTAAATTCGGGGACTTGGGTTACGCTAATATTTCTATTAGCGCTTTTTTTGGTACCTAAATAATATGTTGTGTTTTCCTAACATATCCATACATTTCTTTTTACATTTTCGGGATCATTTGTCCTAAACTAAGTGATCATGCGGGGTTGGTCATTTTCATTTTATTCTATTTCTAGAAAAACAAGAAAAGAAAACAATCAATGGAATTAAAATTGCCAAACATTAAGTAAACAATCAAGGAAAGCACTAAATTTATCATGCAATCCTAAAAATATAGAAAAGAAACACAATTGAAAAAGATGAGAGAAAGAGAGAAAACCCGCAACTCGTCGGATTTTATACAACAAATGGAACCCGAGACATATGTCAGGAAAACGAATAGTACATGATAATGGTTAGAATGGCCATTGACCTCCACCGTCTTCACGCTTTCTCCATCTTTGGGGTCCTAATCTAAACCTAATCTAAGAAACTTATAACTAGATGCATACAATGGAAAGAAACAAGCATACACATCAAAAATTTGTCAAAACAATAGGACATTCAGCTAATGTCACGAGAATTTGTCCTATCAAAACATGTCTAAAAATCTTTTTTAAAAAAATACAGAAGATGCACAACACTTGTACAAGAAAATTTTATGAAAAAAAGTTGTTCAAAACTCAACACAAAAATCAGCACAAAAATAGCAAAAACAGAGGTTCACTAAAACAAATCTTAGACTAATACAAAGATAAGAATGATTTTTTTTAGGATCTACCTATCTAAATGATTTTCAAAATTTCTGGAAAAACTGTATGTTGTAGAGAAACATGTTTCGAACAATTTTCATGCAGGAGTTGATTTGAGATTCAAAGTAAAAAAAATCCAGAAAAAATCGACAAGCAGACAAGATCAAACAATACATAATAGTGAACTACAACATGTCAGTTTTCTAGAATCATCTCCTGACTTTTGAAGCAGATATCAGATAGCAAACGATATCGGATCAGGACGTGCTATAGCTCATTGGAAAGCTAATCAAGCTATCTTCAATTCTCATGAAAACATTAAACACAAAAAAGCACATATACTAACTCGTTTCCAGGCATATGCACAAAGAGGTCTGTCATGGATCCGAAATTGCAGAACAATGATCATCCAAGCAATCAAACATATTATCATCATCACAGCCTACCTAGTTCCTTCTCAATACATCCTAAACATCATCAACTCATCATAGATCTCACAAATCAATCTCTAAGATGAACTCTAGCGCCAATCTCCTATTGAGACCTCGCTTCATCGAGCTCGAGGCCAAAGAGGCTTACCTCTTAATGTTTTCGCATGAAATGAACTCCCGCGAACTATCACCGACGCACCACAACACCTAGGAATGTCAAGGATTGTCCAAGAGGGACTGAGATCACCGGAGATGCTGAAGATGATGCCGGATTTGCTCCGGTTTGCTGCTAGATAGAACAGCCACCAAATCGGGTACAAAAAGACCACCGGCAACTTTTCCGATTAATCACAGCCACCTAGGACTCGAGGAAGGGCAAAGGAACATTGAGGACTGTCCAAGAGGGACTGAGATCGCTAGAGATGCTGAAGATGACGCCGGATTTGCTTCGGTTTGCTGCTGGAAAGAACAGCCACCAGATCAGGTACAAAAAGACCACCGGTGACTTTTCCAATTAATCACAGCCACCTAGGACTCGAGGAAGGGCAGAGGAACATTGTGGTGGTTGGAAATGCCAGAGAGCTCACTGGCGAGAGGCTAAACGCGGCGAGGGGTGGTGTGGCCAAAGGAAAAAAAGTGCACGAAGATAAGAGGGGAAAGTCGGTGGGAGAGAGAGACATCGAGAGAGAGTTTTTTTTTTTTCTTTCTTTTTAGTCAGAGAAAACGAGATCTGAAAAATGCCCCCCCTCCATCCTTTTTCATAGGAAAATGATATTTATATGTAGATGAGAAAGGCCATCCTAACGCTTGGATTGATCCAAGGGTTAGGATGCCATCTTTCTTCTTAACAAACTTAATAACCCTAGGATAACACCCAAATCCATCACATGTTTAAATTGAATGGTCACGATGCATTCTCAATGGACAGTGATGATCTAATCTTGAGGTAAGAGAGTAGTTGGGGTCATTTTCAAATTTCATCAAACTTGGGGGGCAAATTTGCAAATTTCGTAAAATCTAGGGAAAATTTCAAAAATTTGAAAATTAAGGGCATAAATGCATTGGCCATGAAGTGGGTCAGCCGAGGGTGGTTTCTGGCTAAAAAAATGACCGGAAAAATTCGCCGGTCAACGCCGGTCAAATATGGTCAACGTAGGTCAACGACGATCAATGCCGAGTTGATCGGGTTGAATTTTTGTCCGAATTTTATTATGATTTTTTTGGTTTTACCCAATTTAAACAAAACCAAACATTTCTTCATGAATCGGATCAAATGAGATGCAAGTGGGCTATCTCAAGTCGATTAATTGTGCACAAAATTTTTAAATCCATTGAATTCTTATTGAAGAGAGGCCACAAGCTAAACTTACATCTTTAATTGAATCTCAATCGGGCAAATTGAAGCTCAATCACTTCAATTGCACTCTAGTCTAAAATGAGCCAAGTCGAATTACGTAAGTTGAACCACCTTAGCTGGGCTTTCTAATATTTGAACACGTCAAATCGACCAAATTAAAATGCATCCGAGCAAATCTCCCAAAATTGACCTTGAATTTGGACTCATCTCTTTTAATTATATATCGACTAAAAATCAGGTGTCAATAGTTGCCCCTCTTTGAGTGGGAGTTCGAAGAGGTTCCACTCAAAGATAAAATTGATACCTACAACTTTTAGTCGACTCAACTCTGGAAATAGAAGAAGACAAAAGAAATGATATTTGGTTAGGGACGTACCTGACACTTACCTTTACCCGTCAGGGTTTCTAAACTCTTGTTGGGGTTTATTCTCTCTCTCTCTCTCTCTCTCTCTCTCTCGTGAAATGGAATGAAGGAAATAAATCATTAAATGAAAAATGAATGGTTTAAGGATAACCACTAACCTAAAGAGATAAGGTTTAAGGATAACGAACCTAAAGACAAGGTTTAAGGATAATCTGGAACCTAAGAGACAAGGTTTAAGGATGACCAGGAACCTAAGAGACACGATTTAAAAATGACCAAGAACCTAAAACAAGGGGTATGGTTTAGGGTTATAAAAAACCAAAAGCAAGGATTTATGATTTAAGATGACCAAAAACCGGTTCACTAAGAAACAAATATTTTT
The DNA here is from genome assembly GCA_014182565.1 of Eucalyptus marginata. Taxonomy (NCBI): domain Eukaryota; kingdom Viridiplantae; phylum Streptophyta; class Magnoliopsida; order Myrtales; family Myrtaceae; genus Eucalyptus; species Eucalyptus marginata. Next base: position 18,259,356 of record CM024589.1, on the reverse strand, counting down.
AAAAAAGGTTTCGAGATTGCTTGAGAGCCAATCTTGCAAAACAATGTCAATTGTCAAATCCCTTTAGAGAGGATTTTAAAAAAATGAGATTTGATTAACCATCCAAGGGTTAAGTTAAATATGCTAAGTGGAAATATCCTAATCAAAAGAGGTCTTTCACACTGACTCTCAAAAAAGGCTTTTATTCCCAACCATTAATATGGGAAAACTATTTAAATATCACTGGAGAAGTCTCACCCAACCTATGTAAAGGTTTTCGGAAACATTCACAGTGAATACAATCTATTGATCAAAAGGTCTTTTGAAAGAACCGTAATGATGGCTTGGTCATGGGCTTACACAAAGGGTATGCACTTTGAGGCCAAGAAATGAATATTCAATTAATATCTTCATCAGGTTTACAAGTCAAGAACCTCAAAGATAAGATAAGATAGGATTGCTTCCACTCCTTCTAGCGGTAGCTCCTATGTCATACTCTCATTCCAACTCGAACCATCCCAATCGGAAGACACTTCGGATAAGGGTTGTAATGTTGGTTTGGGTGAGACTTAAAAAGGCTTGAAAAATTTTCAAATATCGAAGAGTTAAAAGTGAGTGATTATCTTGGCATCATCACCATCACATGACTTTTCGAAAATTTGACTCTTGAAATTTAACCTATCTCAAGAGTCCTTTTGGTAATTTGTCTTGAGACATGAGAGCTTTGCTCTCTATTCTAATGACATTGCTTGCAATACATGTTTTCTCTTGCAAGGCATTTCTTTTGCTTTTCAATGGATGGTCTTTTGCATGACCATTGATTTTGCTCTTCTTTGTATTTTTATTTTTCTTTGCATTTTTTTTCATGGGCATTGGCCTTGCTTTTATCAGGCATACTGTTTTTTCATGCTCCCTAACTTTCATTCTCTTTTGAGTATATAGAACTCTCGAGTGGCATTTATAAACATTATCAATATTCTCAATTTTGTTGGTAAATCATGTGCCCCACCCTAGTGTGGGGAGATAATCATCACCTGGGGTTATGAAAGAATTGTATATGGCTCAAATTGGCTAAGCAGAGGGTAATTGTGTTTGGGGTAGTAAACGGAATGCTCCTCGTCACTTCGAGATGCTTCGAGTTTCGATAAGAAATCACCTGAAGCTAGCACAAGAAGATTGATACAAGTGAAAGTGATAAAATCTTTCTTAATCTTTTGCTCCATAATTTTCAACCAATACCCCCATTTTGCCCCAATGTAGGGTTGTTCTTGATAGGGTTATTTTGGAAATACTCCCTATTTGGCTCAAAGTGGCTTGCAAGGGATATCAATAGTGTTTGGGATTGAGAAATGAAATGCCTTTATCATTTCAAATCATGTATTCACTGTGAATGAACCATATGCCATAAGACATGATTCTTTTCACTCAATTCTCTCAAGGAATGTGTAAGGACGTGTTTGGTAAATGGGTTGCCTCTCATCATTTTAGGCACTATCACTTGGCATATTCAACAATCCTTTTCGGGCTTTCCAAAGCACACTTTGGTTAAATTCAACTCCCTGGGAAATGAAAATGTAATGAAATTTTGTTTGAAATGACATGTTTCCTTGACCTTACTAGGGAGACTTTTGAAAACAAGGTTGAATAAAATTTGTCACGCCCCGATCCTCGGGCACGCGCCCATCCCTTGCCTTGGTCGATTTTAAAGTGCGATATCCCAGGACTATGTATCGCCGACCCTTTCTTTTTATTATGCGCATGCGGAAGCAGTTATGAATCCCCATACAATAAAACAATGGGATAGAAAAGCAGGCCATATTTTTCATATTGAAATTCACAACCACACTTTCATTAACAGCACAACTGATAGTATATTTACAATACTATTTACAGCATATAGGTCTCACACCTATCTACACTAAGACAGGGTTCACAAAAGGGATGGGATCTCAATCCACATCCGGGTTGTACTCAAGATCCCTCTCTGGATCATCTTCTTCTTCAAAAATCTTTCTCCTCCTCAGGTTCCTCCTTCTCAGCTCCTCCTCAGGGTCCTGAAATGGTTATTTAATAACCAATGAGACTACGTCTCAGCGAGTTCTACCCCCTAAGACTCGATTAGTAAGCCAATACACTATGGGCTGCCTAAACATGCACAGGTCAGAGGGCTTACCTTGGCCTCAGATTCCACCTGCAAATCAGTATAATTCATAATAGGCACCCAACTACTCATAACAAATCGAACGAGTCGATTACATGTCATAGAGCACACGTGCATTCTCTAAGGCACTAGTTCACCAAAGTGATGCATCAAATCACCGAGCCCACGTGTCTCTTCCAAGATGCCTCACTTAATTCCATGGGCCCACGTGCATTCTCTAAGGCACTCGTTCACCAAAGTGATGCATCAATTCACCGAGCCCACGTGCCCTTTTACGATGCCGGGCCACGTGCATTCTCTAAGGCACTCGTTCATCAAAGTGATGCATCAAGTCACCGAGCCCACGTGCCCTTTTAGATGCCACACCGATTCACCACTCCACCATCGATACTGACAATCGGTACCCAAACATTTTCCCATCACATAATTGAAATCAAACAATTAGGAACATGTCCTAAAATTCACAATTTAAATCAATTACATATAAATTGAAGCTCAATTAAATAAACGAACCGCACCACGATCATCGGCACGAAATTCGGTCTTTGGCCATCCCGGTTGAATTTCCAGAAAAATAATTAATTTCAAAAAAAAAAAAAAATATTAAAAATCCAATTTAAGCCCGTAATGCCCGATTGGAAGCCGAGACGAGCCCGGAAAATTACCGAGACTCGTTCAATAAATAACATGGCATGTCTACTTGCTAATGTCTATTTCTAACCACCTAACATGCATCATTAAGTCTCTAATTTAATTAATTTAAACTAATCTAACCACCTAATTGCATTTAATTAAATCTAACCAACCCTTAAGCATAATTAGCAGACTAAGAAAGCATTAGTGAGTAAAACTCACTTGCACTAAACGAAGGCCGGGACACCGAGACGACGACGCAACGGCGGCCGAACTTGGGCCGGGCCAAGAACTTCGCAAGCCCGAAGAAACTTTGGACTTCAAGATTGGGCTGACTTCTTTAATCACTTGGGCTTGAAAATACTTAATTGTGGGCTGCTTGCTGGGCCAGAATTAAACTGAAAATGGGCTCTCTCTTTGGGCTGAAATTGTTTGGGCCAAAGATCCACTTAATGGGCTTTGTGGGCTTGGGCTTCAACTCAATTAAACCAACTTGGGCTGAGCTTGTTAGGCCGCATGGTCTTGTGGGCTGAAGTTCACTTGGGCCGAAGTTGGGCCGAATCCCAATGGGCTGAACCGTGGTTTGGCTTGCGGGCTGCAGAGAGGAGACCAGCAGCTTCAACGGCGAAAACGGGCCGATCGGAGCTCCGGCGAGCGGGTGGTTGGCAACCGGCGGCTCCCGGGGGTCTTGGGGATCTTGTGGGTGGATGGAATGGGCAAAAGAAGGGCTGAAATGGGGCGAAACAGCAAGAAAACGCGAAACAGTGCTGGCGGGCAGCTTCCAGACGGTCCGGCGAGCGGCGGACTCCAGCGGCTGTACGGGACGAACGGCAGCTCCGTTCAGGGTGATTTTAGGCTTGTTGGAACGGAATGGATGTCCTCTTCATGACGATATGTGGCTCGTTCGCTGGTTCATCCAGGAAGACCACTTTTGACTCGAATCTTTGATGAAAGGTCGGCTGGAGCAGAAACCGGCGGGGGTGCGGGTGGAGGCGTGCGACGGCTGCAGCTCCTTCTGCTGGTCTTCTTGTTGGCTTGAGGGCTTCGAAAATGAAGAGGAGAGGGTCTTGGATGGAAGAGAGGTGAGAGAGATGGAGAGGATAGAGATGAGGGAAGAGATAAGAGAGAGAGAGAGATGAGATAGAGTTGAGGTGGGCCTTGGCTTGATATTTTCCCATCTTGCTCTCCAAGATTCATCCTAAGCCAAGTAAATTCCCTTGGCCTCCATTGATCCACACCAACACCTCTCATGACTTCACTTTTGGTCCATTTGGCTAGGGGGGAGGGAGAGTTACGAATTTTGCAAGAATTGTCTTCAATTGGTGGCTTGATCCACTTCAATTCCATCTCAATTGGCCTCCATAAAATCAATCGGTCATCCATCGACCATCTCGATATTTTTCCTCACCCATATATCCATCTTGCTTCCCAATTTTGCTATCAAAAATAATCACGGCTTTTCGCACGAAACGACTCGGCGACGACTTTTCCCAAAAGTGTCGGGTGTCGAAAAAAATCTTCTGAGAGGGCGAGTCGACGCTCCTAGAATTTATTGTGACATGATAGAATCTTCAATTTATGAAATCGGACTCGAGTTGGCGGTTAATTTCTATTTGACACGTTTTTAGCGTGACCTAGGCTACCGGGTAACTTTCAAATATTTTTAAGTGCAATTGACTCGTGGTCGATTTTCTTCGAGCCACTATGAACCCACTCGACTCATTGACGACTCTCGGTTGTCGTGAAAATCTCGAGGATCCAAATACGGACACGGTACCAAAACAATAAGAAAATCAGTCTAGTGCCGGTCGACATGAATTTTCTAATTTAGTGGTGTCACCCACGATTAGCCGCACATCACCTTGTCGATCCAGTCTATCTCGTTTTCAAATCGATTTTTAAACGTGCCGCAATGGCCTCTAAAGATTGATACGGTCGAGAAGCCGATTCCTGGTCGAATTCTCAAGTCTATTGCCTTAAATTTCCTAATAATTTCCCCAGATAGTCTAGTTATCTCAAGAATGATCAGTTCTGATAATAGCCCTATAAACACGTTAATGAAACGCCCGAATCAATCAGAAAGAAACAGAATCGAAAATTTGGGATGTCACAAAATTTGTGGACAGAACAGGCTTTACTCAGCACAGGGGTTCACTTTTAGACCTCTAACTGTACTTCCAGAGTTTTAAATGACTCTTTCGGCATTCTAAAGGATAGGGTCACTTCTAAGTTTTAAAGAAGATAGGCATTTTTTTGAAAGTTTTGCATTTCCGAGATGAACCTCTTGTGGACAGGTAGAATCTTCTTCAAAGATCCTGCAAAATGAATAAACATGCATATGCAATATGGATGCATGAGGTGCATGATGCAAACATCCTAAATTGGCTCAGATTCAATCCAAAAGTGGCTCAAAGGCCTTTCACTTTATTCATGGATAATACTTCTTAACAGCATCAACATTTACAGGTCTTGGCAATTCTTAACCATCCATTTCTACAAGGATTAGTGCCCCACCAGGTAGCACTTTCTTTACAATATATGGACCTTTGTAATTTGGAGTAAACTTCCCACGAGGATCTAGAATGATAGGTAAGACCTTTCCCAAAACAAGATCATTGATCTCAAAATGTCTTGGTCTAACCTTGCGGTTGAATAACTTCCCATAAGGCTTTTACCCTCTTTTCATCAATCATATTAAGTTGTTCAAATCTTTGTTGAACCCATTCAGCTTCAAAGAGCTTGATTTGAGAAAGTACCCTCAATGAAGGGATTTCCACTTCCATGGGTAACACAGCCTCCATCCCATAAACCAATGAAAATGGTGTTGCCCCAGTTGAAGTGCGAATTGAAGTTCAATAAGCAAGCAAAGCATATGGTAACCGATCATGCCAATCACGATAATTTTCCGCCATTTTGGCTAAAATCTTCTTAATGTTCTTATTTGCCGCTTCTATAGCTCCATTCATCTGTGGGTGGTAAGGAGAAGAATTCAAATGGCAAATGTGGAATTCTCCAAGTAATTCATCCACCACCTTGTTGTTCAGGTTTGATCCATTGTTTGTGATGATCGCTTCAAGAACTCCATATCAAGCGATGATATCACGATGGATGAACTTTGCCACGCTCTTTGCAGTAACTTGAGCATAAGAATTGGCTTCAATCCATTTGGTGAAGTAATCAATGGCTACCAAGATAAAACGGTGTCCATTCGACACTTTAGGATTAATTGGTCCGATGATGTCAATGCCCTACATTGAAAAAGGCCAGGACTCGGACATTTGATGTAGCTCATTAGGGGGAGCATCGATTTTGTCTCCATAGACTTGACATCGGTGACAGCACCTCACATGCTGAATACAATCGGCTTCCATGGTCAACCAATAGTAACCAAGCCTCATGATTTTTCTAGCTAAGAGATGACCGTTCATATGAGGGCCACACTCTCCTTCGTGTATTTCTTTCATCAGGAGTTTAGCTTCTTTTGCATCCACGCACTTCAGTAAAATTGAATCAAAAGACCTTTTATAAAGGGCTCCTCCACTGAGGAAGAATTTGGATGCCAATTTGATCAAGTATTTTCGATCATTGGTTTGACTCCCTTGGGGGAATTTTCCTTCTCGAAGGTAATTCATGATGTCATAATACTAGGGTTGACCATCGGGTTCTTCTTCAATCATCAGGCAATAAGCAGGCTTTTTCAATACGTTGATTTGTAAAGGATCAACGCTCAAACCATTAGTTACTTGCAACATTGAAGATAAAGTTGCCAATGCATCAGCAAATTGCTTTTGTGATCTCGGCAAATAATCAAAAGAGATTTTGTCAAATTCCTTGACCAAGTCTTTGAGATATTCGTGGTAATGAATCAACTTTACTAGATTAAGAGGACTTGAAGCCAATTCTTATGCCCATGTTACTACAAAGAGCGTGGCAAAGTTCATCCATCGTGATATCATCACTCGATGTGGAATTCCTAAAGCGATCATCACAAACAATGGATCAAACCTGAACAACAAGGTGGTGGTTGAATTACTTGGAGAATTCCACATTCGCCATTTGAATTCTTCTCCTTACCGCCCACAGATTAATGGAGCTGTAGAAGCGGCAAATAAGAACATCAAGAAGATTTTAGCCAAAACGGCAGAAAATTATCGTGATTGGCATGATCGGTTACCATATACTTTGCTTGCTTACCGAACTTCAATTCGCACTTCAACTGGGGCAACACCATTCTCATTGGTCTATAAGATAGAGGCTATGTTACTCGTGGAAGTGGAAATCCCTTCACTAAGGGTACTTTCTCAAATCAAGCTCTCTGAAGCTGAATGGGTTCAACAAAGATTTGAACAATTTAATATGATTGATGAAAAGGGTAAAAGCCTTATGTCATGGACAAAGCTATCAGAAAAGAGTAGCTAAGTCATTCAACCGCAAGGTTAGACCAAGACATTTTGAGATCCACGATCTTGTTTTGAGAAAGGTCTTACCTATCATTCCAGATCCTCGTGGGAAGTTTACTCCAAATTACGAAGGTCCATATGTTGTAAAGAAAGTGCTACCTGGTGGGGCACTAATCCTTGTAGAAATGGATGGTCAAGAATTGCCAAGACCTGTAAATGCCGATGTTGTCAAGAAATATTATCCATGAATAAAGTGAAAGGCCTTTGAACCACTATTTGATTGAATCCGAGCCAATTTAGGATGTTTGCATCATGCACCTCATGCATCCATATTGCATCTGCATATTTATTCATTTTGCAGGACCTTTGAAGAAGATTCTACCTGTCCACAAGAGGTTCATCTTAGAAATGCGAAACTTTTAAAAAAAATGCCTATCTTCTTTAGAACTTAGAAGTGACCCTATCCTTTAGAATGCCGAAAGAGTCATTTAGAACTCTAGAAGTATAGTTAAAGCTCTAAAAGTGAACCCCTGTGTTGAGCAAAGCTTGTTCTATCCACAAATTTTATTCAACCTTGTTTTCAAAAGTCTCCCTAGTAAGGTCAAGGAAACTTGTCATTTCAAACAAAATTTCATTACATTTTCATTTCGCAGGGAGTTGAATTTAACCAAAGTGTGCTTTGGAAAGCCCGGAAAGGATTTTTGAATATGCCAAGTGGTAGTGCCTAAAATGATGAGAGGCAACCCCTTTACCAAACACGTTCTTATACACTCCTTGAGAGAATTGAGTGAAAAGAATTGTCTTATGGCATAGGGTTCATTCACAGTGAATACATGGTTTGAAATGATAAAGGCATTTTATTTCTCAATCTCAAACACTATTGATATCCTTTGCAAGCCACTTTGAGCCAAATAGGGAGCATTTCCAAAATAACCCTGTCAAGAACCCCACATTGAGGCAAAATGGGAGTCTTGGTTGAAAATTATGGAGCAAAAGATTAAGAAATATTTTATTGCTTTCACTTGTAACAATCTTCTTGTGCTAGCTTCAGGTGATTTCTTATCAAAACTCGAAGCATCCCGAAGTGACGAAGAGCATTCCGTTCACTACCCCAAACACAATTACCCTTTCCTTAGCCAATTTGAGCCTTATACAATTTTTTCATAATCCTATGTGATGATTATCTCCCCCACACTAGGGCAGGGCACATGATTTACCAGCAAAATTGAGAATATTTATAATGTTTATAAATGCCACTCAAGAGTTCTATATACTCAAAAGAGAATGAAAATTAAGGGGCATGAAAAAGCAATGTGTCTAGTAAAAGCAAGGCTAATGCCCATAAAAAAAATGCAAAGAAAAGCAAAAATACAAAGAAGAGCAAAATCAATGGTCATGCAAAAGACTATCCATTGAAAAACAAAAGAAATGCCTTGCAAGAGAAAACATGTATTGCAAGCAATGTCATTAGAACCGATAGCGAAGCTCTCATGTCTCAAGACAAATTACCAAAAGGACTCTTGAGATAGGTGAAATTTCAAGAGTCAAACTTTTGAAAAGTCATGTGATGGTAATGATGCCAAGATAATCATTCACTTTTAACCCTTCGATATTTGAAAATTTGTCAAGCCTTTTTAAGCCTCACCCAAACCAACATTACGACCCTTATCCAACGTCTCTTCTGATTGGGATGGTTCGAGTTGAAATGAGAGTATGACATAGGAGCTACCGCTAGAAGGAGTGGAAGCAATCCTATCTTATCTTATCTTCAAGGTTCTTGACTTGTAAACCTGATGAAGATATTAATTGAATATTCATTTATTGGCCTCAAAGTGCATACCCTTTGGGTAAGCCCATGACCAAGCCATCATTACGGTCCTTTCAAAAGACACTTTGATCAATAGATTGTATTCACTGTGAACGTTTCCGAAACATTTAGACATAGGTTGAGTGAGACTTCTCCAATGAGATTTAAACAGTTTTCCCACATCAATGGTTGGGAATAAAAGCCATTTTTAAGAGTCGGAATGAAAGACATCTTTTGATTAGGATATTTCCACTTGTCATATTCGACTTAACCTTAGATGGTTAATTAAATCTCATTTTGTTAAAATTCTCTCTGAAGGGATTTGACAATCGACATCATTTCGCAAGATTGGCTCTCAAGCAATCTCAAAACCCTTTTTAAAATATTTGTTCCTTAGTGAACCGGTTTTTGGTCATCCTAAACCATATCATTGTTTTTGGTTTTTGGTCATCCTAAATCATAACTCTTGCTTTTAATTTTTGGTTATCCTAAACCATATCCCTTGTCTCTTAGGTTCTAGGTTATCCTTATACCTTGTCTTTAGGTTCTAGGTTATTCTTAAACCTCGTCTCTTTAGGTTCTAGGTGATCCTTAAACCTTGTCTTTAGGTTAGTGGTTATTCTTAAACCATTCTAGTGATTTTATTTCCTTTATTCCATTTCACGAGAGAGAGAGAGAGAGAGAGAGAGAGAGAGAGAGAGAGACAAAGAGACTGAGAGAGAGAGAGACAGAGTGAATAAACCCCAACAAGAGTTTAGATACCCTAACTGGCAAAGGTAAGTGTCAGGTACGTCCCTAACCAAGTATCATTTCTTTTGTCTTCTTCCATTTCCAAAGTGGAGTCAACTAAAAATTGCAGGTATCGATTTTACCTTTGAGTGGAACCTCTTCGAACTCCCACTCAAAGAGGGGCAGCTGTTGACACCTAATTTTTAGTCGATACATCATTAAAAGATATGAGTCCAAATTCGGGGTCAATTTTGGGAGATTTGCTCGGATGCATTTTAATTTGGTCGATTTGACGTGTTCAAATATTAGAAAGCTCAGCTAAGGTGGTTCAACTTACGTAATTTGACTTGGCTCATTTTAGACTAGAGTGCAATTGAAGTGATTGAGCTTCAATTTGCCCGGTTGAGATTCAATTAAAGATGTGAGTTTAGCTTGTGGCCTCTCTTCAATAAAAATTCAATGGATTTAAAAATTTTGTGCACAATTAATCGACTTGAGATAGCCCACTTGCATCTCATTTGATCGGATTCATGAAGAAATGTTTGGTTTTGTTTAAATTGGGTAAAACCAGAAAAATCATAATAAAATTTGGACAAAAATTCAACCCGGTCAACCCGACGTTGACCATCGTTGACCAGTGTTGACCAGAGAATTTTTCCAGTCACTTTTTTAGCCGGAAACCACCCTCGGCTGACCCACTTCATGGCCAATGCATTTATGCCCTTAATTTTCAATTTTTCAAATGCATTGTGATTTTACGAAATTTGCAAATTTGCCCCCCAAGTTTGATGAAATTAGAAAATGACCCCAACTACTCTCTTACCTCAAGATTAGATCATCACTATCCATTGAGAATGCATCGTGACCATTCAATTTAAACATGTGATGGATTTGGGTGTTATCCTAGGGTTATTAAGTTTGTTAAGAAGAAAGATGGCATCCTAACCCTCGGATCAATCCAAGGGCTAGGATGGCCTTTCTCATCTACATATAAATATCATTTTCCTCTGAAAAAGGATGGAGGGGGGGCATTTTTCAGATCTCGTTTTCTCTAACTAAAAAGAAAAAAAAACTCTCTCCCGACGTCTCTCTCTCCCACCGACTTTCCCCTCTCATCTTCGCGCACTTTTTTCCTTTGGCCACACCACCCCTCGCCAGCGTTCAGCCTCTCGCCGGCAAGCTCTCCGGCATTTCCAACCACCACAATGTTCCTCTGCCCTTCCTCGAGTCCCAGGTGGCTGTGATTAATCTAAAAAGTCACCGGTGGTCTTTTTGTACCTGATCTGGTGGCTGTTCTGTCCAGCAGCAAACCAAAGCAAATCCGGCGTCATCTTCAACATCTCCAGCGATCTCGGTCCCTCTTGGACAGTCCTCAATGTTCCTCTGCCCTTCCTCGAGTCCTAGGTGGCTGTGATTAATCGGAAAAGTCGCCGGTGGTCTTTTTGTACCCGATTTGGTGGCTTTTCTGTCTAGCAGCAAACCGGAGCAAATCTGGCGTCATCTTCAGCATCTCCGGTGATCTTAGTCCCTCTTGGACAATCCTTGACATTTCTAGGTGTTGTGGTGGCTCGGTGATAGTTCACGGGAGTTCATTTCATGCGAAAACATTAAGAGGTGAGCCTCTTTGGCCTCGAGCTCGATGAAGCGAGGTCTCAATAGGAGATCGGGGTTAGAGCTCATCTTAGAGATTGATTTTGAGATCTATGATAACTTGATGATGTTTAGGATGTATTGAAAAGGAACTAGGTAGGCTGTGATGATGATAATATTTTGATTGCTTGGATGATCATTGTCCTGCAATTTCGGATCCATGACAGACCTTTTGTGCATATGCCTAAAACGAGTTAGTATATGTGCTTTTTTGTGCTCAATGCCTTCATGAGAGTCGAAGATGGCTTGATTAGCTTTCCAATGAGCTATAGCATGTCCCGATCCAATATCATTTGCTATCTGAAATCTGCTTCAAAAGTCAGGAGATGATTCTGGAAAACTGACATGTTGTAGTTCATTGTTATGTATTATTCGATCTTGTCTGCTTGTCAATTTTTTCTGGATTTTTGTACTTTGAATCTTAAATCAACTCCTTCATGAAAATTGTTCAAAGCATGTTTCTCTACAACATACATTTTTTCCAGAATTTTTGAAAATCATTCGGATAGGTAGTTCCTACAAAAAAACCGTTCTTATTTCTGTATATTTTGATACCAAGAGTAACTTTCTGTTTTGGCAAAAAAACGAGGTCTGAAATGACCTCGTTTCAGCTCGAGCACTTCTAGGGATATGTAGGAAACACTTAGAGGTTTCTAATGCTGCTGATTGCACGCTAATCGCTCATTGTTTGGACTATTTTCCATTTTTTTCAAAGTCAAATTATAATCTGAATAAGGGATCAAATTCGGACCTCTATTTTAACCCCTGATTTTTGTAAATTCATATGTAGATTGTTCAAGAAAACTTTCTTCACAAAAGTTGTTTGTCATCATGTCATGCAAGTTAGGAAATGTTTCCATAGCTAGATTGTCAATGGGTGTTACTCAATTTTGCTGTCCTTGCACGTTTGTTCTGAAATTTCCTAATATGAACACAATTGTGATTGTTTAGCTATATCTTTTAGGTTAGTTTGTGCGTGAAATTAGGACATGCCATCTTCATGAAAAAAATTTTAAATGCTTTGATTTTTAATTTTTTTTGTTAAACAATCGACATTTTCAAATTGCATCTTTAAAAAAATGTTTTGATACATGTGATGTTTCTCAAAAATGATTCCTAAAAAAGTTATTCTCCAAAATTCGATTTGGCTTAAGGAAAAATCCTATTTTGACAACGTGAAAGTTATAGTTTGAATTGTATTCAAAATGCCTGCGACGCTTGTGACTTCTAATGCTAGGCCCGGGCTAGCCTTGGCAATTGAATGCATTTTATAGCTGAGACATCATTTTGTCTCAAAACTTTTCATGAATGATTTTGAGATATGTTTTTTTTTTTTTTTAAATATCACATGTACCCTTCATACATACCATCCCATCATGCATTAGAAATTGCTTGTGTTTGTGATTGGCGCATGCCCTTGGTAATAAGTGACCCGCCAACGATTCACTTTCTTACTTGATTGATTGAGAAACAAGGTTCAAAATAATTGCATGCATGTTTAAATTTTTTTTAATGCATGTGATTTTTAGATGAATAGTAGGATCGATGCATGATATCGAGGGAAAATCCTAGGATCATATAGATCACTTGATTAGGAGACTTATTATTGGCCATGCGAGAATACAATTTGTCAATAATTGCTATAAGTCACAAAAAATGGATTAGGTAGGTGTTTTAGTGGGACTTTCGCATGAAAAACAATGGCCGACCCCCATGCCCCAAAAACTTGACTTTCGCATTGTACTTCTTTTAAATAATTGATCTTGACATGATGTCTTGTTTTTTATTGTTTTGATGTATATGCATGTCTTTCCATTGTATGCACCTAATTATAAGTTTTTAGATTAGATTTGGATTAGAACCTTGAAAATGGAGAAAGCGTGAAGACGGTGGAGGTCGATGTCCGCTCCGAACATTATCATGTACTATTCATTTTCCCGACATATGTCTCGAGTTCCATTTGTTGTATAAAACCTAACAAGTTGCAAGTTTTCTCTCTTTCTCTCATCTTTTTCAATTGTGTCTCTCTTTTATATTTTTTAGGATTGCATGATAGATTTACTGCTTTCCTTGATTGTTTACTTACTGTCTTGTAATTTCAATTCCATTTATTATTTTCTTTTCTTGTTTTTCTAGAAATAGAATAGAATGAAAATGACCAACCACGCATGATTATTTAGTTTAGGACAAATGATCCCGAAAATGTAAAAAGAAACGCATGGACATATTAGGAAAACACAACATACTGTTTAGGTACCGAAAGGGCGCTAATAGAAATATTAGCATAACCCAAGTCCCCGAACCTAGATATTTGGTTACGTAGAAATCGAGGGAACTCTCTTGACCCTCGATTGGGTTTTCTAGCCGACCTCTAAAATGAGGCTAGTGGCGACTCCCGTCTTATTTTTAGGTTGTTATAAACAACTAGACCGTACAAATAACATGTCGCGCAGGGTATGAGTTTCAATGAAACTCACGATAGTTTAGCATACTCAACATGGGAAGTAACCCAAAAGATGAAGTGTGTCATTCTTATGGACGAGCAATGACGAGAAGGCTACCATGATAAAGGTGCCCTTAAATCCAATATTCACACTCAACCCCTTTTTCTAAGGTGTGTCGCTCGTGTGGGTATGGATTGCGACACTCCGCTATCACGCGGGTTACGAGCTTGGGAGATCTCACGATCTCGTGGAGGGAACTCACGAGAGGCTTGATTCAAAAGGCGAGGAGATGACATCTTTTGGAATGCGAGCCGTGAGAGAACTCTCGTGATCAAGTACTCTTAAACCCGACCTTTGCCCATTTTCTCTCTTTGCGATGATGAGGGATTCGAGAGCAGCGAGATCAGGTCACGACAGGCTTGGCGACTCCACTGGGGATTGGTTACTAGATTAAGAGAACTTGAAGCCATTTAAAAATGGTTGTTATGTTTTAACTAACATGTCTCATGTAGGATCGCCTGCATGTCAAAGTCGCGTGGAAAATCAGGTTAGTCTCTAACCTCGTGTTAAATGGTCTTGTAGGTAGGAGTTATAAGGAGAGGCGTGCTTGTAAACCCTTTGTTTTATGGGTGGTGTAAGGATGTATGAATGTATGAGGGTTTATATTGAAGTGTTGGATGTTTACAAGCTTTATCACGACACCGTACACACAACCGCGGTCTAAAACCCCGATCGCCCAATCTAAGACCTTAGGAGGATTTATGGGTGGAATCTGCAAGTGAATACTCGTGGTAATCCATTACTTACATAAGCCCACTCATCCCAACCGATAAAGATAGCACTGACCGACAATAGTAGTGGTGGGTAAACTATTTTTATCCTTTGGGATGGGGACCTTGAGTTTTAGCATCCTCACCTTAGGCATCGAAACCTCACAGTTTCATGCAACATGTGATTTGTGATTGCCATGTGTTTGGTGGGTAAGATATCGTTCCTTTTTTATCGTTCTTATCTTCTTACTCTTCATATTTCAATTATGCGTTTTATATTTCAATGATGATATGTTTTAATCATGGGTGCCCTTTTAGGTTTAGGTTTAGATGGATAAATCTGAAGTGGACATGGTCCTCGTGCTTGGGAATCTTAGGATTCTATGGGAGAATCTCGACCCAAGACATCAAGACTATGATGGAAAAACGCATAGGCTTCCTCCCGACTTTATTGAAGGTCGACTCACGTATTGCAATGGTGAAAGCGTTGGTTCATTTTTGGAATCCCATGACTTCCACTTTCGTGTTTAATCAATATGAATTGACCCCTACAATTGAGGAGTTCCGGAAAGCCATCGGGTTAGGTAAAGCTTCTTTAGGTTTCACCACTCCTCCTATTGGTCAAGATCCAATATCTCTTCTAAGTCGATTCCTCAATATTCTTACCGATAAAATTGAGGCTATTCTTAAAGGAAATTCTCTTTCCATGCCTTATAATTTCCTCGAACAACATTTCCTTAGCCTTAAGCCTAAATCTGGGAATCAAATGCCTCGTGTCTTCTTACTCATGTTCTTTGGCTTTGTGGTATTCCCACATACCCGAAAAACAATGGATCCTTTAGTCACTCACATTGTCAATCAAGTGTGCGCAGTTAATTGATACACATGATCCTTGCCGAAATTTTTTTGTCTCTTAATCGTTTCAAAGCAAATGGTTGAGGAACTCTTAGAGCCCCATTAGGACTTCTCCAAATTTGGCTCTTTTCACATATTAAAGAATTTTCCCCTCACATGAAGATTGTCGATGTCATGAAATATCATCATCCCATTCTTAGATTTTACCAAAGAAATGAATTCTTTCCATCATGGTCTTTCTCTACTTGGTTTCATTTCCTCAAAAGCCTCAACCCTGGCTTAATTCAATGGCATGTTCGGTGGCTTGGGAATCCCAAGGTGCATCTTTTTAGTGGAGTTGACGACCCACTCCCCCTCATGGGATTGACGGGTTTAACGTCATATTACCCTTTAAGGGTGCTCTGCCAATATCGCACGCTTCAAACGATCCCGTCAATCCTCAAGCTGGGGTTATATCGTATTGATTATCACGATAAAGTCATCGAGGAAAACCAAATTGACCATATCAAGGCTGCGATTCAAGCTGCTATTGGAATTTGGTACTCCCGTTCCTCGAATTACATGGTTGCCATCGATGAAGCTAACTTGGAAGGAGAGATGATGACTCACCAAGCTACTATTGATTACATATACCGTCAAGTAGAACCTGAGCTCAAGGTTCAATTGCCTAATATTCCCAAGCCTCAAGGTTTTCGCCGAGCTCATATTAAGGAGCAAGAAGACGATGCCTTGATCGATGAGGAACGCTTGGCCCATGATAACAAGCGTCTCCGCACGATCCCACCTAGTCCTTAGGTGGGAATAGCCTCAATTTTATCGGTAGGAATATTGAGGAATTGACTTAGAAGAGATATTGGATCTTGACCAATAGGAGGAGTGGCGAAACCTAACAAAGCTTTACCTAACTCGATGGCTTTCCGGAACTCCTCAATTGTAGGGGTCATTCATATTGATTAAACACGAAAGTGAAAGTCATGGGATTCCAAAAATGAACCAATGCTTTCACCATCGCAATACGTGGTTCAACCTTTAATAAAGTCGAGAGGAAGCCTATGTGTTTTTCCACGTAGTCTTGATGTCTTGGGTCGAGATTCTCCCATAGAGTCTTGAGATTCCAAGGCATGGGGACCACGTCCACTTCGGGTTTATCCATCTAAACCTAAACCTAAAGGGGCACCCATGATTAAAACATATGGTCGTCGAAATGTAAAAAGCATAATTGAAATATGGAGAGTAAGAAGATAAGAACGATATCTTACCCACCAAACACATGGCAAGCACAAATCACATGTCGCATGAAAACAGCAAGTGAAACTAAACTGCACTTAAGGGTGCATTTGGTTCAGCATTCCCAATGGGCTTTCAACCTCCAAAACCCCTTAGGAAAATGCTGGACTATTTGGCAATCATTTTGAAGTAGCTTTCAAGTGAAAGGCAGTATTGGAAGGCTTAAAGCCAAATGCTAGTAGGGACTAGCTTTGAGCTTTCAGCATTTGGCCAAATTTATGTCTAACCTGCCCAAATGAAGGAACTATAGTTTAGTAGGTTTGTAGCACTGATTTCATCACAATAAACAAAGAACTTTGTTATCCTAGTAAATACTTGCTTCCGACCTCAAATCACCAACTGGACAAAACTGAACCTAGGTACATGTCACAGTAGGCATAATTGTCAAGTTCAGACCTCATGATCAGAATAAAATCTTCTAAGATCAAATAGGTGATATAAATGTTTAGTGATTGCAGAAAGGAAAGATTACAGCCTGAGATGAGTTATGGCTTAACAATACAGAGATAACCCATATCCAAGAAAAGTAGTTGCCTCTACTTCCAACTAGCATGTACAATAAAATAGTAGTCATAATCTGTAACACATAAGAGTTAGTTGTCACAACAATAAGGATATTCTATAGATCTATAGATCACAGTTTACACTTTCTAAACTGCAAAAGAAAGAGCGTCTACATGGGATCCTCCCCGGACATCATAAAGCAGGAGCCTCATCAACTGAGCCACGCATAGGGATCAAATAAAAGTAAACAAAGATAGCCATACTGGAAGCTCAACCGTTAAATGTTACTCTAGGGATAACATATCAACCAACATTTATCAAATTTGAAACATCCTAAAAAGGCCAGCCAACACTGTTTATGTTCATGGATATAGCCAAAAGAAAAGGAGAGAGAGAGAGAGAGAGAGAAAAGGACACAGCAACGATCGCAAAGCATTTAACGTGAAGAATCCTACACAAAATGTGCAGCTGGATGATAATATTTCCATGCAATGATTGGCTAAGGAAAACAACTTGAGTTATTGTATCCACAGAAGTATACCGAATACTTGAAAGAAGCAAATTCAGCACAGTGCAATGAACCAATATACTCCCTAACTCCCTCTAAACAAATTGCATCATCATACTTGACAAATTATTAGTGTGTTCACAATCCCTTGGTCAAGGTTAGTCCACAGCATTGATAGATAAGGATCCTGTACCTCCAAACCATCTCATATAAAATTTAGATACCTTTCAATTATCCTATAAGCAATCTACCAAAGCTTCCTTAAAAGAGCTGACTGAATTTTCCCACAACAAACCATCTCCCAGTGTATGTTCAGTGAACCATGTAAATAGTGCAGTCTCTTTCTTAATTCTTTTAAAAACATACTCAAAATCCAAATTAACCAAACACACTAGACCAATTGTATGACCAAAACAATCGGCAATATATATGTCATAGCACAGCATAGTCTCGAAAAGTTTCAGTCCTCTTCTTTCATTTTTGAAAATCTCAAACGAAGCATAATCCAAAAGTAAGAAATAAATCAGGTCCGGTCCAAAGACATATTTTTTATCCCTCAATTCAAATTATGAAACTATAGTTACTTGAATTGATATTTCCAGCAAAACACCATCTGATAACACGGGAGGCTTCTCGCAAGATACTAAGCTACAAGGTCATCCACAATCCTCTAAATGTTCTTTTTTTAATTCTCTCTAAATGCTTTATATGCATAAAAGTAGCAGAAAATGTAATCTGTATAAATCTTTTTGGTCAAACATATGTAGAAGAAGCAGTTAAAGCAATCAAACTAGCAGGAAAAAGGGAAAATAACAAGGAATAAGAAGTAGAAGAAAGGTAAAAATATCAGAAGCATACCTGAATTCTGCAAAACCTTAGTGTCAACAGTATGATGCTACCTAACACCAATCGAACTGATGATGGCAACAAAAACCTCAGCATGAGTATGAGAATATTATACTACAAATATCATAACACAAGGGCTTCACAATAATCAATTTTTACTTACAATATCCATTACACCTGCAGTATTAATTCAGAATGATCAACTAAGTAAGCAATGAGCCAAGTGTCTATTTATCATAGATATAGGAGCAAGAGAACTATAAAGGAGTCAGAGAATTGCAAATACAGACCTTGTACTTGCTACAATAAACAAAGAACCTTCTATGTCTATTTAAGGTAACATGCAACTGATTTTTGACAAGCAACTCAGGGTATAATAAATCGATGTCTATATAATTTCTAAGATATACACAGCCCCATGAACATGCTTCGTACAAATATAAAAAGCTTCATGTTAGAATTTCAACCCAAAAAATTATGCTCATAGGTGGAGGAATAGTAGATAAGGCCATTACACACCTACATACAAGAGATGTGAAATTGACTCTATATAGACAAAAGTAGTGATATAAAACTAGAATCACCAACAAAAGGGAGTAAAAGAAGAAGGAGAAGAAGAAAAGAAACATTTTAATTGGGAGATTGCAATGGGGTCAAGCACGAATGGTATTGACAAAAAGCAATGTTTCCCACAACCACAGAGGAAATTTTCAGATCACTTAGATGGATAATTTCATAAAAGTCCCCAAAATAACAACCAACTAACCTGCATAAAGACTATAAATCTTTGGCAAGTGCAGCAAGCTCATCATCAATACAACTGGTGTTGCCAAAGTTGATACCAAGAATGCACCTAAAAGGGTTAAGGATAAATAATTAAAAGATATATTTATATAGGGATAACCAGTCTGTAGCAAATAATTGGAATTAAAAAAAGTATAGAAAAGCTGATTTAAGAAAATGACCAGAAAATGATGAGCTTCTAGATCAAAAGTGCAAAAGAAAGACTATAAGCTTTTAGTTTAGAGTAACATCAGTACCACATCAATTTTTAGCAATGCTAGAAGAAAATGTCTACACCTTTTATTTTGGCACATTAAATGTGTTACGAAGTCAACACCTAATATAATAATAAACTGCCAAAGAATGGTTCATACAAAGAAGAGAATTCTTGAAGAAGCCAGGAGCATGAAGAAAGCAAAGAAAGAATTCTCGAAGAAGCCAGGAGCATGAAGAAAGCAAAGAAAATTCTGGAGAAAGCATGCAAGAAGAAGGGCTCACAATTTTATAATATTATATTGTGAGTTGTTGCAAGGAATTCTCTCCTTCGTGGAGAGCAAAACGCCTAAGAGAAGTGTGCTGAAAGAAGGCACATGTTGACCAAAGAAAAGGAAGGGGCACACAATAAAATAATATAATAGTTGCTGGAGTCTTCAGGAGAGCACGAAGGAAAGAGAAACTTGCGGCCGGCAACTTGGACGTGAAGGAAAAGGAGCCCACAATTATTGACTCCTTAGCCAAGAAGAAAAGTTCAGGCGGTGGAATCCAGGCGATGGATGTGAGGCGGTGGAACTCTTATAAATAAGAAACATTTGAGTTTTTTCAACAAGGCAATGCTAGAGCGAGTTATTCCTCCGTGAGAAGAAAATGAATAGCCGAGTGTATCTACTTGTACCAACTAGTTTGAAGTATTTTATTATTCATATTTTTTATGTCACAATTAATATTAGAGCAAAACTACAAAGCAAATCATTTTGGTTCCAACAAAATGACAGGCAAGTACATGACACTAGTCTGAAGAATGAGCATAAGAAAGAAAGAGATATTTTTCCAATGTTTTCCCACTTTCATGGTTGGAAGACTCGACAACTAAAGAACTTATCCAAAGTAAAGAAGACATCAACAGACTAGGGGAAAAAAATACGCCATGTGGACTTGTAGGCGGCTTACCGAGGAAAGTGCGGGGAACAACTCCAGGGAACTCCAGGTGATCATACTAGCACAGTCATCAAAACCAAAGAATTTTCACCTTAGTATCTCTTACAAGGGAAAGTAGCTGGGGAAAAAGACATTGCAGCAGGAAAACAATTCATGAAGACACCAGGAAACAAACACAAGAACTTATATAGCCAGCACATAAACTCTTAAAGACTAGCAAGGAATATTTTAACCATGGAACTTGGGGTCTATAATAAAGATTTTCCACATGGGTGGGTAATGTGAACAAAGCCCACGATGGGAAGAATTCACATACTTCTGAATTAACCAAATTAAGCACATGATGATCGGCTTACCCTGTCGAGGTGATGCCGATGGTAGAGAATATCATGCATCGCCTGCAAAATAAAATACCATCGCAAACAAGCAGGAGAGTCAGCCAGAAGAAAGAATTACAACAATCCAACCAGTGCCATCACCATTCCGTCTCTCTGACAACAGAACCATCTCAAGCACTTGACCAAAGGAGAGCAACTCCGACCAACACTCTCATCAGCTAAGAAATAGCATCTGCGATTCCTTAACGTCACCCATAAACCAAAAACAACTCTTACGGCAGAAAATTTGAAAACTTTCGGGTCCTTGGCCCCTTTTAATCACCACCCAGAAAACCGAACGCACCGAAACCAATCACGACCGAGGGAATTTGAAGTTACCTGAACATTAAAGCTTTCTTCCACCTTAGTATAAGGCACCGTGAACACGTAGAACGCGGCGATCGATCCGAGCAGCAAGTCGTACCCTGCAATAGGACACGACATCAGCGCGCAAGCACGAGACTTTAAGGAGCAAGTACGCAGGCGCAATGCGTACGAGACGAGACGAGACCCGACCCAAGACGGGGAGACGTCGGCCCGCGGCTCCGGGCCGGGTCTTAGAGGGATCGCTTTTCGGCTCGGCTCGGCTCGGCTCGGCCTGGCCCAGCACCCAAGGCAACGCGAGGACGGCCCACCAGTCCTGTGGTTTTTTTTTTTTTTTTTTTCGGTCATATTTTATTGTTACTTTTAATTCTCACTTTCAAACTTTTGTCATGCTTCCTTACAACATTAAGAGTCGAAACTCACACTTAAAATTAAATCGTCTCCAAAGGTGGAGATCCATGTTAGAAGGGTGGCACATCAGTCTTGCTATTTGGTAAAAGACTTTCTTGGGAAAATCTTGTTGTTAGTAACAGCTAGGATTCAAGTCATGAGATTCAGTAAAAATATGTAGAATTAGTTTTGTTTTTGTCAATCATTTTTTTTAAAATGCTGGATTTTGAGTGAAGAATATGGGTTTGCAAAAAAAAATGCTAATTCGTGTATGTTCAAAAGAGATATAATTTCCTTTTTTTATTAAAATGCAAATCACAAATCATGTGTCATCATTTTCCATTGCCTTATAAAGCACAAAATTCAATTTTAACTATTCAATAATTATAAAAATGCAATATATTTAACAAAATATGACAATATTACATCCATTTAAAAAGTAAAAATATATATATAAAGACCTAAATCATTTGAATTGACAAATTTATGTAAATCAATAAGTTTACCTACAATTCAAGCAATTAGCAATTTACCAATTATATATATATATATATATATATATATATATGTATGTATTTAATCCATTTAAATTGTATTGGACGAATTGAGAATTCTAATAAATATGGGAGAGATAGTATTATTTTACGGTTTTATAATTTTAGCCATTGCAGATTTTTTGTCCATGGAAAAAAAAAATCAAAGGCAAAACTGGCACCTAATCTTTTATTTAAACATATAAATAAATAAATATTGATATAGACAGGAAATTAAAACCAAAAAAAGACAAAAAAAATTATATATTTGCACGCCACCGTTGACACGTCGAGAGGGAGCAAACGCGCGACGACCGGTGTAGGAGAAGCGTAATTTGAGTTCTCCCCCGCCGCACGAGCACCGCCTTCCGCCGCCGCGCACGACTCCGATGGCCGGACACGAGGACCAGGTGGCGATGGAAGTGGAGGCGGTGCAGGCCGTCTACAGCGGCGATTGCGTCGTCATCGACCAGCACTGCCGACGTCTCTTCTCAGCAGGTCCCTCTCTCTCTCTCTCTCTCCTCTTCGATGCTCTCTTCTCTCCGATTTCGATTCGGCAGGGCGGGGTCTCAATGGCGTTTGCCTCTCTATTTTCTTCGCAGTTCGTGGAAGCAGTCATCGGCATAAGTGCAGGCCCACAGGTAATCAACTTCTCGAATTTCCGATGGAAATCGAAAGGACCGTTGCCGGATTGCGTAGTTTCGATCGATTAGGTTAGAAGTGATGTAGGATGCTCTAAACTGTTGGATTGTGGACAAGTGGCCGGTGGGCTGTGGGCTACGGTCCTGCGGCAGCAGTCAGCGGCGACGATCGGTGGTCTTGCGGAGGCAGGTAGCGATTGTGCGGCGACGGTCGCCGGCGGTCCAAGACAAGGGTCGGCTGCCGGCAGTTAGCCGGTGGTGGCCGCGAGCAGCCAAAGGTGGCCGGCAGTTGGCAGGCGGCTGGTGGTGGCCGCAACAAGGAAAAAGAACAAAATAAAAAAAAAAAAAAAAAAAATGACTTATTTCTAGAAATTATTCCTCGGAACAAGAAGCTATTTTTTTTTTTTTTTTTTATTTTGTTCCAAATCTATTCCCCATCCACTTTTCTATTCGGTGGAATAGAAAAATAAGTTGGCGTTACCAAACGGATTTCTGTTCTTTTTTTATTTTATTTTGAAAAACAAAAAAACAGAAATCGAGAGAAATAAAAACGTTATCATGTCAGCCAGCTTATACAAGTAATCCTGGCCTATAATAGTTAGCACACAACTTTTTCAAACCAAGATAATTATGACAATAGACCAAATAAGTGAGATCCAATCGAAACTTGACAAATTACATTTGCTAATTCGAATTAAAGGGCCTCATGTTAAACAAATTCTATTATTTTATTGACAAACAACCAATTTACTTAAGCCGTCGTACCGAATTTATTGGCGGGAATCTCAACATATGTCATGCTAAATAGTCCAACCTATCATGACAAGTACTACGATCCTTCTGATTTAAAAATTCGAACAAGCACTCGCGTTCAGTTGGCTAATAACACTGAAAAAGGAAAGGCTGATTACGGCATTGAAGGAGAATCAGTGAAGGGAACATCTTCTTGTTCACTCAGCTGCTATCGGAACTCTCTAGCCCGATGATTGAAAACATGCGAAGACTAAGCCATGATACAATTGTATAGAGGAAGTATAAATAGAAAATGAAAACGAAAGTAGCTAGATTATGCCGGCTAATCGTGTTGCTTGCGGTGGGTCTTGATTTCCTCTTAATCGATCGCCTGAATGGCTCCGGAATTATTGCGGCATCGATGAGGCCAATTAAACATTATCTACTAGAGGAGTCAATTCACCAGGAGCAGAAGCAGAAGCCTCCTCGTTTATGAACCCGCCATCTCTCCAAAGCACCGCGTGGACCAATATGACCGGTGTTCCGATCCCCAGAGTCGCGAAGAGGTGAATCGCAGCGTCCGTCAGGATGAGCCCTACAATGGTAACAATCGCCACAGGCACCAGGACGAGCATTTTGTCGACAGCTTTGTTCCCGCAAATGGAGTTTGGCATCAGCCGTACCATAATAAGGTACTGATTGGCGATAATGGTCATGGCCATCAGCAGCAGCAGCGAGACGCTGCGCTCCGGCACAAGGCTTATGGACAACCCGATGCACAGAACGAGCATGTAGAACAGGCCGAGGTGGGAGAGGTTCTTGATGATCCTGGCGGCCCCAGCTTCCGCGGTGGGTGGGAGGCCAAACGGGAACACGAGCTTGGACTTCCCTTCCGGCTCGTGGGGAGTTTCCACCGGGGGAATCGATGAAGAGATGGTGGAGGACGTTCTCTGTGTTGCTGCACAGTTGGACATCCTTTGATCTGTGAGATGAAATGAAGATGGGAGAGAGATGTGATGAATATATGGTGCTGTGTTTTGGACTTGGTCAGAGGTAAACGGAGGAGTGAGTGGGTCGGTGACGGCATCGAACTAGCTGAGTTACATAAAAGAGTGGACGAGCTAAAGTCAAGACAAGGACGTTCTTCTATGATGGCCAAGAAAATGACCTTAAATCAATGTTTATTCGACTGTTCTCAATAATTGAATGACCAAAGCCGCAGAATGAGACAATGACATTAAGTATGGCTGAGACGGTGCATCTTATGCCGTGGTATTTCCAGTCTCGCTTTGTTTTTCCCGACTTGCTGTAATTGTGATTCGTGCTTAACATTTTCGATCAAATCGTCTTTTCCTGTGTTGCTGCCCTTACCCTACCATATCTGAACATTGATACAGTGAGCACTCGGATTTACGGAACTTACCATTCTAAAGTGAGAATATAATGCCAAATCACGCTCAAGGTACATTGTATTCACAGTTTAAAAGGTGAACAAGAAAAGGAAAAATCTCGAGTCCAGGGGCTCTAAGTTTAGTCTGCAGTATCAAGCACTTGCGTATACATGCCTGATTGAATCAAAATCAAAATTATTTGCCGAGGACCAAGAATGAAGATGAAACATAAAATATACCATTGCCATGGCCGAATAATGTTTCTGAGGGAGATCTTACTGGCTAAAATGGGCAAAAAATTGGAGATATGATGGGCTAACTATAAGAAATTAAGCTTTCAACCCAGAAAGCAGAAACCCCTCTAGCAGATCAGACAATTATGGAAGAAAGCAGCAGCGAATAAGCTGAGGTCAATTAGGGAAGAATTAACTTCATTCTGCCCGAAAATAGGTACAGCGGGTGCACATCTCTGTCATCAAATTAAACGCAAGTGTATCCATCTACACATTGTTTTCCCCATTTCCTCAGGTAGTCATAATTGGAAAAGTTTTGCACCAATAGAAGCATAACAATTGACTCCCACCGGACCATAATACATGTTCGAGAAAAGCAAATCTATACTACGTGACACACGGCGATTTATCTTGAAACAAACCAGATGCTGCTGGTACCCTAAAGAAGAAGGGACTCCCTTGCAAGACTTCCAGCTCAAAAATGTCACTTACCTTATAAGGTAAGGCTTTGATTATGTCTTTTTCCTTCTCGAAACATGAGTCTCATATTGCTAACGAAGGTGAAGACTCTTACTGTATCTCTGCAAACCTTGCCCAGATTCTAGTATTATCATTTGTTTGCTAATGAGAGGACATGTGGAGGCTTTTTACTGAATATCTGAATCACTTAAAGTCCTTTCTCTGATATGGGACAGCGAACATACTACTGTCGATGGATTCAAGTGTTTATTCTACGTAAAAGGTTCAGCAAGAGTTTGTCTTTAAATTGATCTTCCTCCAATTATGCTCGTAATTGTTTTTACCGTGCCCTCACTGTGACATGATTAATTATTAGGCTAAAATTTTCCTTGTGATTTTCTTATAAGAGTTTTTTTTTTTTTATGTGGATAACGTTCATTGAGATTGATATTTACCATTTTATGGAGTTGGTATAATAAGATGAGATATAAAGATTCTTAATTAGTCTAATATGAGATGGCTTATGTAGACCATGTAAAGCCCCACCTATGATGTAAAGGATCCGTGGCTTAAAAATCTATAAATAGTACGCATATCTCTTCTATAACCTTAATAATGCACAAACTACCTCACATAAAGAGTATTTACTATCCGACCATAAAAAAAAAAAAAAAAAAAAAAAAAAAAAAAAAAAAAAAAAAAAAAAAAAAAAAAAAAAAAAAGGGAGCATTTACTGAACACTGAGATGAAGGATGGTCTCATTGAGCTAGTTATGCGGAAAGCAAAAAAGGAGAAACACTTGAATTTTGGATCGTCGATGATTCACGTTAAGAATGATGGATTCAAAATCAAGTGCACAAATCTCTTTATCCTTATTAATGTGTTCAACGTTCTAGCTATGGCCTTACATTTCTAGGTCATGGAACCCAAACTATTTGCTCATGGGAATTCGAAAATTTGGGATCAAATATATACAAGTTGGCCTGGATGCTTGTGATTTTCAATTCTACTATCTGTTAGTATTCTCAACACAAGGAAAAAAAAGAATATTCTCAATGGAAGTCTCATGTAACTAGCTCAGCTGGTTGTACTCTTGGAAGCACTTAAATGATAGACTAAAAAGTAATATGATACTTAACTGATTGAAAAACAAAGAAAAGTTTTAACACTCAAGAGAGTAATGTACATATGTTATGTCACTCAAGTATATGAAAAAAAAATTACGATGCTCGAGTGAGCGTTAAAGAAAATTTTACACTAACAATGCACCTCTTATATATCTCAAAAGAAAGTTAGGAGAGTGAAACGTCAAGAAAGGAAAGTTTTTCTCTCTTTCTAGGCCCATCCTATTTCCTCCCAGCAATGCAAGAAAATGGGAGGAAATAAGACAATTCTTTTATCCCAAAAATACCCTTCAGTTTGGTTGCAAAGATTAATAAGCAAAATTTGATTTAGTCATTTCCGTCCACACATTGTTTTCCTTTGATGCACGTGCCATCAAGAGAGGGGAAATTACAATCTCCTCTCATTTCCATTTTTCTTTTTCCTTTCTACCTTTCAAATAATTTAATAGTTGAGTTTAATTAACAACAATAGGTACAACCAACTCTAAATCATGAATGAGCGATTCCAAAATTACGCTAGTTCAGCCCTGGAACCTACCTGCATAGGGTCAATTCCTAGATTTTGGAACCTAAGCCAATCATGTAAACCCTAGAACAAAACTTGAACCAACTCGGTTTGATTCTAGGGGTCAGTGTAGGAAACCTATTGAATTTATTTATTGACTTTATGTTTTTGTATTCTTTGAGAGGTCAAGCTAAGTACATATTCATTAACACATAATATTTCAAAGCACAATACTAAGTAACAAAACGACGAGAAGTAAAATACTGGTAAAAAAAAAAAAAACAAAAATCTAAAGCAATAGGGAACTATCCAACTCATCTTTCAGTCGAGCAAAACGAAAGTTAAAGTAATAATAGAAATCTTCACTTGCAAAAGCATGTGACGTAAATCAAAAAGGTTCTCCCTTGCCTTTCCTTCCCTCTTTTGCAAGCTCTTCGACTTCCGCGATGACCCCACTTCCTCTCCCTACCGTAAATGGATCAATACCGTCCTCGACTCCAACAATCCCGACCTTATCACTTGGGTTTCGACCTCCTTACCCATAATGATGCCCTATTGAGCTCAATTTTCCCGATCGATCGACTGGGCCTCTTGAAGTTCGTGTTCCTCGACGAGTGGCTGTTGGAATGGCCCCGCTTCATGCTCATCAACAGCAAGGATGGGCACGTGCTGGCTAAATTGTGAAATCTGTATTTGGATCAAAGTGCCTTCTGAATTAGGGTTCGAAGAATTTGGGGAAATTTGTTGATTTGTCTAAATTAAGGTTTACATTTGGGGAAAAGTAATGGACGACGTCATTTGGGTCTATTAATGCTAACTTGGAGCCATGTCGGTCAAAAAAATTGATAAAATATTGCCACGCCAGATTTTTGGCATCCCAAATTGACAATGATACTTAAGTGATCCAAAAAAAAAAATTTGACTTTCAATGAGTGTCATACGTAAGTTATGACACTTTTAGTATCATTTTCCGTAATCCTTGTTCACATCTCCTCATTGGGGGCATATATGTAGGACCCCCAATGCACACGAAAAGAGAAAGTAATATTTTTATGGGGGAAATTATTCAATCAGTTCTGAACCTACTGTACGGATGTCAATTCAATCCTCAAGTTTTTAATTTTGCCACTTTAGTCAAGAAATTCCAATATAGTCATTCCAACTAATTTTTGTCTGAAACAGCTAATATAATAATGTGCCACTTAGGATGATTGGCGATGATTGGACTGTTAGGAGTGTGCAAAAGAATCGGGACCCGCCCGAACTACCCAGAACCGGTGGTTCTTAAGGGAACCGGTCCGGTTCCCGGTTCTATGGGCGGATCCTCCCACCCGGACCAGACCGGTTATATTATAATAATATATTAATTTTTAATATTAAAAAATTCGAAATTAGCAAATCTAAAATTTAGGGCTCCAATCATCATCTTGTCTCAATTCACTACTCTCCTACTCCATCTCGTCTCTCTCAGTTCAAAATCTCCCCGAGCTCCCTCTTCCTCTTCGATTCATCTCCGGACCTACTCATCTCCCTTTGAGTCCTAGTCTAAACTCGTCGAAACAGTGAGTTGATTCTCTTTTCCTCCCTTGAACTTGAGCTCTCTCTCTCCACGTCGTCACCACCTCCGCATTCACTGTCACTATCGTCCTCTTCGTTGTTGCACTCGTCCCGCTTCTACCTCCCCTCTTCCTCCTCCCCCTCCTCAGGCTTCTCCCCATCATCCTCATCTTCGGGGACACGCAAACTCTAGGTCTAAGAACGGCTCATCGTCCCTGTTGTCCTCCTCATTGTCGGTCTCGAGGGAGGAGTGGGAGACGACGGAGGCGGTGGCCAAGATGGTGGTGGTGGCCGAGACGAAAGCGGAGCAAGGGTCTCGACTGCTTGAAGGCGAAAAGGGGAAGGTGTGGAGGTTAGACCGGTTCTATGGATTCACCCGGGAACTGGACCGGATCGGCAGTCTGGTTCCTAGATGGATACATGCAACTAGCGGGCAATTCCTGGTTCCAATTTTTCGGAATCGGTTCTTAACGGGCGGTTCCCGATTCTAGGTCGGGAACCGCCCACCTGGACCATGCACACCCCTATGGACTGTAATGTCAGCGATTTCTGGCAAAATTTGACTAGAATGATTATACTGAAATTTCACATAATATTTAGGATTAAATTGGCATAAGCAAAAGGTTTAATTGAATTGACATGTGTACAATGTGTTTATAACTAATTGTGTAATTTCCCAAATTTTTATTCCAAAGTAATACAATTCAGGGTTAAAACCACGAAAAATAATAAACCGGTATACGCATGACAAATTTATCACAAATTAATTTTTTTTACCACAAAAAACTCCAAACGTGTATACTTGTGATAAATTTACTCAAAACAATTTTTTAACCACTGAAAACTTCAAATTAATAAATTCCCAATTTACCTTCATTTAGTTTTCATTAAATTGGATTAATATTCCGAAAAACCACAATACGATACACCTATAACAAATAGAGAGTAAAAACTCAAATCGGTACACCTATTAACTATTACTTGTCATTCAACTTAATATTTTGATGATAAAATTTAACGGAAACTAGTAAAAAGCAAATTTGTCACAAGTGTGTTAATTTGGGCTTATTGTGATATTAACCAACAATTTATTGAGCAAACCTATAGATTAATAGTCGCTTGTAGGGGTGTGCAACTAAAGCGGTTCTACTTGGGAACCGGATTGAACCAGCCAAAAAAAAAAGGTTCGGGAACAGATTCCAAATTTTTAGAACCGGTTCAAGAGCAAGTTTCAAGTGAATACCCACTCAAGAACCAGACCAGACTGCCTTGGTTTAGAACCGGTTTTGAAACGTGTTTTATAAGCTAAAAAACCAAAACCCTAATTTCTTTTTCTCCTAAATTATAACCTCAACACTCTTTCATCATTTTCTTCCTCGGAACTCCTCTCTAGTCTTTCCTCTTCCCTTAAATTTTTAAGGATGAATGGGTAAATAAAGTTTTATAATTTATGTTTTGTGTCACGTGTTTAAACTTCTTATCATTTATAATTGTACATGATTATGTATTTATCTTATGTAGTTTTGTTTTTGGCAGATTAAGATTTTCATTGTTCATCTTTTACTTTGAATCATTTTATTACTCATAGCCTCATATGATTTTATCGTAAAAAATGAGCCAAAAAAAGGAACAAACAAATAAAATAGGTTATTGAGTAGACCTTGGAACCAAACCGAAAAATAGGGTAGGTTCCAAAATCGATTCCAGGCAAAAAAGATAGGTTCTAGGGTCTAAAAATTAGGAACCAGTTATAACAATGTAGGTTCCAGCTTCTAACTCTGGAACTTACCCACCCTGAAACCGATCACCCCTAGTCATTTATTTCCATAATGAAACAGCTATGCTTGCCCAAGCGCACTCTCCTGGCATCACCACGGATTGTGCATTCATATGTTTAGTACACTTTCAGGATCAAAGTTAAAACTTTTTGGGCCTTGGTCTAGACATTCTCTTATCTCAAAATATTACCATTCATCATAGGGGGTTCTTAACATAGGACAATCCAAATCGGTTAACATTCTCATTAAAACCATATGTATCTTCTTAATGATAGAAGATTGAGGGTGATTATTGGAAACAAAAAAAAGTTCGTTCATGCGGGACTATGGAGGAGATTGTATAGAGACCCAACCGTCTAGAGGCGCTGGATCACCTTACAAGGGCTACAAATGACTTAAGTCCAGATATTTAGCTTATACAAGTAACCCTGACCTATAATAGTTAGCACGCAACTTTTTCAAATCAAGATAATTAGGACAATAGACAAAATAAGTGAGATCCGAGCGAAACTTGACAAATTATATTACTAATTCGAATTAAAGGATGTCATGTTAAACAAATTCTATTATTTTATTGGCAAACAATCAATTTACTTAAACCTTCATACCGAATTTATTGGCAGGAATCTCAACATATGTCATGCTAAATAGTCCAACCTATCATGACAAGTACTACGATCCTTCTGATTTAAAAATTCGAACAAGCACTTGCGTTCAGTTGGCTAATAACACTGAAAAAAGAAAGGCTGATTACGGCATTGAAGGAGAATCAGTGAAGGGAACATCTTCTCATTTACTCATCTGAGATCAGAACTCTCTGGCCCAATGATTTAAAACATGCGAAGGCTAAGCCATGATACAATCGTGGAGAGGAAGTATAAACAGGAGATGAAAACGAAAGTAGCTAGATTATGCTGGCTAATTGTGTTCCTTGAAGGGGCCTTGATTTCTTATTAATTGATAGCCCCAACAGCTCCGGAACTGTTACGATGTCGATTAAACTGACTAAACATTGTCTAATAGAGGAGCCAATTCACCAGGAGTAGAAGCAGAAGCCTCCTCGTTTAAAAACCCGCCGTCTTTCCAAAGCACCGCATGGACCAAAATGACCGGTATTCCAATCCCTAGAGTCGCGAAGAGGTGAATCGCGGCCTCCGTCAGGATGAGCCCTACAATGGTAACAGTCGCCATAGGCACCAGGACGAGCATTTTGTCAACAGCTTTGTTTCCGCAAATGGAGTTTGACATCGGCCGTACCATAATAAGGTACTGATTGGCGATAATGGTCATGGCCATCAGCAGCAGCAGCGAGAATTTGCGCTCCCGCATGAGGCTTATGGACAACCCGACCCACAGAACGAGCATGTAGAACAGGCTGAGGTGGGAGAGGTTCTCGATGATCCTGGCGGATGCCGCTTCTGGGGTGGCCGGGAGGCCGAACGGGAACACGAGTTTGGACTCCCCTTTGGGCTCATGGGGAGTTTCCATTGGGGGAGTCGATAAAGAGATGGTGGAGGACGGTCTCTGTGTTACTCCAGAGTTGGACATACTTTGATCTGTGAGATGAAATGACGATGGGAGAGAGATGTGATGAATACATGGTGCTGTGTATTGGACTTGGTCAGAAGTAAACGGAGGAGTGAGCGGGTCAGGGACGCTCAATGAACTAGAAAAGTTGTATAGAAGACTAGACGAGCTAAAGTCAAGACAAGGACGCTCTTCTATGATGGCGAGAAAATGACCTTAAAAATTCCAACAAGAGGCTGCTCAACTTCTTGAAGCATACAGGAAATCGTTCACGATCAGGAAAGTTTTCACGCGTTTTCAAAAAAAAAAAAAAAAAGTCTTCACGCGTTTCATACGTTAACTTGGCATTGACTTGAATTCATGTCGCTGTCCATCGACCGACCTTGCGTTTGTGCGTTGCATTGCGATGATATCCTAAGTAGACTCGACTGCGTCCATCTTCCCATTCGTCCATTTGAAACCAAATCATGGCTCATTTTAACTGCTGTTCTCAATGATTAAATGACAAAGCCCATAGAATGCAGCAAAGACTTGATTGATCGATGTTCTGACGTGAAGCAGTAGGGGTGAGCATGATTCTAGGGTGTAATCAAGAACCTAAGAATTGGACCGGTTCCAAGTTATATGATATGTAAGATAGGTTTCAAGTTCTAAAAATTAAGGAACCTATTCTGACGGGTAGGGTGTAAATGAAACTAGGAACTTAGAGCAAGTCTTTGTATTTTTCTTGTTCTATGTTTCGTGCAATCTTACGTCATTCTACAAAGTCCAATGATAAGTTTGTAATCTAGAATCACCAATCTGAGTTTTCATTTTCAACGATAATCATGACTGAAACTTTTACTATATTAATATTTCATAACTTTCATATGTCTAAATATGATGTAATTAGTGAACTGTGACAAATAGTCCTTAAAGATAATGATTCACTACAATCGTTCAATTAAGAGTATAAGTAGAATCTGATTAGACCCTAGAACCCGTTATAAGGTAGGTTTTAGGTTACTGGTAATTAAGAAACATATTCCGATAGGAACCACTCACACCTATTAAGCGGGACCAAGATGACGCATCTTATGCCGTGATATTTCCATTCTTGCTTTATTTTTCCTGACTTGCTAATGTCAGACTCGAAGTTCCTTGTATTCACAATTTAAAAGGTGAAAATCTCGAGTCCAAGTGTTGCCAGTTCAAGTCTGCAGCATCAGGCACCAGCTTATACACGCCAGATTGAATCGAATATAAGTATATTTGCCTTCGGCCAAGAATGAAGTGGAACTATAATGAAGACGAAAGAACAAATGTCCTATTGCTATGAGTACGTAATAAATGGCCAGAAACATATGAGTGAATTAGGCACTGTAAATCCACCTCAACATACGTTCGAGTAAAGACAAATTTGAATCTTCCGTGAGCATATTAAGGCCTCTGCAATGGTCAGGATAATTTTTCTCGATCGAGATCTTACATGTGAATATGGCAAGTGTTTGGAGATGTAATTAAGCTTTCACCCCAAGGAACAGAGACCCCACTAGCACTAGCAGATCAGGCAATCATGCATGAAAGCGGTAGTGACGAAGCTGAGGTCAATTAGAGGAAAAATGACTTCATTTGGCCCGAAAATTATCACAGCGGATGCACATCTTTGCCATTAAATTAGACGCAAGATTATTCATAAGCGCATCTTATTCTTTGTTTCCTCAGGTAGTAATTAGAAAAGTTTCGCACCACTAGAAGCAAAATCATTAACTCCCATGAGACCATAGTACATGTCCGACAAAAGCAAATCTATACAACAAGACACTCAACCATTTATCTTGAAACAAACCAGATGCTTTTGGTGCATTCTTTTGACTCAAAGTAGTTCCAATGCTTAAAGCTTCTTTTCATGAATCCCACCAGAAGGATTTCCATCTCAAGCAAGAAATTAGGCCTTCTCAAGTAGCATGTCCGGGAAATCAAGGCAGGCTTCCAAGAATGCAACCAGCTGGGCTGGCTACAGCACATTTCCGCTAAGAATATCTGCAGAGAATACTTGCAGATAGCAGATTTTAAAAACAAAAGCACCCAGGCCAACCTTATCTATTTGGTCCCAGTTTTTCAAATTTCCATGGACAAATACGTTGGGTTCCGTGACCTAAGAAAGGCACGAGGAAAATCTCAGCCTAATAAATAATCAACTCACAGTTATGGCACTATAAAAACAACTTACCATCATAATTGGAGGAAGAGCAATTTGACGACGGACTCTTGAGAACCCTTTTACGCAGAATAAACACATGAATCCATCAACTGTAGTATGCTCACTGTCCCGTATCAATAGAAAGACTTGCGTTATTCAGATATTCAGCTCAGGAGCCTCCATATGTGCTGTTCATTAGCAGAACAAATAATCCTACTAGAATCTGGGTAAATTGGCAGAGGTACAGCTAGAATCTTCAACTTTGTCATTAGAGTAATTTGAAGATATTAGCAAAGCTTGGACATGGGTATTGTCGAGATGCTCGGCGTCTTCAGACTCTATGAGAAGTTTACTCAAACTTAGATAGTATCATCTAATCGATAAGTCTATTCAGACTCAGAAGATAACGGGCGCGTGTGTATATATATCACAACGACTAGTGATCTAGTTAGGATTTCCAATACAAAAAATAATGATTAATCTTTTTGCAATGGAATCTTTTATGCAAAACATCCAGATTAATTGACAATTGTTACAAAGACAAACTACCTTTCTTAATTGAAGAACTCCACTTATGGAAACGGGAGGTTTGTTTATATGGGCGACCAAATTAATGGGAATTCATATATTATTTTTAAACAGCTACTCGGCTTCATTATGCAATCCGGTCCAATAGATTAACTAGAGAGTGATCCTCTTAAAACCGTCCAACTATTAGTTTAAATGTAGAGGAATATAAAAGGAGATCAAGGTGTCGAAGTGAATAGAGAGGTCTAGAGTAAAAAATTCTATAGCGTTGACACCTAACTTTTGTCTATGTATTTTAAATTAAGGCTTATTTGCATCTATTAATCTTTAAATTAAGGCTTATTTTTTTTCCTTTTCTTCTTCTATTTTGGGGTCGCCGGGGCGGGGTTCGTGGCCGTCGGCTTCACGCGAATTCCAGCCCCCGACCGCCCGTCGACCGCCTCCCTACTCCCCGCTGCTTGTCTGCCAGAGTCTTGTCACGATCCCAACTCCGAAATAAGCCCGATCCTGCCCCTCTCAGCCGGCGTCCTCCAGGTGTTTGACGGAAATCCCAGACGAGCTCAGTAGCCGCTGTTGGATTTGCGGTGACCGGCGCGACGGGCGACGACGGGCGATGGGATCGGCTACGATGGCCGGCTGAGCGGAGTCCGAGGCGGTGCTGGCGGAGGCCCGAGCTCCGATCGAGACGAGCTTGGCCGCCTCTGCCGCAGATCGCCGAACTCGAGGGTTCCAGAAATCTGGGTCCGCGAAGAAGAAGCCAGGTCGGATTCGGGTCGGGCATGGGCTCTCATTCGGGTAGGTTTTTTAAGGAATCGGGTTGCGGCTACGGAGTCGAGTCGGACCCGGGTCGCCATTTAGGCTAGGGTTCCGTCCGGGCTGGGTCTGCTCACGTGGGCCCGCTAATTCTTGGGCCAGGACTTTTTGAAATGAAGATGGGCCAATTTTGTTTGGGGCCCGGTTTGTGCTTTAAAAAGAAAAGAGACTCTCGGGTCGGGCCTGCGTTGCAGGCCCGTTCGGGCCTTGGGGTGGGTGACCCAGGTCGGTCCCAACCCGGGGAACCGACCCAGGTCATTTTTTATAATATTATATTATTATATCACTATAATATTTTAGTAATATAAAAATAATTTATTTTCCAGAAAATCAAAAATAAAAAATATCTCATGTTCACAATTTTCCAAAAATCAGAAAACGACAAAAAAATTATTTATATTTTCAAAAAAAAAGGACAAAAAAATTCCAAAAATCCATTTTATGTTCAAAAAAATATAAAAAGACCAAAAATGTGTTTTTCCTCCACAAATGCATGGAAAATCCCTCGAAAATCCAAAAAGCCTTAGGGTTTAAATAAAATTAGGTACCGGAATGACATTAATGATTAACTAGTGTAATCAAGTTCTCGAACCGAGTTTTTCTGATTGCGCGGGAGCGAATATTTCTCCTAATAGTTCGCATGGGTTTATAATCGACCCACCCCAAATTGATTAATAGCGACTCATTTTTAAAAAATTAATTCATAGGTTAAAATATCAAACTATTAAGTCGTGAATTGGTGGACTTTGGAGAGTTCAAGCTAAGCCTAATAGACCAAGCCGAGTCATTAACCTCCGCAGGCGCCCGTCCCTAATCAGGTGCCGAAAAAGAGGTCGCGACATATAGTACGAGAGTACTTCAATACTTGTCTTTCTTGAGCTAACAATTGTAACATTTAAGAGGTGTTGGCAATATTATAGTTTATACTTGGGCATGAGATAGTAAGATCTATTGGCTTGGGTATAAGCAGCACAACTTAATTGTAATCTCCTATTAATTATCTAGTTTAATCTAGCTAATAGACTATCAATTTGAGAGAGTAGACATAGGCTTACTATAAGTTGAACTGCTATAAGTTGAACCACTATAAGTTTATGTGCAATTTCTTCTATCCCTAAACTCCTGTCAATTCTTTTTTCATAGACTTTGCACACTAGTAAACTACATTTGTTATATGTTCAAGCTCTGAACTTTGCACTCTAGTACTATCATTATTCATACTTAGATCTTGACTATTTTACTTTTGCTTTAAATTCATTAAGATTTGTTGAAATCACCTATTCACTCGCCCTATGTGATATTGCTCGCACCAACACCTGCATCTAATTTTTGTTGGAAATGGATGACATGATGATGTGCTACATAGGACAATCGAGATGATTTGGACTATCACGTTAGTGATTTTTGACAAAAATTGATCAAAATGACACTATTGAAATTTCTCATGTTTTGTGCATTCGTAAATGTTTTGTACACTTTCAGGATCAAAGTTAAAACTTTCTGGGCCTTGGTCTTCTCTTGTCTCAAAATATTACCATACATAAGAGGTTGTTCTTAACATAGGACGATCCAAATCGGTTAACATTCTCGTTAAAACCGGATGTATCTTCTTAATGATGGAAGATTGAGCGTGATTATTAAAAACAAAAAAGAGTGAGTCCGTGCAGACTATGGAGGAGATTGCGTAGAGGCCCCATTGTCCAGAGGCGTTGGGTCACCTTACAAGGGCCACAAACGATTTAAGTCCAGACATTTAGTTTATACAAGTAATCCTGGCCTATAATAGTTGGCACACAAGTTGCTCAAGCCAAGATAATTAGGATTATAGACAAAATAAGCGAGATCCAAGTGAAACTTGATAAATTACATTAGCTAATTTAAATTAAAGGACGTCATGTTAAATAGATTCTTTTATTTTATTGGCAAACAACCAATTTACTTAAACCTTCATACCGAATTTATTGGCAGGAATCTCAACGCACGTCATGCTAAATAGTCAAACCTATCATGACAAGTAATTTGATCCTTCTAAATTTGACATTCGAACCCGCACTTGTGTTCATTTGTCTAATAAAACTAAAAAAAGAAAGGTTGATTACCGCATTGAAGGAGAATCAGTGAAGGGAACATCTTCTTATTCACTCAGCTGCTATCAGAACTCTCTGGCCCGATTATTGAAAACATGCGAAGACTAAGCCATGATACAGTTGTAGAGGGGAAGTATAAACAGGAAATGAAAACGAAAGTAGCTAGATTATGCCGGCTAATCGTGTTGCTTGTGGTGGGTCTTGATTTCCTCTTAATCGATCGCCTGAACAGCTCCGCAATCGTTGCGGCATCGATTAGGCCAATTAAACATTGTCTACTAGAGGAGTCAATTCACCAGGAGCAGAAGCAGAAGCCTCCTCGTTTATGAACCCGCCGTCTCTCCAAAGCACCGCGTGGACCAATATGACCGGTATTCCGATCCCCAGAGTCGCCAAGAGGTGAATCGCGGCCCTCGTCAGGATGAGCCCTACAATGGTAACAATCGCCACAGGCACCAGGACGAGCATTTTGTCGACAGCTTTGCTTCCGCAAATGGAGTTTGGCATCAGCCGTACCATAATAAGGTACTGATTGGCGATAATAGTCATGCCCGTCAGCAGCAGCAGCGAGAATTTGCGCTCCGGCACAAGGCTTATGGACAACCCGACCCACAGAACGAGCATGTAGAACAGGCCGAGGTGGGAAAGGTTCTTGATGATCCTGGCGGCCGCAGCTTCCGGGGTGGGCGGGAGGCCGAACGGGAACACAAGCTTGGACTTCCCTTTCGGGTCGTGGGGAGTTTCCATCGGGGGGGTCGATGAAGAGATGGTGGAGGACGGTCTCTGTGTTACTCCACAGTTGGACATACTTTGATCTGTGAGATGAAATGAAGACGGGAGAGAGATGTGATGAATATATGGTACTGTGTTTTGGACTTGGTCAGAGGTAAACGGAAGGAGTGAGCGGGTCAGTGACGGCATCGAACTAGATGAGTTACATAAAATAGTAGACGAGCTGAAGTCAAGACAAGGACGTTCTTCTATGATGGCGAACGAAATGACCTTAAGAGGCTGCTCAACTTCTCATGCGGCACCCAGGAAACCTCTCAAGATCAGGAAAAGTCGTCACGCGCTTCGTGCGTTCACTTGGCGTTGACTTGAATTCATGTCATCGTCCATCGACGGACTTTTTGTTTGTGCGTTGCATTGTGATGATATCCCAAGCACACTTGACTGCGTCCATGTTCCCAGTCGTCCATCTGGAAACAAATGGTGGCACAATTGACAGCTGTTCTCATTGGTTAAATAACCAAGACCACAGAATGCACCGAAGACTTTATCCATGTTCCAACATTAAGCAATAGGAGTGAGCATCGTTTTAGGGAAAAATCAGGAACCTACGTGACATAGATTCTAAGTTCTAAAAATTAAAGAACTTATTCCGACAGATAAGGTGCGAGCGAAACTAGAAACTTAGAACAATTTTTTGTGTTTTTCTTGTTTTATATTTTTATGCAATCTTACAATATTCCATACCATGCAATGATATGCAATGATGAGTGTGTAATCCGAAACCACCAATCCAAGCTTCCATTTTCAATGATATTCATAACAAAAACTTTTATTATATTAATATTTCATATTCTTCTTATGTCTAAATATGAATTGTAATCAATACATTGTAGCATATAATGATCTTTTAAAATAATGATTTATTGTAATCGTTCAATTAAGAATATAAGTAAAACTTGATTAGATCCTAAAACCTATTATAAGGTAAGTTCCGGATTACTAGTAATTATAGAACCTATTTCAACAAGCAAGTTCCAGATTAACGAAGAACCACTCACCCCTATTAAGTAGGGCCAAGACGACACATCTTATACCGTGATATTTCAAGTCTTGCGTACT
Source organism: Eucalyptus marginata (assembly GCA_014182565.1). Lineage (NCBI taxonomy): Eukaryota > Viridiplantae > Streptophyta > Magnoliopsida > Myrtales > Myrtaceae > Eucalyptus > Eucalyptus marginata. Next base: position 18,219,813 of record CM024589.1, on the reverse strand, counting down.
TGCTAATGTCAGACTCAAGGTTCCTTGTATTCACATTTTAAAAGGTGAAAATCTCAAGTCCAGGTGTTCTAAGTCTGCAACATCAGGCACCAGCTTATACATGCTTGATTGAATCGAATAGAAGTATATTTGCCTTCGGCCAAGAATGAAGTGGAGCTATAATGAAGATGAAAGAACAAACGTACTATTGCCATG